>CM024264.1:12125797-12209376 GCA_013621005.1 Aeschynomene evenia | reverse complement strand
CTGTATCCTGTTGAATCTCGTCATCTAAAATGGGGGGAAAACGTGGGGTGAGTACTGGGAAGTAACTCAGTAGGGGAGCCGCCTCGGGTTTATTAATTAAATAGGTGTAGCATGAATGAATTCCATTTCAGTTATAAGTTCTAAAACCATCTTTCCCGGAACGACTTACCTAAGTGCCTCTTGTTCATTTTACATCATTTATACATCATACTTAATCATGTCAATCGTGTGTGTGCTCTACGTGCCATCTAATCATATAGGGAAACTTAATCATACATCATACTACGTTTACTCAAACTTTACTGTAATAAACTTTCATAACTTTTATCTCTTTATTATCTCTTATGGCCTGTCCACCCTCCTGTAACCTCTGCTGCACCGACCCCTAGGCATGAGCTCATCCTAAACTAATGGGGAGAGGGGGATATTCACCAACTGCAAGTGAAGGACCTGTAGCGCCGAGGATGCCAACCCCCTCCTACAGCCTCTCAATCACAAGCCGAAGGCTACTCTGTAATCTCTGCGCCACCCAGTGACGTCTTTATTAACCACGCGCCACCCGGTGACGTCTTATCATTATACATGCGCCACCTAGTGACGTCTCATACATAACAAATAACACATACATTCATCACATAATTCACAATAATAATAATAATAATAATAATAATAATAAGGCACAAAAATCCCTAATGGGAAAAACGACCATCACATTAATCTCATAAAATCATCATCAATATGCATGAAAATAGAATGCCTAACCCCTACCTCTTGAAGACAAAATGCTAGAATGCAAAGAGAAACCCCTTTTTTCCCGACGTTGCTCTCGTTGGAAACCTCTCTCTAGCCCCACGAACGGTCCGGTGACGCCAGAGACTCTTAACGGAGAAACAGAATCGGTAGAAAGCTCCGGCTTGATGGGAGGATTAAGAATGTGAATTTATTTTCTGGATTGGGTGAGGTTTGATGGGTGTTTCGTGGTTTGGAATATCAATGGCTTAGGGAGCTCTTGAGAGAAAGATGGCTATGGCGGCTCATAAGAAGGAGGAGAGTGTTTTTCTCAATTGGAGAGGGTTACTAGTGTTTATATAGGGAGTGGCTAGGTCAACAGTTATTGTGGGGCCCACCGTTACTTAAATTACTAAAACACTTCAAATCCCCCCAAATAATATTATAATGCTCATATAATTTTTTCTAATATTTAAATATAAATTAAAATACACACATAGGCACATAAAATAAAATAAAATAAAATAAAATGAAATAAAATAAATCATAATATATAACACTAACATTATCTAATAACATCATGTAACTCATATAAATATTTTATATCATCATTCCTAACCTCATGCATCATCTAAATATCAATTAAAACTCATATATGCATCCAACATACTCTTCCACACACAATGAACACTCACATAAATACACATAATTATCATGACATATAATTTACACACGTAATTCACATAGCATAGAATGAACACATATATACACACTTAAATCACGTCACACATAAGGGTTTGACTATAAGAAACTTATCCACCCAAACCGAATTAAATCCTAATCAAGGTCAATTACCCTTAATCTCACTTAATTAGGACTTAATAAAAGTCGGGGTGTTACATTTCTCCCCTCCTTAAAAAGAATTTCGTCCTCGAAATTCGACACTTCTAACACAAAAACAACACAAAACATAACAGCTCCTACCCCCGCGGAGACTCGAGGGAAGGTCCACACGCAAGCAGCCAACCTGAATGAACAGGTCGTGCAGAAAACAAGTTCAAGAAACAAAAACATCTGTTGCAAACACATAAAAACAACCGAAATACATTTTTCCATGATAAAGGCATGAATCCATAATCTTATAAGGCAAGTTGATCCTTATGTTCCTAGGGTCCATGATCCAACATCAATGTTCTCCTCAAAAAGCTTCATCTCTATTTTCAAAACATCATCCTAGGAATTTTCGAAAATCCAAGTTAATTCCCAATCCTTAGTAGTTCAAAACACGTTTATTTAATTTTCAAAAACTAAATAAAAGCTCAAAACCTTCTTGTTTGCGATCAAAGGCAATTCTATGCTCTCAAAATAGATTTTAAGGTTTCTTATGTCCACACTAATGAAAATATGTTTTCTGTACTCCTACGGCCTTTAATCACGTACGTTTTCACATACATAAAAGAAATCACTTTCGAAAACTTCTTTCAACTTATATTATATCGTTACCTTAGAAATCATATACCCATGCCCAAAACACATAATCTTAATAGCCACAAAACTAGGAAAACACATTGGACCCTACGACTCATAATTACAACTGACACCGTAAGACACCCCCAAGGTATTTTCAAACAAAATAAAAACAATTTTCAAGTTCGCAACTAAACGGTTCGCAAAAAGAGCCTTAAGGAACTTCGTACCTTAAGGTCGATGGGGTATGGAATCGTTTTCTAAAACCCAAGTTGAAAACCAAGCGTCATTTCAACAAACTTTCGCAATCACTTGAAAACAAAACAAAAGAAGAGGTTTAAACATCTCCGACGTACATCCAAAGCCACTAGGAGGAATGTGCTCATGATGACATGATGGGGTACAGTAAAACTATCTCTCACATGGCTTCTCAAGGATTCTATTAGGTCTCACTAACGGCATGTGATGTTGGGAGACTATTGAATCCTGAGGTTCGGTAGAGTTGGAATATATGTGGTGGCTTGTAGTGGTAGCGTTTGTGTGGGTACATATGTGAGTAGTCGAAGCGTTTTCTAAGAGGATGTAGGCTATATATAGGGAGTGTGGTGTCTCTCTAGGGTCGTGCAAACGGTGTGGGTAGGGAAGGTTCCTTCTCAACTTAAGGCACTTGGAGGTAGTGTTTCGGGAGCTCGGAGGGAAACAGGATATAACATGATCAAGGAGTATTATTGGTAGTTGGCAGCGACGGGAACCTAATAATGGTGCAAGGGCTCATATGTCTTAATGTACGAGAGGGGGTACCTAGAGGTGTAAAGGCTTACATCTATCAATATATGTGAGGGCGTAAGGCATCCCTAAAAGGAAAGAGGGTCCAACTAGAGGGACATGATCATTCCTAAGAGTTATCCCATCGTGGCTGTGAAAGAGGTCGTGATGAGAACACTTCGTTTATCGAAACCATTTTCGCAAAAATAAATTTCCAAAACAAGGGCGAAAAACAAGTTTGAAACTGGTCTTGTAGCAACATGAAAAACCCTTTTGAAAACACTTTTTACTTCGTTTTCTGAATAAAACAAGGGTGTGATTACACACAGGAAAACATATGGAGGCCAAGATCAACCAGAGATGAGTAAACATCAATGGTTAACTAGCCAAGGCAGTCAACTCTTAGCTAAGGTCGACTATCCCTAACTAACCTCAACTAGACCCTAACAAACTACAAGTAGCTTAGCGTCAGGCCTAGACATGCATCACACAATTCCCACCGTACTCACGCACTAAATGGGTTTCAAACAATGATGATTAAGGCTAGTCATCACCGTGATACATTAAACAAGAAAAACATAAACGCTTACCCCTGATGAGATCATCTGACTGCTCCACGTTCTCTGCACCTACTGTGAACACGCGCCCCCAATGTTGTGGCCTAGAGGAGGAAGAAGGTTGGAATCCCATCCACTTGCAATCCTTGACATAATGTCCTGACTGGCCGCAGCGACACAAACATTCTTACCGAGGCGACAAGCCCCAGTGTGAAGCTTGCCACACGTGGCACATGGTGGTGAGGCGGGTAACGCCCGGGGTGCTACTACGGCTGGGCGCTTCTGCTGCTGCGGTGGTCGAGGATGAGACCTGGTCCTTGGTGCCTAACCATAAGGCTGAAAACGGGTGCAGGGCTGGCGCCTACACTGTGAGCTCTGGCCTAGTGGGTCTGCGCTTGCTACCACTTCTTCAGTCTCGGTGTACTTGATCACTTCCAGGACGCTCTCCAGAGCACAACACCTTGCCACCAAATCGGGGAACTCCTAAATCTCCAAGGGAATCACCATGCTCCGTAACTCAGGCCTCAACCCACAAAAGTACCTACTGCATCTGGTGGCCTCAACCAAATCACTCGACGGAAAACGGGAGAACTTAATCAACTCGTTGAACCTCCTAGTATACTCCGAGACTGACATCGTACCTACTGTAGTGTGAGGAAAGCGAGGCCAAGCACTCTCGGTTGTCGCTGCCATACGATATATATGTATACATATGCTATATCGATCTTGGTAGAACTGTACTACGCAATAGTAATAATAATAATAATAATAATAATAATAATAATAAGGCACAAAAATCCCTAATGGGAAAAACGACCATCACATTAATCTCATAACATCATCATCAATATGCATGAAAATAAAATGCCTAACCCCTACCTCTTGAAGACAAAATGCTAGAATGCAAAGAGAAACCCTTTTTTCCCGACGTTGCTCTCGTTGGAAACCTCTCTCTAGCCCCACGAACGGTCCGGTGACGCCGGAGACTCTTAACGGAGAAACAGAATCAGTAGAAAGCTCCGGCTTGATGGGAGGATTAAGAATATGAATTTATTTTCTGGATTGGGTGAGGTTTGATGGGTGTTTCGTGGTTTGGAGTATCAATGGCTTAGGGAGCTCTTGAGAGAAAGATGGCTATGGCGGCTCAGAAGAAGGAGGAGAGTGTTTTTCTCAATTGGAGAGGGTTACTAGTGTTTATATAGGGAGTGACTAGGTCAAGAGTTATTGTGGGGCCCACCGTTACTTAAATTACTAAAACACTCCAAATCCCCCCAAATAATACTATAATGCTCATATAATTTTTCTAATATTTAAATATAAATTAAAATACACACATAGGCACATAAAATAAAATAAAATAAAATAAAATAAAATAAAATAAATCATAATATATAACACTAACATTATCAAATAACATCATGTAACTCATATAAATATTTTATATCATCATTCCTAACCTCATGCATCATCTAAATACCAATTAAAACTCATATATGCATCCAACGTACTCTTCCACACACAATGAACACTCACATAAATACACATAATTATCATGACATATAATTTACACACGTAATTCATATAGCATAGAATGAACACATATATACACACTTAAATCACGTCACAGATAAGGGTTTGACTATAAGAAACTTATCCATCCAAACCGAATTAAATCCTAATCAAGGTCAATTACCCTTAATCTCACTTAATTAGGACTTAATAAAGGTCGGGGTGTTACACTTTGGATAAGGAACCAATTGCGTGACTATCAACTAAGGTATGAGAAAATTCTCATTCTTTGTGAGAATACTAGCGCAATTAACTTAGCAAAGAATCCTATTCAGCATTCACGATCCAAGCACATAGATATAAAACATCATTTTATTAGGGATCATGTGCTAAAAGGCGATGTGGAAATCAAATTTGTGAATACTGAGGATCAAATCTCAGATATATTCACAAAGCCTTTACCCGAGGATCGTTTTAATGCTCTGAAAGGACTTCTTAATCTACGACGTTTCTAAGTATTTAAAATTTTGAAAATTGTCTACATAGAAACTCCTCTTAGTCCTAAGCTTAGAATCTGAGACCGATAAGTTAGAGCTGACTTCTGAGCAAAATATCAGGAAACCTATTCTGAGAAAATTCATGTCTCAGAAGACCTACCTCTCAGAAAGGTAGTCTTCTGAATAACCTCTCAAAAGGAAATACTCTCAGAAGGACCACCTTTCTCAAAAGAGTGCCTTCCGAGAGAGTTGTTACCAAATGGTAACTTTTGAATTAAATTTTGCAACAGCTAGTTCTTACCTGCTCTATAAAATCGAACAGCCTTGTTCCAGAATTGATATTTGCTCTTAAAATCTCACCCAAACTCTGTCAAAATTCTCTTCTCACCTCACCTCACCTCTCTTCCCTCATTCCTCCCTTTTTCTCACTCAAACTGTAAACCCATCCTCAAGTGGATTCTTTCAGAGAGAATAAGAACATGAGTAAGGCAACCAACTCTTCTAAGGGAAAACAGAAGAAAAGGAAAGAGACTCACTCATCTTCCGTACAAAGGGGCATGGGTTCTGAGACACCTCAGAAGGTCTCTTGGAAGAACCCTATGATAACCATCATAACTGAAGGCTCTGGGAAAGCATCAAAAAATCAACTCGTAGGAAGAAAAAGGAAATTGGATGCAAGTACTCTTCAGCACAAATGGAAGCACGAAGATACAATGCATAATAAGACAAAAACTCAGAAAGTTTTGGATGATCGGAACTTACCTATTCAACCATCTGAGATCAACAAAACCCACATTTTAGAGCGTGTAAAAATGGCAAATGCTGCTAGAACTGAGCCCTGCTCAGAAATAGATACTGACACCTCTCATGTCTCAGCATCGTATGATACTGAAGAAATCGTACAAGAAACTCAATCTGACCAAGAACTACAAAAGGAATCTCTGGAGCGTTATTTCAACTTAATCAAGATTCCTTCTCCTCAGTTTGGTCCGACTCCATCTGTATCAAATACGATAAGTGAATTTAGCTCTCACGAGGAGAGGATAGAAATAAATTCACCAGAAATGTGTGCCTTCAAAATCCCTGCTGAAGAAGAAATTAAGGACAAAGCTGAAGAAGAAACTGAGAAAGAAGAAGAGGGGATTTCTGAAAAACAAAGATTGGAATCAATGGATGCTATTCTTGAAGCTGAAGTTTTTCGCCCTCCTCCTTTTCCCACCTCTTCTGATGGCATACCTCCAGAATGCCCACCTGGCGCGGATCAAGAAGAAGTTCAAATGGAAATGTGCAAACTTCTCCGCTTTATAGCTAGAAGGATAGCAGCTCTTAGTCCATGATGATGTTTATGTTAGCCACCCTTTTTGATGTAACAAAGGGGGAGAAGAAAAATATATAATATTTTGGCTATATAAACAACTAGGCCTAGGATTTAGGGGGAGTACCTAGGATTTAGGGAGAGTAACAGATTTAGGGGGAGCCAAAAATTTTGTTTGTAACCCCATTTGAATTTTAATGAAATATTATTCAAGTTTTGGCATCTCTAGTTCGTAAATAGCTTGGTATTTCTAAAAATCATATTTCATTCATCAAGAAATACATGCTATAGTTGATAATCTAAAAACAGTACTCATACATAGCATATCTATCTGTTGATTATCAAAGCATTCTAAGAAAATAACAAAGCCTTCTCTCAGAAAGCTAAGTTAGTTTCTAAGAAAGCAAAAGTGCATTATGAGTAAGTTGAGAACTTAATCAGAAACACTTCAGAACTTAAGCAAAATTATTATCTTAAGACTTAAGTTGTTATCATCAAAAAGGGGGAGATTGTAAGCTCCATAACCCTTCTGAGAGAAATTGGTATATTTCTCTTAGAGAGATAGAAGGTTTTAATGATAACAAAGTAAGCCATAAGTATAAAAATTTTACTTAAGGTTTTGCTAACATGTGTGCTAAGTGTCTCATAAAGCTTAAATTTTTGCAAATCCATGAGTAAAGATCAAGACAAACAATGAGTAACCTTATGAATTACAAGAAGAAATCATGGCGTGAAAGACATCAGAAAGGATAGTCAGAAAGCGCAAAGGTGAAAATGCAGTTCTGAGAAAAGAATATTGTCGCCTCAGAAAGGTCTCAGAAGACCTTGCGACTGGTGGTTCTCAGAAGGGTCTTCCTCAGAAGGTTCGCCTCAGAAGTCCGTACAACTCTCAGAAAGTTGGACTCAGAAGCAACCAAGTGTCAAGACTCAATGGATGAAGCATCAACTCTCAGAAAGCTCGAAACAGCAAGCAAAAGGAAGTGGGAACACGCGCATTGTACAAGTCAGAAAGTTCCTCATTTCGCGCTGACTGTTGTAGGGAGCCGTTTTGAGCCAGATACAGCCACATCAGCAAAGTGAAAGCTTCTAATTTCGCGGCTCTTTGATGCCTATATATATGAGTTCAATTCCAGAGCAATGTGACGAAATTCTAGTGCAAAAACTCTTGATTAATCGTGCCAAAACTCTGTTGAATTGAAAATCATTATTTGCGAAAACTTAGAACTTTCTCAGAAAGACAATTTTCGAAACTGTTTTTCTAACTTTGCGAAAAATCTTCTAGCTTTGTATTGGTGTAAATTCTTACGTTTGTAAGTTAAATCTAGAAGTCTACTAAGAGAAAATAAAGTATGTATCTTAATCTTAGTAGTTGTTTTCGAAACAAAAACTCTATTCGAAAAACGCTTAGTCCTTCAAGTGTGAAGGCAGTTTTAAGTCCTCGATTGTTTGAGGCAAGTAAAAGTCCTTAAGTTTTTAAGGCAATCAAAGTCCTCTGTTGTGAGGCAAGGTAAAGTCCTTAATTAAGTTAAGCCAAGGAAAGTCCTCTAGTGTTGGAGGCAAGAAAATCCACTTCGGATTGTGAAGTGGTGAAAGTCCTTTACGTGGTAAAGACAGTGTTGTCTGAGAAGGCACAATAAGAAGAATATCTAAAGAACTCTCAACGGAAGGTTGAGGACTAGAGTAGGTTAGTTAAAACCGAACCAGTATAAAAATCTCTTTGTGTTAAGCTTTTATTCCTTCAACTCTTACTTTCTAAGAAAACTGATAAACACACTTTTTAACTTAATCATAACTGTGAAAATATATTGAGTTAAAATCAGAAAGGTTTTAAGTGAAATTAATCTTAAAACACTTTCATAAAATTCTCAGAAGGGAACTTTCTCAGAAAGGTAAAAGCTCTCACAAGCTTAACTTTCTCAGAAAGTTCATTCCGCTACAAACACTCAATTCCTCCTTCTGAGTAAACAGCTTTATAAGAAAACTTTTTAGCAAATTTTAAACCTGCACGATTCAATCCCCCCTTCTCGTGCACAAATACACCTTCAGTCCTATGTTTTGCATTTTCGGGAAGTAGATTATTACATTCTCTTAAGTCATTGATTATTTTAGCTCTCTTGCTTTTGATCTTTGTTTATTTCATTTTTATCTATATTCTGTTCTTTTTATATATATATATATATATTTGTGTTCTTATTTTGAATTTTTTTATCTACTTCTGGAGTTAGATGATGAATGAAGAAGACAATGACAATGTTTTTATGGGGATGAAGGAGATAAGGAACACAGTGATGGTAAACTCTGTTTCCCACTTTTCTTCATTGTTTTTACTTTATTTTTGTTCTGTTTCACCTAAACCCAACATTCTAAGAGCTATACCATCTCCAATAAAATACATCAATCCTCATGATACACATACATTTCTCCATGTTTTTTCCTCTTCTTCAACACATTCACATGCTTCATATCTCTTTGTGGCAAGTGTGTCCATTTATTTTTTGTTCCCATCAACTTTATCTGGATGAGGTTTGATCTGCATCTTAATTATTTTAGAAGCATTTTAGGGTTTATTTGATCATCTCACTCATCTGTTGCCACTTCCACTCCAAACTTCTTCACAATCTAGCCAATGCTTACATGTTCCCTCACTTTATTATGTTAACACTTTGTTTTGATTTTCTCATTCTCACTTTGTATGTTGTGATATTAAGTTAGATTTATTGGATACTTTTACACTTGACATTTGAGCTTCTTTATGATGCATTTACTTTCTATTTGATTAAAGATTGATTTATTTTGCAGGTTAGGCATCAAAAAGTGGGGGAGAAGACTCTTCACTCAATTTATATATTTGTACAGGTATTATGATGTATAATAGCAATTTTGTGTGACTTCACTGATTTGTTTGGACTCTCTATTCATTCTATTTAAATACATTTGTTTGATAAAAGTCTTTGTCATTGATTGAGTATTATTTAAATTTAAATCATTGTTAGTTCTATTTTTCTCTAATGGTCTTTCTGATGAGATATGTGATTATTTTTTTTTTATAAACTGAGATATGTGATTATTATAATTATGCATCAGACAACCAATTTGTACTTTAGAGGGCTAAGGATATTTGCTGCTATCATTGAGGATTTACTAGCATATATGGAATTATGAATGCAGAAAACATATGATGTGCTTTAAAAAGAGGAGCTTTGTAAATGAGCACTGTGTAACTATTATTTGGTGAGGTGTGTATATTTACAAGGATAGTATGATTGTTGCTTCAAATAAATCATTAATTAACCAATGAAATAATTCTATGCAAGGTTCAACATTTTGCAGATCTAGGATGAATGGGGATGATGCATAATGTAAAATGTTGCTGCTCCTACTTTGAGTTATATTACATTTTTGGACTTGGTATGAATATGATAGCTGCTCTATTGATTGTGTCATAATAACAACAAATGGCTTATAATGATTTTGCACTCATGTACAACTAAAAGATGAGTTTGACATGTTTATGCAATAGTGATTATTGGAATTTATATTATGGGTCCTTACTTTAGTCAAAGTTTAATTAAAGTGTTAATCACAATTTGTTGTCATTAAATACTTGTAGCTTGATTTAGTTATTTGGTACTCTATTGCTATTCTTTTTATAGTTTCCGAAATCAGTGAATGGTTGACTTCACCTAACATCTATGTGATAATTATGACTATTTTGTTATCATATAAAAGCACAAGTCTTTTACTGTGACCAAAGTAATTAGATTGGTGATATATGATTGTCATTCCTCCCTTTAACATTAAGTAATTCCTGTGCTACTTTCAAGGTATTTTGTTGATATCTTATAGATTATCTTATGTTTTATAGGCCTGACTTATTTACTCAACATCCTTATTATATTTCTTTTATGTTGTTAACTAAATCTTGATTTTGCATGAGTAATGTTCAATCATGAAACTAATTTTCATTGTCATGAAACTAAAAATTATAGGTGCAATCTGTACAATTTTTTTATATAATATATAATATTATATTCATGATTTAAGTTATTTTAAAATCTATTATGATTTCAATTTGAGAAACTTTATTTATATACATTTAAAATTTTTAATTTTTTCTATTATAGTATTAGGTATATGTTGATTTTGAGGAACATGAATTTAAATTAATTTTTAAAGTTAAATTTAATTTTTTATATAGTATATTTTGTACATTCTATTGGTTTTTATTATTTTAGAAAAAGTAGGTAGTGATAATTTTATTTTCTATAACGGGATCATATCCTAATAATAAGTAATTTTAGTGGGATCATATCCTTAAAATAAATAAAAAAGTATCTCATTATATAATCAATATTGTACATGCTATTATTTTTTCTCATTTTAGCAAAGGTGGGAAGAGATAATTCTATTTTTTTATAATGGGATCATATCCTAATAATTACAAGTGATTTTTAAAAATATAAATTAAACAAAATATTTTTATATTGTATGTCATTATTTAATCTATATTGTATATGCTATTGATTTTTTTTATTTTAAAAATAGTGGAAAAAGTTAATTTTATTTTTATGATGTGAACATATCATAATTTTATTTTATTTGGGAAAAAATATATTTAATTTTTTTTAAATTCCAATACAGCATATGATACGAATTAGTATCAAGAGATAGAGAAAATAGAGAGAATTCAGAGAGAAATCAGAGAGAAATCCCTAAATGAGGGCCAAAGAGAGAAAATATCAATCATTCATCAATGCCTAATACAATGCAATCTATACATATTTATACTATTTCCTAATTGGGCTCTATTATATCATTACCCTACCCTTCAAAACAACCTTGCCCTCAAGGTTGTGAAACAAAAAAATACATCTTTTAAATCCTAAGTATAATTGCTCCTAATTACAATTATTAAAGCCATTAAAATGTAAGTAATTCTAAAACAATTATTTCTATCCTACTAAATATAAAATTAAAATTTCCTCCTAGATCCCAAAGTTTAATTGGGCTAGGAAAAATATTTTTTGAGCAATTAAAAGTAAGAAAATATATTGTTGCACAATTGTTGATAAATTGGACTTGTTTTATCCTGACTTGGGTTAGGCCCATTAAGTGAAAATCCGGTCTAGATGGGATGGGCTCTAATTCACCTCTCTTAAACCATAGAGTTGGCACCACCATCTGCAACGTTTCCCTCCCGCCTCCACCAAAACTCCCTGTCCCCCTTGACACCGCCGCCGCTTCTCTGCCCACCGGCATCCATGGCCTAGCTTGAAGTGACACCCATTCTCTCTCTCGCACCTGGTCCTTTTCCTTTTCCGCCACTGTCTCTCGCACCTGCCACTTACCGTCTTCTCTCTCCGCCGCCAGCCATGACCAAGTGTGGTCGCCGCCCGATTTCACATGGACTCCGTTCATTCTCGTTGCCGGCGCTCCACCTTCCTGAATCTCTCTCCCGCGATTCCGAGGGAAAACCGCCGCCAAGAGTGGAGGTGGTTTAGCCATTATTGCAAAGGCGCTACAGATCCGACGAGCTCGAATGCCTCTGTGCGCTGTTGCCTTCCCCTTCGCGGAGGCGCTGTCCTCGGCGCCGCTTCTATAGCCCGCTCCGCCGTTTGAACATTTCCGATCTCCGCCGTCCAGAGTCGTTTCCTCCATCACCACCGTGAAGGCGCCACTCTTACTGTTCGGAGCTGTAGCTTCTTCGGCGTCGAAGGATTCCATCACCATGAACGGATCTGAGAGTGGTTCAGTTGCCGCCACGATTCCACCCTGGTAGTTCTCGTTGTTCGTGCTCACTCCTCTCGTCACAAAGGCGCCGACCTCGGCGCCGCTCTTGTCATTGCCGGCCTCAACTGTGTCGCGCCTCAGATCTGCAAATCCATTTTGTAGTTCTAGGTTTGCTTGATCTTGTAAGCTTAATTCCTGATCTGCAATGTTCATAGACTGATATTGTTTCTGCTTTGCATTTGTTGTAATTGAATTTGTTGATTTCTGAATTTTTTGTTGAACTGTTGTAATAATCTGGATCTATGTGTTTGCTGCAATGTGATCTCTGTTCTTGATCTGTGATGTTCTTTTTGAATTATTGATGCTGCAATTTCTGGTTCTGAAATTGTTGGAGATGAATGATGAAGATTTGAATATGCATTTGGAGTTGTATGAATTTTTGGTTGAATGCCTGTGGAAATCGTGTCTTCTTTTTCTGGATTTTTGTTTGCTCTTTAGCAGATCTGGCTTGCATACTTTTGGATTGCAACTTGGAGAATTTGTGCTGGAATTGATGCAATAGACTGAATAATTGCTGCTAGTTGTTGATTTTGTGTCTCTGTTTGCTCAGTCAATCGGGTGATTGTTGCCTCCATGGCATCTAATGAGTCCGAATCACCATGGGAAGCATCGACCTCCGACATGATGCTCAATGAAAGCACCCTTTGATACGAATTAGTATCAAGAGATAGAGAAAATAGAGAGAATTCAGAGAGAATTAGAGAGAAATCAGGGAGAAATCCCTAAATGAGGGCCAAAGAGAGAAAATATCAATCATTCATCAATGCTTAATACAATGCAATCTATACATATTTATACTATTTCTTAATTGGGCACTATTGTATCAGCATATTACTATTTTCTGTACGTTAAAGATTATTACTATAGTAATTCATTTTTAAATATGAAGTTCCAGTTGTATTTTTTTGCATGCATTTCCATTTTTATATTTTAATATAATGGGGTTATACATATCAAATTTTATGACGGAATGATATTATCCTCAAATATTTTTAATATAATGGAGTGATACATATCAATTTTTATGAGATTGCTACAATTATATACCATATTTTATTTTTATTATAATGGAATGATACATATCATATTTTATAAGATTGCTACAATTATATAACACAATTAATATAATCTTTTTTTCAATGTTTACTATTAATTCAAAAGAATATTTTTCATTTTAATACATTATAACAATAAAATATTACTTCTCTATAATTCGATTTACTCTTACTATTAATATATTAGATATACATGTACTTATTAATGTAAACTTAAAAATAAAGATATTTTTCAAAAAACAGAAGAATTTTGCTAGAGAAATTGTGTAGAGGATTAGTTAGGTTATTAAAATGTGATACCCCATATCATAGTGTCCCTTAGGAAGGACTCTCTTCAGGACGCGTCAGAAACGCGTCAGCAAGTTGCTGTCAGAGGGGGCTCGCTAGCGAGCAGTCTGCGTCCGATAATGAGAAGCAAGTCGCTAGCGACCATGAGTTAGTCGCTAGCGACCAAGTCAAGTCCACATTGGTTGCAGCATAGTGTCAACCTTTCCTCCTCACCCTATATATATGAGTAGTAGTTGAGCTCTTTTTTCACACCTCCTTCTCCCGTCTTTTTCTATAAAGGAAACTCTGTTGGAGTGAGTTTCTGACGCTGATAACGTGGTTTTTGCCAATATTTTATGCCCTTAATTTGGATGATTGTATGCAATTCTTTGCTCTATTTTAGCATTTTATTATACTTAATACAATTTGGAATTTAATTGGGCTTAATAGAAATAAAGGCCAAAATAACAAGTTTTATGATGTTTTTGCAATTCAAGGATGACCTTTGCACTTGATTTGGGATATTTTGTATTTTTAGTGCAGGTCACAGGTATTATTGAAGCTGTAGACATCAGGAACTGATCAAGAAGCGGAACAGTGAATTTCAGAACCAGCATCGAGCGCTCCAGCGCCCATAGCGCGCTCCAGCGCACGAGGCCCACTTAAACTCATCACGTGCACAGCGCTGGCGCCCTAGCGAGCTATACGCGCCCCAGCGCCGCGCCGCAATTCTGTCACAGCAGAAACCCTATCTGCACGAATTGGGGGCCCAAATTGACTAGGGTTTGGAGGCTGCTCACATTATTTAAAGGAGGCTAATGCATCAGAAAACACACCTCTCAACACCTACACTTTTACATCTTTTCTTTTCCTAGTTAGAGTTATTTTCTTCCCATTAGGATTTCTGTCTTTCCTAGTTTAGCTCTAGCTCCGTCATTTACATTTCAAACGTTATTCGTCCAGCCCTTTTTGGGTTTTGTAAGTTACTCTTTTATCATTAATTCAGTTATTCGTTTTTCCATCTTTCCAATTTGCATTTAATTTCTTACTTTGCTCTTTATTGTTAATTGCTTTCTTTATTCCAATTTAATTCTTGCCATGAGTAACTAAGTTTCTTGGTGGTTTATGAGGGTGTGAACATCATTGGGGTAAATTGAGGCTTTGTTCTTAATCTTGCATAAGTTTTCATTATCAACCCTTGGCATATAATTTGAGATCTTAAATTGTGTGTTTAATCCTTTGTCTTGGCTTACTCGATTGAGTTGGCTAATTCATTGGCATATGTTTATGTGTTAGTTGATTAATTGATGCATGGCATATTAGGATTTGGTAATGAGTAATTAATTGGCTGATTAGTCTCTTTAATTAGATTAATGTGATTGGCTTTAATAATTGTTGAGAGTGGAGCTAAAGGTGAGATCTCACTAATTAATCACATTCTAGGCTATTAATCATTAGAATCACAACAAAGGAGTTAGATCTAACTCCGGCGTAATTAATCAACTCATGCATTCTTTTGTAGCCAATGATAACACCCTAATGAATGTTCCACCCCCACAAACCGCTGTTTTTATTATTCCCATTTTATTCCAATCTAATTCCTTTGCATACAAAAACCCCTCAATTGTGACAAACCATCATACAACTAGTCTTGTGCATTACTCTCTTAGCCATTCCTTGTGAGAGACGACCCTGGTTTCCACTAAACTATATTAGGGGAACTTGGTTTTAAAAATAATTAAATTTATGGTTGACACGACAACAACCATCAAATTTTTGGCACCGTTGCCGGGGAATGGCGATGAAAGTAATCACTAGTTGTGTGATTTGTACATATTGTATATAATCGTTTTCTTTGTTTCTTTAAAAAAAAAAAACAACAAAAAGATTTTATTTATTTTTGCATACTGCATATTTCATCTGTACATTGCATTGCATTTAGCATTTGCATCCATAGAACTTGCTGTTCGCAGAACAACAAAGTTCTACGTCGACACGAGCGCCCGAGCGCCCACTCAGCACCCCAGCGCTCCTTACGAGCGCGCCCTTGGACCGCCCGAGCGGCCGTTTGTCGTCCTGCAGCATGTTTCTATGTTTTCCTCTTTTTCTAGACTAACATGAACACTAACCCCAATTTTAGTCTCCAAGATTTTAGTTTCCATGGTTTTGCAGGTTATCAACCAAGTAGTGAGATGCAAGCACCACCATTACCTCAAACCTTCACCAAACACCATACCCTCAACCATACTATGAACCATACCCATCCTTTGACCCCTACTACCAGCCATATAATGACCCACCACCACCCTCCTACATTGAACCGTTTCCATACACATACCATGAGCCTAATCCTTACCCATACCTAACCGAATACCTTGATCAACCAACCATTGAACCATTCTACCAACCACAACCTTCTCCGCCTCTTGCACCGTCTACTCCTTGCGATGATACTGAAAGCTCCATGATGAGACAAATCTTTGAAGTGCTCATGACAAACCGGCAAGCACTTTTGCGCATGGAAGAGGACCTCCAACAATTGAGAACTCAGGCCACCGCATCACCACCACCACCTTCTCCATTACCACCTTCTTTACCACCACCAGCTTCACCTCCACATTCACCATCACAAGAGGAACCGGAGTTCCCTATTGTTGAAGACAATTATGCTTTAGAGCAATTGGATTGGGAAACATTGAAGGCCATGGTGGAAGAATTATCTGGGGAAGTCGAGGAAAACTCCGATGTGGAGATAGTCTATGAGGACCCTCCACCCTTACTCAGTACCGTGCTGGAGACCGTGTGTGCGGAGGAAAGTTCTTTGAGTGTTGGAGTCGCTGCAGAGATTCCATCACCAGGAGGAATTGACGAGGCATGCAAGACGGAGGAAGTCATGGATTCTACCACCTCATCCCCTGTTGTTTCAAGGCAACCATTGGGACCTTTCCCTCTTGGGCCTCATGAGTACGCTTGTCTCGAGACTGATACCCAACTCCTTACCCTTTGTGGGGTGTCGGTATTTTCTCAAGCTCAAAAGTTTTGGAAAATAACTGATTTAAATTATGTTTTCTCTAACCCATCTTGTGAGGACTTTCATCCCTCCTCACTTGATTTTGTTTGTTTTAGGGATGTTTTTTACAGGAGAGGGTGTTGTGCTTCAAGGGACAAATTAAGGATCAAAACACTTGGGTCCCGAAATAAGAAAGGGATCATTATCTTTGGAGTGGTTTACTTCTCATGGGATCCCGGTGGAGGTATGGAAAGCACACCATGGTGGAAGGTCCTAGATCAATTCAAGCATAAGCCGCCCTGAGAGGGGACTGACCAAACGTCCAACTTAGGGACGTTAAAGCAAAGTGCTTTGTGGGAGACAACCCACCAAATTTTAATTTTGCTTCCTTTTATTTTGCTTTTTATATTTTGTAGTTATAATTAACCAATTTATGTTTTTTAGATTCAACTTTGTATTAGGGAGTCTCATGCAGTGAGTACATGACAGCAACTAGCCAATTCTGCAGCAGCACTGCCGCCCTAGCGCATACAACGCGCCCCAGCGCGCGAATGGTCCCTGTCCAAGCACCCCAGCGCGCCTGTCACGCCCTAGCGCACCTTTTCGGGACACTGTCAGTTCTGCCTCAGACGGTTTTCTCTCTATACCCTTCTCTCTATTCTTTTATTGTTTGTCACTGAGGACAGTGCCTTATTCAAGTGTGGCAAGGGTGTAGAAATTGCCTTTGTGTATATCTTGCATGTATAGTTATTTTCCTTTATTTTGTGTTTGTGTAAGATGATTGACTAGTTGTCTTTATAGCACCCTTTGGTCTGAATTTGATTTTACCCTGTGATTTTAACTCAGAAATTGTTGGCATGTTATCTCATATGAGTTTGAATTGTTTGTGTTATCTCTGATTGGTTGTTTGGAGTACCTGTGAGATTTGAGCTTTACTGTGATTAAATACATCAACTGATCACTTTCTTTCTGTGGGCACACACACTTGTATTTGTTATTCCTGAATTTGCTTGATTCTTGTTTTGCGTTTTATACATGTTGTGTGTGATTGAGGCATGATTTTGTTTTATATCTAAAAGACACTTAGCCAAATAGCCAACCTATACACAATTCCCATTGTTTGTAGCCAATTTGAGCCTTTATCCCTTTTTTTTTTGTTACTAAGCTCATTACAAGCCAAAGACAGAAAAACAATGAAAAATCCCTTCTGAGAAACTAGGAGGACATGGTTTGATTGTTGGGCAAAAGTCTTAAGTGTGGGAAATTGGGTTGAATTGTACATCCATTGGAATAACTACAAGATGTGGGAACAAATTGTAAAGGTAGTGCTTTTATATATAAGTGGTTAATTATTCTTTCCTTTTTCTCCCTCATTCAAAATGTCAAAAGAATTGGGATGATGAATATGTTCCCAAAAAAAAATGAAAAAAAAGAGAAAAAAAAAGATTTAAAAAAAAAATCCAAAAATATGTCATTGTCTTCAAATAAAGGTTGTTGGTTTCCTGGGAATCATTGTGGAATTATTTGGGAACCATGTAAATTATCTTGCTAGGAATTGTTTGGGTTCATTGATTTTGGGTATTTCTCTTCTTTCCATCTCTCTATCTCTTTCTCTACTTCTAGAAATCATATGGGATCAATCGAACCATGAATTCTTAGTTTTTCGGAATTAAGTCCACTTCCCATAAATGTCATACATGTCCCAAGCCCCGTTACAACCCTTAAAAGACCTCTTGATGCACCATGTTTGTGGAATTGCAATGTTAGGAGTATAGCAAATTTATGGAATGTGAATACTTGTGTGAATTATTCAATTGAGTGCTTAGCCAAAACACTGAGTGATTGAGAGAAAAAACACACTGGTGAGGGCCAATCAACCAACTTTGCATAACATGAACTGATTCTCTTAACTCATGAATTTCTCTTAATGCCAACTGATAACATGTTAAGGGTGTTGCATAATTCTGACCAAGGTGTGCTGTTTTGAATAACTTTCCATCATCTGTAGATTTTATTTTTCTTTTAGGACTTAGGTGTTAGATGTGTTAGCCAATGCTTTGCTTTGAAAGATGCTTGGAATCATTGCTTTTGCATGAGGACATGCAATTGTTCAAGTGTGGGGATATTTGATAACGTGGTTTTTGCCAATATTTTATGCCCTTAATTTGGATGATTGTATGCAATTCTTTGCTCTATTTTAGCCTTTTATTATACTTTATACAATTTGGAATTTAATTGGGCTTAATAGAAATAAAGGCCAAAATAACAAGTTTTATGATGTTTTTGCAATTCAAGGATGACCATTGCACTTGATCTGGGATATTTTGTATTTTTAGTGCAGGTCACAGGTATTATTGAAGCTGTAGACATCAGGAACTGAGCAAGAAGCGGAACAGTGAATTTCAGAACCAGCATCGAGTGCTCCAGCGCCCATAGCGCGCTCTAGCGCCCATAGCGCGCTCCAACGCACGAGGCCCACTTAAACTCATCACGTGCACAGCGCTGGCGCCCTAGCGAGCTATACGCGCCCCAGCGCCGCACCGCAATTCTGTCACAGCAGAAACCCTATCTGCACGAATTGGGGGCCCAAATTGACTAGGGTTTGGAGGCTGCTCACATTATTTAAAGGAGGCTAATGCATCAGAAAACACACCTCTCAAACACCTACACTTTTACATCTTTTCTTTTCCTATTTAGAGTTATTTTCTTCCCATTAGGATTTCCGTCTTTCCTAGTTTAGCTCTAGCTCCGTCATTTACATTTCAAACGTTATTCGTCTAGCCCTTTTTGGGTTTTGTAAGTTACTCTTTTATCATTAATTCAGTTATTCGTTTTTCCATCTTTCCAATTTGCATTTAATTTCTTACTTTGCACTTTATTGTTAATTGCTTTCTTTATTCCAACTTAATTCTTGCCATGAGTAACTAAGTTTCTTGGTGGTTTATGAGGGTGTGAACATCATTGGGGTAAATTGAGGCTTTGCTCTTAATCTTGCATAAGTTTTCATTATCAACCCTTGGCATATAATTTGAGATCTTAAATTGTGTGTTTAATCCTTTGTCTTGGCTTACTCGATTGAGTTGGCTAATTCATTGGCATATGTTTATGTGTTAGTTGATTAATTGATGCATGGCATATTAGGATTTGGTAATGAGTAATTAATTGGCTGATTAATCTCTTTAATTAGATTAATGTGATTGGCTTTAATAATTGTTGAGAGTGGAACTAAAGGTGAGATCTCACTAATTAATCCCATTCTAGACAATTAATCATTAGAATCACAACAAAGGAGTTAGATCTAACTCCGGCGTAATTAATCAACTCATGCATTCTTTTGTAGCCAATGATAACACCCTAATGAATGTTCCACCCCCATAAACCGCTGTTTTTATTATTCTCATTTTATTCCAATCTAATTCCTTTGCATACAAAAACCCCTCAATTGTGACAAACCATCATACAACTAGTCTTGTGCATTACTCTCTTAGTCATTCCTTGTGAGAGACGACCCTGGTTTCCCCACTAAACTATATTAGGGGAACTTGGTTTTAAAAAGAATTAAATTTATGGTTGACACGACAACAGCCATCAGGCGCCTTGTGGATTTCTCAGTACGAGCAAAGTTCCTGACGGTAAGTAAGAGCGGACATTTCTGCCCTTCCTGCGCGAAGCACGCTAGCGACCAAGATAGGCTCGCTAGCGAGCATGTCCGCGCTAGCGGCCAAGAGAGGCGCGCTAGCGAGTGTGACAGTCGCGTCCTTCGTTCAAGTTTTACTTCTTTTTTTCAGGGGTCCTAATGGGTCCTTTTTGCACTCCAGGTGTGAACGCAGTGCCGCTGGCTGGAGCCGGAGCTGACGGTGCTTCTTAGTGTCATGAGTATCCAGGTGAGTGGAGGTCTTGTATGTACTGTAGCATTTGTGACATATATTTATGTTTGATAACTAGATAATTTGGAAAGATAATAATAAAGTAATTATGCATGTGTTTGTAGTATAGTAGTAGTAAAAGTAGTAACATGTTAGGTGGTTAGAGTAGGATAGTAGAGACTTATGTTTTATGCTATGTATGTTGCTGATTGGTTGGCTGTTTATTAGTTTATGATATAACATGTGATTAAGATAATACCAGACAGATAAATAGACTATAAGTAGAATTCATGATATGTATGATTGCTTGAGTGAATTATGTGCTGATTGTTTTGAATAGTTACGCCGCCCATGATTAGTATACGTCAGACACTATGGCCAGTGGTCAGTCCCGATATTTTAGTATGGTTTACTAATTAGCGGTGAGTCGCCCGAGCCCGCCAAGTACGTTCCGATCCCGGATATCGGACGACTTGGTTATTGATACAGTCCACGTGGGTCAGAGATGAGTAAACTCATGTCGTGCGCTGAGTCATATTAGATTATGCCTATGCTGAGCAATGGGTGACATATTACAGATACAACTTACAGTAAAGGGCTTGGTATGCAGGCTTTAGTATGACAGCTCGACAGGATATCGTTTGTATGATTGATAAAATGATGATTGTGTTAAATATATGTATGAGTGTTGCATTGCATGCATGTTCCCCATCACTGAGTCGATGACTCACCCCTCATCAACCATATTTCAGAGTACGATTCTGCAGCAGACGGGGAGCCGTTGATCCATTAGAGGGTGTGCAGCTATTATCTTGGGTGAGCTCCGCTTTGATCGTGGAGTCTAGTAGTTAGTTATTGCTTATGTTTATTTCAGTTATCAGACAGTTTAGTTTCGGTTGTAATAGATTGCTCTAGACTTTAGAGGTAGGTTTCCTTTTCAGTTATGTTTCAGATATCAGATTAGCTTTGTAACTCAGATATTATCAGTATTCACAGCAGTTATATACAGTTATCAGTTAAATAGTTATTTCAGTTATTCAATTTATTTAATAGTTTATGCATATCATTTAGCCCTTATATTATGTCTAATAGCTTGTTCGTTGGGATAGAACCCTTCGCACGGACACCCCTTAGTAGCGGGGTGTTAAAGTTGGTATCAGAGCCATAGGTTTCCCCTAGAGTCTGGAGCTAGGAATCTTGAGTGTCACGGCAACCATGTTAATGGAAGTGCACCCGTCGCCATGGAATGCAGTGCCACAGGAGGTTCATAGAAAGTAAGGTCAACTAAGTTCAGTAGTAGTCAGTGTCTCATTTGAAATCTCTTTCCTGATATGTCTTATGGTTTGACCACGCCAGGATCATGTGTAACACTCTAATAATTACTTCTTTATGCTTAAGTCATATTGAGTTAATTATCGGAAATTAACATCTTGTTTCAGAGTTTCCATTTGAGTAAATTAACATTACACGAAAAATAAGGCCAATTTGTTTTTAAAAGAAAACGGAGGTTTGAAAACTCGGCTTGTGCGGAATAATTGATATGACTGTTTATATCGTTCTAAGAAACTACTTATCACAAATGCATAACGTTATAATACATAATCGTGGCCCACATGCACATAGAGTATTACAATATACAGGATACACACAATGTCGTAAATACTATAGATAATACAATGATATGATAGTGGAGCTTTTAAGAGAACTATAAGCTTGTACAGACACTTATAATTTCCTTAAAGGTTCCCAAAAATAACAACATAGGTCACGAGGTACAATTACAAAACATAAACAAAAAGTTATCCTAATCTTCTAAGCTCCAGAGAATCCAAGCTTAGTCTTCATGTAAGGTCCGAATCACTCAACCTGTGGATGTGCTTGCGCCCCTGTCTGTATCTAAAACAAAAGGTGGTGAAATAGGGTGAGCTCAACGGACTCAGTAGGGGGATCACTCCGGTTTATTATAAAAATAGTGTAACATGCAAGTTTCGTTTTACTGGAGTTTTCGTAAATCTTTAATCCGGAGTGTCTTACCTATATGTATATCTTGATGAATATGTATGCATCACACTAGGAATTTGAAAACCTCATTACTTATTTAATTTCTAGTTAATGCCTAAAACATGGACTCATTTTTGAAATGTGCATGAGATACCTTTACTTGATTTGGCACTAACCCTTTCATCTCTTTCTACCTCCACATCACCAAATCCCAAGACTATGAGCTCATATCTCTCTAGTTTCTACTAGAAACACGGAGAAAGAGGGGTTTTTCACCTTCCCTTACTAGTTATGTTAGTGACCGAGGTTGCTAACCTTCCCTTACTGATGACACTAGTGAGCGAAGGTTACATTTACTTACTTTGATATTTAACTGCATTTCCATCGTACTTAAGATATTGTAACATCATATTCTAACTTGTTATAATATTGCATCATATATGCACATACACAAACTGATAATATCATTCTGGAAATTATATACAAGTCATACATAGCATTCTTAATTCATAGATCACTTGAAAACATATCACTTGTGCACATAATTGCTTTCACATATAATTTTCTCTTTAAATTGTTAATTTCCTTGCATAAACACGTTTTTCAGTTCTAAACACCAATAATAAACATGTTACAATAGTTTAGACTCCCAGAAAAGGGTTAGAAATCATTAAAATACAAAATCACAAAATACAACATTTAAGGCAATTCTGCAGAAATTCTGCGAATTGACCGCTAGCGCGCTCCTTGTGGCCGCTAGCGCCCAACATGATACAACCACTCGCTAGCGCCTAGACTCTGGTCGCTAGTGCGTGTACATACGCTAGCGCGTGTCTCGACTCTGCACTCATACCAGCATCAGAACAACAACCATATCCATGCACATAATGATTTCTAATCGATCCTTATGCATAGAAACATACAAATACATGTTATAACATAAAATCTAAACCCCTACCTCTTGTAGTTTCACCCTCTAATGCCAAAAACCACCTTGTTCTTCCTTAAGCTACTTGCTTAGCACTCTATCTAGAATTTGATGATGATGGAGACAATCCGAAAGCCTCTGATGGATTATGTTCGGTTCAAAGTGAAGGAAATGAGGTGAGGAACTCGAATATGGGGTTAGTTTCTGAGTGAGTTGAGTTTTGAGTGGGGTGGTGATGAGGTTTGTGAGGTTTTGAGGTTATGGAGGTTTGGGGTTGTGTTTGGGAGTGTTTTGGGTTGAAATCTGAGGGTTTCAGGTTTCCTTAGGGTGAAGTAAGGTGAAGTGGGACAGAGGGAGTTAAGGGAAATTATAAAAAGATGGAGGGCTTGACTAAAAATGCAAAATTGCAGGAATGTTGTTATGTCATCGAGCTGGTCGCTAGCGCGTGTTTCACGGTCGCTAGCAACCGCTTTCACCGCATTACTCGCTAGCGCCTTGTTACATTCGCTAGCGAGGGACCTCTACCGTCTCACCCGCTAGCGAGCCAAGCTGGCCGCTAGCGAGCAACTTCTGATATATGACAGCAACAACAAGTTACATACTCTAAACCTCCAAAATGCATCTAACTCACTCCAACCCATTACCAGAAGTTCCTGTTAGTACTTATATACTTGTATAAACATATTCTTACTAAAATTACCAATTATTTCTTACCATTCTTACCTAGATCCTCCTTCTAGATTCATTAATACCTTATACTTACCTTTCAACCTTATGCAATACACTTACCACTTCCTAATGCACATGTTTTCACATAATACACATAGCACATATTCAATCAATCATATATATCAAAATACATCATAATGCACATACATCCCAATTATACCTTGATCAAAGCAATTTTCACAGAATCTCTCCGATTAAGGCATAGTTAGGATTTTGGGGTCTTACATTCTCCCCTCCTTAAAAATAATTTCGTCCTCGAAATTCAATACTTGTAAAAAGAGTGGGATGCATCTTCCTCATCTCTTCCTCTCTTTCCCATGTATATTCTTCCGCTCTCCCCCGCCCCCAGGCCACCTTCACCAATGGAACAGTCTTATTCCTTAGGTTCTTGATACTCCGGTCTACTATTCGTGTAGGAGGTAAGGGAAAAGTTAAGTCATCCTTTAGTTGTACCTCTTCGATTTCTAACACATGACTCGGATCAGATTTGTACTTCCTGAGTTGTGATACATGGAAAACATTGTGAAGATTGGACAACTTTGGAGCTAAAGCAATGTGGTATGTGTAACACCCCGATTTTCATTAAGTTCTAATCGAGGAAAATTAAGGGTAATTGACCTTGGTTAGAATTTAATTAAGTGTGGGTGGATAAGTTTCTTCTAGCAAATCATTACGTGTTATGTGATCTAAGTGTATGTATGTGTGTTATATGATTTATGTGTGTTCATCACGTGCTATATGATTTATGGGTATGAATATGTGTATTCATTATATGTTATGTGAATTAAGTGTTATATGTTATTTATTTATTTTATTTTATTTTATATTATTTTTTTTATGTGTCTATATGTGTGTTTTTTAATTTATATTTAAATATTAGAAAAGTTATATGAGCATTATAGTATTATTTGGGACGTTTTAGAGTGTTTTAGTAATTTTTAAGTGACGGTGGGCCCCACGGTAACTCTTAACCTAGCCACTCCCTATATAAACACTAGTAACCCTCTCCACTTCAGAAAAACATTATTCTCCTTCCTCTGAGCTGCCATAGCCATCTTTCTGTCAAGAGCTCACTAAGTCATTGATACTCCAAACCACGAAACAACAATCAAACCTTACCCAATCCAGAAAATAAACTCATATTCTTAATCCTCTCATCAAGCCGGAGCTTTCTACCGATTCCGTTTATCCGTTAAGAGTCTCCGGCGTCACCGGACCATTTGTGGGGCTAGAGAGAGAGGTTTCCAACGAGAGCAACGTCGGGAAAGGGTTGTCCTTGTAGTTTCGAAATTGTCTTCGAGAGGTAGGGGTTTAGGCATCCTATTTTTCTTGATTTTCATGCATATTGATGATTATTTTATGAAATTGATGTTATGGTTGTTTTTCCCATTAGAGTTCATGAAAGGGTTACATATTCGTGAAATTATTTCAAAGAGAAAACGTTTTTACCGATTAAAAGTGTTGGGAAAGTGTTTCTACGAGTTATATGTGTTTTGAGAAAAGTTTTTCATCAATTGGATCCTTAAAAATGGCTTTTTGAGAAGAAACACTGTTGAAATCGCGAAGTCCTGCAACAGGACGATGCACGACCGCCCAGGCAGCCAGAGGTCGCCCTAGCGATGGCGCCATCAGGTTACGGCCGCCCCAACGGATAAGGGCCGCTCTAGCGGCACGGTTTCGAGGTAAGACCGCCCCAGCGGTCAAGCACTACCCCGGCGGTGTGACTCTGTGCGCGGGCCGCCCCAGCACTGCTTCTGCGCTGTCTCTCACTCCTTTTACGAAAATTGACATGGTTTGACCTTTTTATGCACCTAATGCATTTTACGACTTATATGAGTGTTATATATGATTTATGCATGATTTATATATGACTAGAACTTTTTCTCGTGCGCTGCACGTCATTTCTTGAAGGTACGGCGATGATGCGGCGTATTGGTTTGTTCGTCGTACGGCATAGATGCGTTGCGCGACATTGATCCGTTGAATGTTTTATTTGTGTTTTGTTTGTCATAATTGTGAAATAAAATTTATTATTATGTTAGAAATACTTGTATATTTCATTTGATGTATTTTTTTTTTTGTATATTTCATCTGAATAAAAGAAATGTGATTAAGTTGTGTTGTATTTGCCTTTGATATGTAGTAAAGATATTATAAAATTGTACGACATAGTTAATATGTTAGAATATAAGGTGGCAGTCATTACACAACAGAAGTTTTCATAAATCTAAATTATCTATTACATAAACATTCTATTTAGAACATATTGACAATTTCAAAATAAGGCTGCCTCCAGAAATGTTGTTGATGAAAATCTTCAACCAATTCAATCTCCTCATCAGGTAATACTTTGCTCAAATTTATTTCTCCATTTCTCCTGAAAGGATTTTTTTGCTGGTTAAAATCATATAGTTTAATGTAAAACACAGACCCCGTGATGTGCCAGAAATCAATAGTCTCCGTCCCCAAGATTGTAGAAATTCATTAGATCAACGAAACCATCGTCCATGAATGCATTGTCCACTGATTCTTTGATCCTAATTGAGAAGCAGTTGTCCATAGAATTTATTGTGTATACAATATCTTTGAACTCATCTCACAATCTCTTCATAACAGATACTGGAACAACAGCTTTGGTCTGTAATTCAGAATTGATAAACCAAAATTTGTATAAAGAAACTTATATAATTTAAACACATAATTTTCTGTACACTGTAATCATAAAGACAATGTGAGATAGGAGTGAACCACCTTATTGCTTGAGACAACTACACGTACATATCTCGATATATCCTCAGGGAAATATTTTATAACCCTTGAGAGAAGTTTCCCTGCCTTGATTTATCTACAGGGTGTAATACATTTTATAATTATACTTGACAATGTTAGATTACTATTTTTCCCATAATTTACTGTTTAGAAGGAACACTTCATGCAATTTGTTGTCTTCATCTATACAAATTCCTATAGTTATACTTTTTTTTCGGTTACGAGAATACCCAAAAAAAATTCCGTAAACAACATATACAACTTATCAATAAGATGTTTACATATGTTGCTTCAATCAACTTATATAAGATTTTCTATCTCCTTAGTAGGTACTTCGCTTCAAATAAATTCAGATCTGGGTAAGATTAGGCTTGATTTTTTCAAAATAACGTAGTCACACATGAAGAACTGTAGTCGTTGAAAGTGAAGAATACTTGTACATACCTGGACAATGCCACTGAGAAAGTCGGTTGCTTTGTTGTTGTTTGAAGGATGTTGAAGCGATGGAGAAACCCTGACTTGTTGTCTTCCTCACCAGCCCTTCGCTGCTCTGCCTCTGTATAATGTTATTCACGGATGTCAAAAATGTTTAAGTAAATTTAATTTCCTATTGGGCCTAGTATATTGGTTTTGGGCTGCAAAACCTTTTAGTATGGTCAGTTTGCATTTTTTTGGTCGTTGAACTTGAAATTATGTCAATAAAATATTTTGTCAGATTAAAAAAAAATCAGTACTCTATATTTAATTGATATACTGATGTTAAATTTAAAAAATTAAAAATAATTTTAACGGATGAGTATTGGGAAAACTTTTTATTGATTACAAAGTTGCTTATAATATTCTGATTTAAACTTTTTTAAAATGGCAAATATATAGGAAAATATTAACATGTACATATATATATATATATATATATATAAATTTTGATACAACTTAATGCAGTCGATGTTGTACCTGTTAGTTTTCCAAAAAACAAATCAAAAAAGCAACTACAGAAATAGAAAAGTTTTTGGATTAAAGTTTGGTGACATAATAAATAATTTAGACATAAATTATCCTAAGTTCAACAACACGAATTTCCTTCGTATTGATGGTGAAAACCAATTTGTCCCTATGCCTAAGGTTGTATTCCTTCCGTATCAGACTCCACCCTTTTCCAAATTTGACTAAATCTGGCTTTGAATTGATCAGTTTGCATTCATGGTCAATGCAATTGTTACCATGAAAAACTCTGACTTTCCATGTTCCCATTCTGCCTTGCTTCAACAATTGTCTCCCAGAAGATGCATGAAAAGTCTGCAGTTTTCATTGAGATTAAACATCAAAAGTATTTATTACAAAGGTCTTTAGTAAAAATATATAGTCCAAAACACTTAGTTAATGAAAACGAAAAAAGTACCAGTTGGTTGGCCTTCTGTTCATACTTGGTTATCTTATGTTCATATTTTGTTGCGGTTACCATTCCCCTGTGAATAAAATAGTTGTATGTTCCAAGTCATGAATAATATTTTTAAATAATGTTTGTTGATATTTATATAGTTAACATTTAATAAACAAAAACAATTGATCTAAGAAATTTCGATTTGAGATTAGTACTTTACCTTGGTTTAAATGAAGTATTTTACTGTGATTTGAAAATGGTGTGCCAGTTTGATTTGCATGTAATCAATAGTATACTTCGATGCACATTAACTATTTTATGCAGATTAAGTATACAAACTTGTCATACTTAACAAATATGTACCCTATGAAAACTTACTTGATAGGTTTTCTGATCTTATCATTGTTGATGTTTCCTTGGTCTTCAGACTTGACCTTATTATTTCTTCCTGATCTTGGTTGAGATTGTTCTCCGTCACCAACTGCGTTGATTGCCATTTGGATTTCAACTGGCATAACAGTTCTCAGGTTCCTTGTTACATGAGATTTGAAAGGAATTGTTCTTGAAAATACATCCATTGGCTGGATCAATAAAACATCAGCACCTATATACCAAAGTCTGATATAATCTCCCTCACCAAGGTTGTAAAAATATATCAAGTCAGTAAAACCATCATCTAGATATGCTCTTGTTGCTTCTTTCCTCAACTTAATGCAGAAACAATTATCTCCAAGATCAAGTGTGTACATTCGATCTTTGATTTCATGTTGGAATTTGTTGATGAAGTATAATGGTAGTTCTCCAGTAATCTATTATTTTCAAACATAGTTAACCACAATCAGTAATTATTGCTAATGTGTTGTAGACCACTTTCAGTACATCAATTGAGTATGAATTGGCTTGATTGTTAAAATAACATACCTTTGAGCTTGAAATCAGAATTTTCATAGCTTGAGGATGTTTCATTGGACTGATGAAAATTATTTTTTCAACGAATAACCCAGCCATTACTTAGGTCCCTGTGTAATTTGATATTCAAAGCAGATAGAAATATAGTTTAATACATAAATTGAGATCTTAACAACTCACACAGAAACCTTAAAGGACGAAAACCCTAAATAAAATGCCAAATATTAAGCAATAAAAAAAATACGATGTGAACGAAACCCTAACAGGTAATGATAATGCAAATATCGTATCATAAGACACCAAATATGAGTTATTTAGGAAGATGAAATCTTAGAAAAAGATTGACGTCTGGTTCGCAGTTAAGCAAATTTACGACATAGTTTGCTGATAACTCCTTAATCGAAATTTGAATGCATGTATAACCATATGATAAGAAAGCAAAAGATAAAGTGGAGGTGATTTGTAAACGTTCCGAAGGTTACTGAGTAAACAGACTTACTGTATCTTCCACAGCAAAAGCAGCATGTGATGGAGATCAAGCGAGGTTTACAAGGTTGAAGTCAAGTGCAGTTTGTATTTGGTGTGCTTCTTTGAGAAGTAACTGAAGATGACTTTTTTTACTTTAATTCGTTTTGTGGGCCTTGGTAAAGCCCGTTTTAGTTAAAATTTTGTTAGTTCCATATAAAACCAATATTTCTGTAAAATTGGTTCAGATTAACATGGAATTATTGATTGATAGATCAGATCAATTTATAAGTAAATTAGTGACTAAAAAAAATGGGTTGTGTATTCTTAAATATATTTCTGTCATTTGTTTTCTGAGTAAAATTGATGAAATGGGTAGTTTATTATTAAGAAAATCTCTAAATGATATCTTAATTAAACTAAAATCTTAGTTTAAATGTAATGAAATAATTTTTCTCGGATGTTATTTCCGGACATATTTTAAAAAATAATAAATATTAGTACCCAAAATTATAACATGAACTTTCTATTTCAGAAGAATGTTCAGTAAAAGAATGTTCAGTAAGACAGTACTGACAAATTTCCAAAAAGATAACATGTCCAACGATGGAACTTTATACAATATAATATATTAGCCAAGAAAGCAAACTATGTACCATACTGATACAAAATTCGAATCTTAACAAAAGGACAAATTTGATGTGCTTCATAAATAAATGACGTTCACATTTGTCCAAAAATGGACTATATAAGAATAGTTGGAAACATCAAGAAACTGGAAAGTCCAAAATAAATATTAGTATTTACAGATGCATCGTACTTATAACCGGTCAGGCTCTAATAAATACAACTCTTGCCTTCACATAGTGATTGTGACAACACTTAAAAAGTTATCTCACTCTATAATACAAAATAATAACATAATATGCGAATAATGTAATTCAATACACAATTTCCATTCTTTAAAAAATATTGTAGAAATGCAATGGTTGACTGTTGTACAATCTCTGTGCGAACATGCATGACTTTCTACATCAGGAGACGTGTCGGACGTAATGTGGAGAAGAAAATATTAATTGCATTGTTTTCCAACCAAGCGACGCCATGTGTTTACCTTCTCTATATAAACAGGTTATTTGTATAACGAAGAACACAATCAAACAATCCCTTGCTTCATCATATACGCCACTACAGCACACCAGAAATTTTCCTAAAAAAAATGGCTTCAAGATTGATCCGAAGGCAAATGAGAGGCATTCAACAACATCAATCAACCAAATGGTCTGCAGGTATATATCCTATTGACTACTTAAAATATTCACCAACTTCTATATTATGCAGTCTTCTAAAATGATATGTTCATATTTTCCTTTCAATGTTGCCCAGAAATAACTGACAATGACTTTGAGTGGAAATTTACTATATTTGGCCCTAAGAACTCACCATATCAGGGAGGGATGTTCCATGGGAGAGTCCACTTCGGCCCAGAATATCCCATCAAAGCTCCACACGTTGTAATCGTCACACCACTTTTTCATTCAAGCATTGGACACAGGAATCGTTTGGAACTGAAGTTAATCAAACCAAATTACTGGTCTCCAGCAACTACAATGATTGAGGTAATTATTAAAATAATGAAAATAAACTCAAATTTGAACTAAGGTAGCCCTGGTTAATTTGTTTCTAAAACATTATTTAACAATTATTAACTAAATTTTATTTTCCCAAACAGATCTTTGATGCCATCTACAATCTTCTTCAACACCCAGAAGCAGCAGTTCCACATCCAGATTTACTTCACATTGCTGCCTTACTTGAAAATAATCCTTTGTCATTTAACTATTATGCAAGGAACCATACAATGCACTATGGTAGTTCTTAAATGACAATGTGTAATTTTCTGTATTAAATTATTATATATGAGTAAATTAATCAATGTTATATTTTAATATAATTGCGCAAACCATACTTACTTTGACTAATTAAGACAAACAATATTGTTAGGTCAGTATAATCCAATTAAAATATGGTAGGCAGAGTAAACATTACCTTGTTTTACTCTCTCATTACAGGAGTCCTCTTCAAAAGTTGCACTACAAAAATGAAATAGGGGTAAGAAGAAAGTTTCCATTACGCTTAACTGTGATTTGAATCCATTAATAAATTCACTCCTTACTAACAACATTTTCCACAAAGTATTCAATACAAAAAGTATACTCCATACATCTACTGCAATGAACAAATAACTCTAACATCAAAGTTTTTCCCAAATGGGAGTCTGCAATAAAAACAACATAATAACAAAATATGTACAGAATAATTACTTAAATTAGCGCAAAAAACAAAAAAAAAAAATGTGCATGAACCCACAACGTAGGTCTACTTCTTTCCAAGCTTTCCTTTCTTCAAAACCTTCCTCTTCATAAGTGCAAACAAAGTTTCGTCGTCATTAACTGGAGATTTGTTCTTCTTTTTGTTTTTCAAAGATGAAATGCAAGTTTCAGAATCATCATCAGATAAACTTGTAGGTTCTACAGCCTACGAAGATAAGAACAAAATAGTTTAGGATGTGATTGGTTTGGCTATTTTCTATTTCCATTTTCTAAAACTTTGAAAAATAATTTTGAAAATATGATTGGTTGTATTTTTAGAAAATATTTTCTGAAAACAACCCAATTTTGAAAACAAAATTTTCTTGTTTTCTTTGTTTTCTCTAAAAGTTGAAAATGGAAATAGAAAATGATTTCTACAAAGAGGCGGTGGCATCTTAGTAATTATATGGAACATTGATTAATTTTTTTTAAAAAAAAGCCTCTTCTCTCTCGTTTTGCTCAACATTATCCTAGGTCAAGTTTTCTTCTCTGGTATTAAGACACAAGATTGCAAGAGCGAGGTCTCTCATACCAGGCGGCGACGGTCTCTCTCACCGGCACTCTCGCTCTCACCGTCGCGACTGTGTTTCTCGGTGGCATGGTCTCTCTTACTAGCGCTCACGCTCTCTCCGTCTCTCACGCAACTTCATCGTCGGCGACGCAAAGGGGATTCTTCATCGGCGACAGTGGCTGCAACTCGTAAGACGCTCTCTCTCTCACTCAATCGCGACTTCAGGTATGGTTTCGACTTTCTCTCTCTCTTTCAATCACTCACTCTCTCAGCTAGAAGTTGCAAACATGAACGTTCAATGCTGTGTTTAGGTATCTTACAGTAATCGACTTTGGCTGTATGATTTAGTTAGATTTAATTTATTGGGAAAGAGATCTTTTAGTGATGATGATGATATACTAGGTTATTGTGAAGATTTTGAAGTTACCTGTGAATATCTCTGTTGTTTGTGGTGTAAATTTTGGGGTTACATTTCTTAGGATTCTTTGATAGTTTCAAAATGGCAGATTGAGCTGACAAAGAATGAATGTAAAGCCATGAGACACTTGATGCAAAACAACTTTGATTTTAGAATTTTCAAATGAGAGAGTAAAGGGGGAAAGAAAGGGCACTTGTTGTAGAATGATGATGATCAGATGAGCTAGTGTGTGTGGGTTAGTATTAGCAATTAGATTAATTAAATGTAGTAATATCATAAGCTATAATTAGGAGATAGTGTTATATATAGAAAATATCAATTTGTATCAATCTGGTGCTTGATTTTCTTATTTAGGATCGTGTGTTTTGCTAGCTAATGTTTAGGAAATGAATTCTTAAATTAGGAAAGTTTTGCTAGTGTTGCTGCATCATTATAGGAATGTTTGTATATATGTATACGGATGATTTTCAATGAGAATCAGGTTAAATAAAATTATTTTTTCAGTTAGTGATGAGTGTGCACACAACACATTACATACACACATAATAGACATTAAAGGGGGCAATGTCTATAATAAATAAGTTATTAACATGTCCCTATCTTCTAAGGAATTGATGAGTTCTCCCCTTTCTTCCACAATGAGATCAGAGCAAGTTTGTTAAGGTCTAATTCTAGGATTTGTAGCTGTCATGAACACATGACTTGTACAGAGCTTTAAAATAGTGGGGGTAATTAAAAGTGAATGTGTGATACTTATAATTGTCATGGTTGCTTGATTTTCTCCATTTTGAGCAAAAATAATTAATGAAAGAATGAATGACAATTTCAAGTGACAATAATATGCTATTACCCACATAATAAGACTATATATATATATATATATTTTTTTTCTTGTACTTTTATTTCTCTTCTTAAGGCTGCATCAGCGAGACTTAGCTCTTTGTACAACATCTTTTAGATCATTAGCAGCCTTTTCCTGTTCTTCTTTTTGCTTTCATTTCTCTTCATCTAATTGATCCTTCAGTTCAGCAATGTTTTCCTTTTGGTTGCAAGTGAGCAATAGAACTAGAGAAATAAATATTTTGGCCTTCAACTACCTCCATTTTTTTTTATAAAAAAGATAGACGAAAGCAAGTACCAAGAGGTCCACGTCCACCCTAATGCAAAAGTGATTTGATATTACATATATATATAATCAAATTTAAATTTCAAGACGAATCCCAATTATTCAAGTATCATAACATACTTAGATTAACTTTTAGAACCTACCTCGAAGTTATGAGTTTGACAAAAGTTATTAGAGATAAGGATTTGTTTAATTTATTAGATTAGACGTGTCATTAGCATAAAAATCATAGTTCTAGTTTAGTTTTTTTATTTAAATCAAATCTATCATATTCATTATTTTCATTATTTCTTTCATATGATGATTTTCATGAATTATATGTTATACTGTAACTTTTTTAAATAGTGTACATGAATTCACTTAAAAGCAAATAAAATCAATCTGAGACAGAATATTTGTGTTGTTTCGTGCTTATTTATAAGTAGCACCAAATGGGAGGAAAAGGTTAGAATGGAGGAGATGGTAAGGATTGGTCAATTGAATGTACAAAAGCATTCATTGAAATATGCTATGATCGAGTAAAAAAGAAATTGTTGCAAGGATCAACTTTTAAGGCAGCAGTTTGGGAGGATATAAACAATGAATTGACTACAATTATTGGAGAAAAGTATGTTGTAGGAAGGATCATGGGAAAGTTTAATCGCCTACGCCATGAGCATCGTGAATTTTCGATATTGTTAGCAAGAACTGGAGTTACATGGGACATGGAATCTAACAAAGTAAATGCTCGGAGTTTGTATGGGAGGAATTGATTAAGGTATGATTGTTTTAATATCTTGTTATTGTAAAACTAGATTGGTTGGTGTGCTATTATAAAACTGAAATGATTTATTATTATTATTTGCAAAATGGAAAATACTATAAGAAGTTCAAAAAGCAGAGATTTGAGCATAATTATGAAATTCTTGGTGAAATCTTCAATGCTACTACAGCCACGGGAAAATTAAGGCATGTCTCTACTAAAGAGCCACCAACCTCGGATGAGGAAAAAGAGCTGGAAGAAAGTTTTCTCTCCAAAGGCATGCATGTTGACTCAAGTGTTGATATTGATGATGATGATGATGATGATGATAATGAGTCTTGTGCATCAAATAAAAGAAGGAAAAGCATTGGGTCCTCAAGTGAGCGTCGTCGAAAGGAGGACAAGAATGCAAAATTGGATAGACTTGAATCTGCATTGGAATTATGGCTGAATCAATGAGTGCAAGAAATGAAATATCAAAGGCGAAAGCTGAAAAATATAAAGCTAAAGCTAGTCAAGCTACTAGCCAATTGTCAGATCCTTATTCAATAGAAGCATGCATGGATGTCTTGGATTCCATTGAAGACGTTTCGACCACGGTGTACAACAAAGTTGTTGCCAAATTTGTAAAAGAGGAATGGAGATGCATATTTGTCAAGATGTCTGAATCTAAAGGAAAGAACTGGCTCTATAGTCTTGACTAAATATTGTCTTTATGTTTTAAAGACATTATTTACTTTCTTTATGTTTTAAAGACATGATTTATTATCTTAAATTTGTCTTTGTTTGTGATTTTTCAAATGGCTTGATAGCCTAGACTATTTGAGTTTAATTGGACTAAATTTGATAACTTGTATGACTAAATTTGTTAACTTGCATGAAGTTATTGTTTATTATAATTCTTGTTTTGTTAATTCAAAATTTGTTCATTATTATCATGATTATTATTATCATCAATAGTTGCATGAATTTTTATATTTGAGCAGGGAAACATGTCTTTACCTGGAGCATTTGATAGTAGTGAAAGTAGTGATGATTCAAGTCAATGTGAAGATGATTTGGGAGGCTTGATTTTGTTTCAATTGATGATTGAATATCAAAGACGTGTGGTTTACAGGATACCTTGTAGAACTTCTTCATTAACTGGGAAGATGTACACCCTTGAATTTTTGGCAGGTCATGAGACTCGATATTATGACAGTTTTAGAATGGAAAAACGTGTGTTTCTAAATTTTTGCAACACCTTGAAAGAAGTATCAAATTTAAGTGATGGCAAAAAAGTAAGTGTAGAAGAAGGTGTTGTAATGTTCTTGATCATTGTGTGTCATAACATGCGTCATAGGATTGTTGCTGAACGTTTTCAACATTCAGTACACACCGTCAGCATATGGTTTAGACGAGTCCTACGAGCAGTATGCAAGTTGGGCACACATATCATTCGACCTCAAAATCAAGGGACCATTCATCCACATATTGTGCATAACTACAAGTATTATCCATATTTCAAGGTATATTTTTTTTTTATTCAAATATTTACTAAATAGACTAAATAGTTTTTATTTCTCCTGATGTTTTGTTATTTTTATGAAGAATTGTATTGATGCTATTGATGACACACATGTATCTGAATGGGGTCCAGCTTCCACACAAAATGCATTTCGTGGAAGAAAAACTTTGATAACACAAAATGTGCTAGTAGTGTGTGATTTTGATATGTTATTCACTTTTGTATACACTGGTTGGGAAGGGATAGCAAATGATTCAAGAGTGTTTTTAGATGCATTAAGCCCAGAAAATAATTTTCCAAAACCTCGTGGTGGTATGTATTAAATAGTACAATGATGTCTTATTTTCTCTACTTCCATTATATATTATATTATATTATGTAACTACATATATTATTTTCTTTTGCAGATCAATTTTATCTTGTTGATTCTGGATTTCCTAATATGTCTGGTTACCTTGCTCCATTTCGTAGTCAGAGATATCATTTGTGTGACTTTCGCGATAGAGGACGAACACGCAGAAAACAAGAATTGTTCAATTACAGACATTCCTCGTTGAGAAATATTATTGAGAGGTCTTTTGGCGTTTTAAAAGCAAGATTTCCAATTTTGAAGAGAATGCCGAATTATCCCGTTAGAAGACAAAGACAAATTCCGACTGCATGTTGCACCATACATAATTTCATTAGACTGCAACACAACACTGATAGATTGTTTATTGATTACTCTAGAGAAGATATGGTTGTAGATGGACAAAACTTAGAGGTAGATCAAGATGGTGTTGCTGTTAATCCTGATGATGCAAATTATATGGCACAAGTTAGGGAGACAATTGCTACTCAGATGTGGGATAATTTTCGTAGATAAAGCTGATAGTTAGTGAGTCAATTGAACAAATATTTCATTGAATTTTTTGTTTGATGACTGGTTTATATTAGTTGTTTATAATTTTTACACAGTACAATGAGATAATAATTAGTTGATTTTAAATTTATTGATTTCATTATTTTTTTTATAATAGATTGATACATAAAAATGAATCAACTTGTTTTTACATGTTAAGTTTATTAAGTTAATTTACCAAATTATTTTGATTGAAATTAAATAAAAAAGAGTGGGTGTTTAAAAATTTAATTTTGATTTAAAGTTAAATTAAAATAAACTTTTATATCTAACTTTGAAAATTAGAAAAAGAAAATAGACATACCAAATATGTTTTCTATGTTTTCTCAATTTGAAAATAGAATTTGTTTTCACAAACCAAACACATTTTCTAAAAGTTAAAAAATTAAAAATGAAAATCATTTTCAGAAAATGAAAACAGAAAATGAAAACACAAACCAATCGGCACCTTATAAACTAACTTTCAAATCTTGCAACACAATAATAACATAAATATAGTTCGAAATTTCCAAAGTTAGTATATTCAATAACATACTCTATCAAGAGCATCAGAAAGATCAATTTGGACGTCCTCAATATGTTTAACTGCAACAGAAAAAACTTTGGATTTGCCCTTGTTTAAGCTAATGCCGGTAGAAATTGGAGGACAAATCTTGTCAGTTTGTCTTTTTTACATGACTCCTACATTCATAATTGGAAGCATTTGTTATTTTTTATAAAAAAAAGAAAGTCAATAAATTAAAAGACAAACATACATGTAGGTTTTTTTTTTTAATTTCTTTATCTAGTTCAATGGAGGGGAATTAAACAATTCCAAATCTGCTGAATCAGCAGCAGAGATAGTGTAGTCTGCATTGGTATTCTTTGGAAACTGCATATTCAATCAATTACCAGATAATAATGACTTCAATAGAATATACTAAAGATTATAGGATTTGAATCAAATCTTATATTAATAAACCACTTATATTAATGGAATGTAATCACTACTACACTTTGCAGAGTTTGAAGCTTACTTGTACACTATCAGGAGAATTAATTTTTTCTATCATCTGTAAACCTTCTTTGTTAGTCTCTGTTGCTTCCACTACAGTATAACTCCTGGACTTCTTTGTCAAATTGTAATACTCACTTACTTCGACATAGAAATTCATAGACTTACCAACTATAACATCCAACTCAGTAGGAAAACCATATTCGTCAGCCACCTATAACATTGATATAAAAAAGACAAAATATTTCAGCAATGACAAAAAACAATAACACAATGCACAGTATTAGACTTTCGATTAATTTTCCATCGTACTTTAATTTGTTGTTTCCGCAAATCATACGCTGTCCTTTTCACCATTTTAAATCCTGTCATCAAACAAAACAAAAACTGCCTCTGCAGTTCCATCATCAACAATAACATGAATCATGTATCTGCAGATAGGAATACAACAACTTGAATATTATATTAAATAGAACTTCAAACAAAATGACGAAATTTGTTATTGAAAAATTAGGTTGAGTTACAGACCGAGCAATAACAACACCAGGTACTTTCTTACAAAAGGTGCAGAAAGGGGAATTATCTTTCTCAGTGGTTTTCTTTCGATATACATTGCATGAATCATAGTACCAATTTGAATTGAAATCAATGTCTTTTATACCTTGAGGTGACAATATATTTTCCAGCCTGTAAACATAACAATAGGTATTATTTAATTATCATCACAAAATGAACTACATCTGAGGAGTTTAATAAATGGTCAAAACCAAATTTACACTTACTTATGTAATGTTAAGAATATCCTTTATAGTCTTCTTGTGTTCTGGACCAAGGGTCTCTAACATAGATGTTGAAACAGATGCATTTAACTGTGTGGTTGAACTGTTGGTTGGACACATTAAAACCAAAGATTTGTTTGGCAAACCAAATTTTTTAAAGAAATAATTAGTATCTTATTCATTACAACAACAGTTGTCCAAGAGTATAAGTTTTATTGAAGAAGACTAACCTATTTGGAAAGTTAGCAACCTCAGGAATATCCAAGTTGAAATGATCCTTGGTTGCATTCCAAAAACTATTGATCTGCATCTCATCTGCATGGGTGTTTAATAATTCAGAGAAAGAACACGAAAAAAATATTGTTCTGTCAAAGTTTACTTTCGTACAAATAAAGACAACAAATATTACCTCGAAACATTTTAATCCTACCCAATTCAATACTTGTTATGATTGGACCTTCATGGCTACTAACATATTCATAAATATCATTGGCAGCATCACCAAATATGCTACACTTCATAGTCTCACCGCTTAAAAGTTTAACAGAAATTAATTAATATTTAAGCTTATTACGAAAACCAATGACATCTATAATCTGACCAGCAATACCAGAGTACTGGTAATTTCTTATGTCACCACACTTAGTCATAACACCAATGACATCTACAGATGAAAAAGAAAAAAAATTAAATTCTCATTATTAAAATTTCTTGAATGACTTAGATCCTATAGACAAATCTTACTCACTAACGAAATGTCAGGTTTGTCTTCAATCTGTATTGTAAAAAACTCTACAAAGTTAAAACAGTAACGTGGAATTGGTGCATCACACTGTTGAACTTGAGTGGCAAAGTGGAAAAGAATCCGATAAGGATGTATTGTTGTTTTGTAAGGGCCCTTTTTGTAAATTCTCTTGTTGTCAAGTAAGGGCCCTTGTGCCTTGTGATCAATTCCCTTTTTATAATCGAAGCATGAATCTTGATTTCCTGCAACATCATGAATTATATACATAGATTGAATTATATGAACAACAGATATGTATATATTGACAGACTTTCAGTAAGATATATTTCATGCCTTCTCATCAAATACAGTCATATTCACTGCTGTTACACTACAAGATTTTGGGCTTTAAGTCACGGTGTTTTATGTCACGTTGGAAAATCGTGACTTAAAAATACTAATTGTCACGGTTTACAATCGTGACTATAGAAAAATATTTTAGTCACAAATTGTTTAAGAAGCGTGACATTAGATATCAAAAGTCACCGTTTATAACTGTGACCATAGAAATAAAATATGTCACGGTTTTTAAATAAAATGTCACATTTATTAACCGTGACTATAGATTTAATACAAATTATAGTTAAAAAACGTGACTTAAAATCCATATAAACCATAACAAAATTTTTTTATCTATTATTTTATATTCTCTCCATAATTTTTCATTACCATTATATACACTCTTAAATAAAATAATTAACTTTAAAGAAAAAAATCTACCAACAAATAATTTACTTGAGTGACCAGAATTACAACCAAGAATAACAAGTGAAATCTAAATCCGTAATTCCCTAATGCGCGCATCACCTTCTCCAGCCTTGTTCCCTCATCGATTGAGAAGGCTCTGCCTTCTACTGTTGTTGTCGCGGTCGCTCTACCTGCACGCTCCACTCCGCTGCTGCCGCTGCTCCGTTTCCGCCTCAACTTCTCCGCCTTCTCCTGTTGCGAGTCGCGACCGCTCTATCTGCTCGCTCCACTCCGCGGCTGCCGCTGCTCCGTCTCCGCCTTCTGTCGTTGCTGTCGTGGCCGCCTTCTACTCTGTTTTCGCTCCGCCTTTCACTCCGTTTCCGCTCCGTGCCTCGTACTGCTGCTCGCTTCGGTTGTGGTTTGCCATTGAGGCTCCGCGCCTCGTACGCATACTGTCTTGGCGTGCGGTGCCGTTGATGCTCCGTCGCTCCACCTAGCTGGTCCGCCTGCTGCTGCTATCTTGCTTTGCCGCTTCACCTCCTGTCTTGCCGCACGTACCTAGATGTTCCGCGTGTGTTTGCTGCTGCCTTCAATTTCAGCAAGAAATTAGGTATGAATATGTTGTTGAAGTGTATTCAAAAGCTGAGGGAGAAATAAATTATTTGACATAAGAGTAACAGCTATAGCTTGCAGGGGATAGCTTTAGAAAGTGATTATAAGATGCTGCAGCAATTTTGCTTTGATTTTTATGTGTCTGCACTGTTCTGATGCCTTGTATTGGTGTTTTTAGGATTTCTTATTGATTGAAGGGGTGCTCTTTTTCCTCTTACATGTGTAAGAGGTTTTTTAATGAGTCCCTTAAGTCAAGTGATCCTCTTGAGTTTTCCCTTTTGTTTTTGGAAACTCATGTATTAATAAAAAAAAAAGTGTATTCAAAAGCTTTAATTTTGGCTGGATAATTTGACGAAAGAATTGTAATTTTTTTTGTTAATTTTGGTTGACGAAAAGTGACTTATTTTTGGAATTTGAATAGGTTGCATCATTTACTGGGGAGAATAAAGCAATAGAAAAGTACAATAGCAAGGTAAGAGTTGCCTATATTACAATGGTTCAACAGGGAATGGCCTCACGACTAGGAATTGGAGTACTTTTGCTCATTATCTTCAGCACCTATGGACTTGTGCAAGCAGTACTAGTGGCACTGACACCGCTATTTTTGGCACCACTATTTGGATACACCCCTCTTGTTGCCCTCTCATCTATTATTATATCTGCCATGCTTGGCCTCGTCAAATACGAACAAGTCATTCATTTCTTCAAAGTTGACAAGTTTGATTTTCTCATTTGCATGGCTGCCTTCTTTGGGGTCACCTTTCTAAGCATGGATGAAGGCCTCATCATGTTTGTGAGTACATACTCTTTTAGACAAAACAAAACAAAATGAAATAAAGGGGACATGTTATTTTAGTTATGTTTGCCTTGGTTAGTTTATTGTAAAATTGAAAAGATAGATATCTGACTTATTATTATATATGATTTATTTGTTTTGAAATGAAGATTGGACTGAGCCTACTTAGAGCACTGTTGTATATGGACTTGCAATGTGGTATGGTTCCAAATTGATGATATAGAAAGGATACAGTGGTGGAGCTGTCATTAATGTAATCATTTCTCTCATGACCAGTGGAATGTAAGTAATATATATCATATGTATCATACCACTATTAAGGCATACGATTATTATTATTTACCTCGAAGAGATTTAATTATTTAATCAAACTTTAATTTGTTACATTACTCCCAGGTCACTTGGTCAAACATCTCCTAGCCTAAATGCATTTGCTGCAGGCCAAGCAGCAGCATACAAGATGTTTGAGACAATAAAAAGAAAGCTGAAAATCGATGCATATGACACAAGTGGTGTTATCTTGGAAGTCATAAAGGGAGAAACTGAACTCAAAGATGTTTACTTTAGGTACCCCTGCTAGACCAGATGTTTAACTTTTTACTTGTTGTATCTGGTTTTTATGCTTGCTGCTAAGTGTGGTACTGATTGTCATACTCATTTGACAGTAAGCTTGGACATGTTTCTTCCCTTTGGGATTTATACTTATCGAAAAAAAAAAGAGTAGATCAATAACAGAAGAACAATACTTTACGAGGAGGAAGGAGAGGGATAAGAGAGGAACCTGTGTTGGGACTTAGAATATTTAGAGTATATCATATTTAAGTGGAGCATTGATAATCTATGCCACATGTTTTTTATCTATTGGTGTTTCATGCTAAAGACATACATAATGTCTTTCGGTGAGAATGCACATATTCTTAGTTTATTACTAAGTGGATGCATTATGATGGGTGCGTCGTAACACTCATAAATTTAATTATTTTTAAACCAAGTTCCCCTAATATAGTTTAGTGGAAACCAGGGTCGTCTCTCACAAGGAATGGCTAAGAGAGTAATACACAAGACTAGTTGTAGGATGAGTTTGTCACAATTTGGGGGTTTTTGTATGCAATGAAATTAAAATTGGAATAAATTTAGAATAATAAAAACAACGGTTTATGGGGGTGGAACATTCATTAGGGTGTCAATCATTGGCTACAAAAGAATGCATGAGTTGATTAATTACGCCGGAGTTAGATCTAACTCCTTTGTTGTGATTCTAATGATTAATTGCCTAGAATGAGATTAATTAGTGAGATCTCACCTTTAGTTCCACTCTCAACAATTATTAAAGCCAATCACATTAATCTAATTAAAGAGACTAATCAGCCAATCAATTAATCATTACCAATTCCTAATATGTCATGCATCAATTAATCAACTAACACATAAACATATGCCCAAGAATTAGCCAACTCAATCGAGTAAGCCAAGACGAAGGGTTAAACACACAATTTAAGATCTCAAATTATATGTTAAGGGTTGATAATGAAAACTTATGCAAGATTAAGAACAAAGCCTCAAATTACCCCAATGATGTTCACACCCACATAAACCACCAAGAAAATTAGCTACTCATGGCAATGAATTAAAGGGCAAGAATTAAAAAGAAATTAAATGCAAGTTGGCAAGATGTGAAAACGAATAACTGGATTAATAGTAGAAAGAGTAACTTACAAAACCCAAAAGGGCTAGACGAATAACGTTTGAAATGTAAAGATGGAGCTAGAGCTAAAACTAGGAAAACAGAAATCCTAATGGGAAAACAAATAACTCTAACAATGGAAAGAAAATAGGGATTGAAGAAGTAATAGTAGAGAGTGTAGAGATGTGAAGAGATGTGAAGAGATGTTAGTGGAGATGATAGTGGTGATCATATGTTTCTAATGCATTAGCCTTCTTTAAATAGAGTGAGCAGCCTCCAAACCCTAGCTAATTGGGCCTCCAACTCGTGCAGATTAGGGTTTCTGCTGTGAAAAAGTTGCGGCGCGGCGCTGGAGCGCGCTACGGGCGCTGGAGCGCTAGCGTTGTGCACGTGATTGGTTTAAATGAGCCATGCGCGCTGGGGCGCGCTACAGGCGCTGGAGCGCTCGATGTTTGCTCCGAAATCCACTGCTCCGCTTCTTTCTCAGTTCCTGATGTCTACAGCTCCAATAATACCTGTGACTTGCACTAAAAATATGAAATATCCAAGATCAAGTGCAAAGGTCATCCTTGAATTGTAAAAACATCATAAAACTTGTTATTTTAGCCTTTATTTCTATTAAGCTCAGATTAATCCCAAGTTGAATTAAATACAATAAAGAGGCCAAAATAGAGCTAAGAATTGCATACAACCATCCAAATTAAGGGTATAAAATGTTGGTAAAAACCGCGTTATTAAATATCCCCACACTTGAACAATTGCATGTCCTCATGCAAAAGCAATGATTCCAAGCATCTCTCAGAGTATTAGCTAACACATCTTACACCTAAGCTAAGTCCTAAAAGAAAAATAAAATCTACAAATGATAGCAAGTTATTCAAAACAGCACACCTTGGTCAGATTTATACAATACCCTTGACATGTTATCAGTTGGCATCAAGAAAGAGTATGAGTTAGGAGAATCAATTCATGTTATGCAAAGTTGGTTGAGTTGGCCCTCACCAGTGTGTTTCTCTCTCAATCACTCAGTGTTTTGGCTTAGCACTCAATTTGAACAATTCACACAAGTATTTACATTCCATAAATTTGCTATACTCCTAACATTGCAATTTTTACAAACATGGTGCATCAAGAGGTCTTTTCAGGGTTGTAACGGGGCTTGGGACATGTATGGCATATATGGGAAGTGGACTTAATTTCCAAAAAACTAAGACTTCATGGTTTGATCAATCCTAGATGACTTCTATTTCTATAGAAAAGATGGAGAGAGAAGAGATGGATAGAATAGAAATACCCAAGATCAATAACCCATAAATTCTTACAATTATCATTCCCAATGTTCCCAAATATTTTCACATTAATTCCCAGGAACCCAACAACCTTTATTTGCAGGAATTCACATTTTTTCTTGATTTTTCTGTATTTTTTTCGATTTTTTTATATATATATACCTCATCTTAATTCCTTTGGTAATTAAGATGAGGTGGAAAAGAAAATAACAAAGATCCACTTATGTACAAAAGCTACCCTTACAACATATTCCAATATTTTGCACTCTATACCAGTGCTCAATTTAACCCAATTTCCCCACACTTAAGACCCTTGCCCAATAATCAAACCATGTCCTCCTAGTTTCTCAGAGGGGATTTTTCATTGTTTTTCTGTCTTTTGGCTTGTAATGAGCTTAGTAACAAAAAAAGGGATAAAGGCTCAAATTGGCTACAAACAAATGGAATTTGTGTATGGGTTGGCTATTTGGCTAAGTGGCTTTTAAATGTAAAAACAAATTTATGCCTCAATCACATGCAACATGTATAAAATGCAAAACAAGAATCAAGCAAATTCAGGAATAACAAATACAAGTGTGTGTGTGCTCACAGAAAAAAAGTGATTAGTTGATACATGTAATCACATTTAAAGCTCAAATCTCACAGGTAATCCAACCAACCAACAGAGATAACACAAACAATTCAAACTCATATTATGTTATCATGCCAACATTCCAGAGTTAAATTAAAGGGCAGAGCAATTTCAGACCAAAAGGTGCAATAAAGAAAACTACCTAATCATCTACCTAAAAATACATGAAATGAAATAAAATAAAGGAAAAGAAAAATAAAAGAAAAAGAGTTAGGCATGCTGTATCTTACAAAAGCCAATTTTATCTACACCCTCCCCACACTTGAATGAGACACTGTCCCTAGTGTCAACAAATTAAAGAACAGAGAGAATGGTTTAGAAAGGACCTACGGAGGACTCAATCGTCCTCTGAATCATCATCATCCTCATCACCATCATCCTCCTCAGCCTCATCATCATCGCTGTCCTCCTCCTCATCGACATCAATAGGAGTCTGGGACTGTCTCGGGGCTCCATAACCGCCGGAGAAGCGCTGGTCGATGTAGGATCGGAAACCGCTCTGCATCTCAGCGATCCTCTGGTCATAATGAGTCTGCATGGCCAGGTACCGCTGATCATGATAGCTCTCAGCCGCAGCGAACTTCTGATCGAAGTACTCCCTCATGTTGACCTCCATCTGGGTCATCTGTGCAGAGAGGGCATCTAGGGGGTTCCCTGCTGGCTGGGTCATGTTCTGAGCGGCCGCATCCTTGGTGGCAAGACCGGCGGCAGTGATGGTGGAATGTGGCCCTTGCCACTCGTCGTCAGCGAACTCTGGCACACCACACTGGATAGCCAAAGAGGTGATCAGGGATGGAAAGGGAAGGCACCTGTAGGGCTCAATGTGGTGAGCCTGATGCATGGTGCGCTGAATACGAGTGGGCAAGTCTACCCAGTGGCCCTCCATGATGCAGTAGAGGTGGAGAGCCTGATCTGTAGTGAGCTCAGAGATGTGGGAGACTGGGTAGATGTGGCTGAAATAGATACGGGACCACGCTCTAGCCTCCAGGTTGAGCGTGTGGTTCTTCAGAGTGCGGGGGAGCATGTTGGCTCCCAGTGTCCAGCTGCAACCCGGCATGCAAAGACGGTTCCTGATCACGTCTAAGCCCGTAGCTGCCATGGTCTGGATGGCGTCCAGCTCTCCAAATACATGATCGGGCTCCGGGGCAACCTGAATGTGCATGGCTATGGTCTCCACGTCTACCGGAATGAACTTGCCCCGGAGGAACACCTGAGTGGCGGCGCGATCATGGATGTTGGCGTAGAACTCCCGCACCCATGTGGTGTTCGCCTTGACGGGGGCACTGAGCAGGTAGTGGGCCCACCCCCGCCTCTCAATCTCCGCCACCACCATGTTGAGTCATCCTTGGCCCTCGTCATGGAACTGATACTCCAATTCAAAAAGGGGTTTCCTCTTGTGAATTGTGGCCTGAAAAGCCATCTCGGCAGTGACGTCGAGGAAGCGTGCGGGGTCGTGAGGCTGATCATAGGAGTGATCATCCTCCTCTGTGGTGCGTACCCTCTTCCCCTTACCGCCTCGGGTTCGTGGTGCAATACCTGAAAAATAAGAACAAGACAATTGAGTTCCAGTATACAGTCCAGTTACATTGGCTAATGTCAATTCTAATCATGCCATAACAAATGCAAATGCAAAACAAAATCTACTATAGTAGTTAAACATGACCAATCCTAACAAACATTAAAATACAGCCTCCGGCTCAAATCATGCAGCAGACCGGCGTCGAAGCGCGTAGGGCGCGCTCGAGCGCCCGTTCTGCAACAGCATGAGAGTACCTCGCGCTCGAGCGCGTATGTCGCGCTCGAGCGCGCGAGGGTTTCAACGACAGCAACAACAGCGTGAAACAGTGCAAACAACATCCCAACTCCAATTTTCTCAACATTCTAACCGATTAAATCACTAAACATACAATACTAACCGATTAAATCTACCCTAAACAACCAAAAATCATATTCTCCACCAATCATTCAACCAAAATCAGATTTCTACCAAGAACAACCAAAAGATTGAGTTTTAGACTAATGTACCTTGATAGGATTCAATGAAATGACAAGGTGAATGAATGTATGGATGATTTTTGAGAGAAAAGGGTGAGAAAATTGATGGAAGGGGGAGGGAGCAAAGTCGCCGCCGCTGGAGCTGCAAGGAGGGGAAGTGCAGAATGACTCTGCGATTTGGGCGTTTAGGGTTTTGAAGAACCCTACGCGCGCTGGAGCGCACCGTCCAAAACGCGGCGTTTCATTTAAATGCGCTGCGCGCGCTGGGGCGCGTATATGGCGCCCGAGCGCGGCCTCGTGATGCAGAATCGGTGTTTTACTGCTATAATCCCTAAATCGCATTAACTATCCTAATTAATTTAAATGCATGCAAGAATTTAAAGTTGCCAATAAAAACAAAATACAGAAAATAAAATACGGAATTAGAAATACTAAAAAAAAACCGGTGGGTTGTCTCCCACGAAGCACTTTGCTTTAACGTCCCTAAGTTGGACGGTCGACCGTTTTGAGGCTACTTTGGTCCAGAACTGTCAGCACCAGCTGCTCCGGTCATGATGTGGATGGCACTCACATTCCCCTTGGGATTGGGAACTGTATGATGATGGGATTGTGAGTTGCCAGCTTGTTCACAGGCTTGTGTGGCCGGATTTCCCCTCATTTGATTGACCTCATTCTACAAGTTCAACATCATCCTTTGTTGCTCCGTGAGTAGCTTCATCACATCACCGATTGTTGGCTCGTTAGGATTTGGAGGTGCAGGCAGAGCCAATTGTTGCGGTGGTGGAGGCAAGGCCATTGGAGCCTGATATGGAGCTTGGGGTTGCCTTTGAGGAGGAGGTTGGTACCGAACCTGTTGAGGTTGTTGCACTTGTTGTGGCTGTGGATTGTTGTTCCACCTCAGGTTCGGGTGGTTCCTTCAACTTGGGTTGTAGGTGTTGCCCGTAGGTTGATTTTGTGGCTGAAATTGAGGGTTTCTTGAGAAAGTATTTGCAGCTGCCACCACTGTTGCCTATTCTTGGAGATGTGGGCATTGGTCAGTTGGGTGAGTCTCCAAAGAGCATATCCCACACACCATTGCTTGGCTTGAGGTTCCCGGTTTGGCTTGGTTGATGGCCAATTGTTTCATGAATGTAGCAATCTCATCCAGTTTTTGATGTAGGCCACCACTCTCCTGTTGAGCTACCTCATTCACCCCTTTGGTCACAGCGGTCGCCCTTGTGCCAAACTGCTGTGAGTTCACAGCCATGTTTTCGAATAAGAGCCTGGCTTCCGCCAGAGTTTTGTCCATCAGGGCCCCGCCACTGGCAGCGTCAATCATGCACCGGTCCATACCCGTCAGACCCTCATAGTAGTATTGGATCAACAGTTGCTCAGAGATCTGATGGGTAGGACAGCTTGCTACCAATTTCTTGAATCTCTCCCAGTATTCATGGAGAGACTCTCCGTGCAGTTGGCGGATGCCACTAATATCCTTCCTTATGGCAGCTGCCCTTGAGGCTGGGAAGAATTTCTCCAAGAAAATCTTCTTCATGCCAATGCAGGTGTTGACAGCTCCATTGGGCAGGTTCAGGAACCATTGCTTCGCCTGACCGTCTAGAGAGAACGGAAAAGCCCGAAGCTTCACATGTTCCTCGTTGACTCCTCTTGGCTTGAGAGTTTCACACACCACATGGAATTCTTTGAGGTGCTGGTGTGGATCCTCTCCGGCCAAACCGTGGAATTTAGGGAGCAAGTGCAGAATAGCTCCCTTGAGCTCGAACTCAGTGTCCAACCTTGGGTTGGTAATTCCTAAAGGTTGTTGGCTGAGGTCCGGAGCTGCAAGTTCCTTCAGGGTGGGCTGATAGTCTGCCATAATTGAATTTGGACCTGAAATACTAACAGACAAATCAGAAAGTTCAGGACTGGTGAAAATTAAGGCTTCAAACGGCGGACCTTCCGGTTGTCTCCGAGACTCAATAAACCTTTTCCTAGCTTGCTTTATTTTTCTCAAAGTGTGTTCGATTTCCGGATCAAAAACAGCAAGCTGGGGATTCGGTTGGTACCGAGTCATGCGCGACTGCAACTTTGCAGTCGCAGTCGCGCGCTGGAGCGCGAGTATCAGCAGCAGACTCAGCTGTTCGTGGAACAGCGAGTCTGGGAAGAGTAAAAATAAAAAAATATAAAACGAAAATAAAATGCAAAATAAAAGAAAATATTTTTTTGTTGTTTTTATTTTTGAAAGAAACAAGGAAAAATAAAAGAAAACAGTTATGTACACTATTCACAAATCAAACAACTAGTAAAACTTTCATCGCCATTCCCCGGCAACGGCGCCAAAAATTTGATGGGTGCGTCGTGACACTCATAAATTTAATTATTTTTAAACCAAGTTCCCCTAATATAGTTTAGTGGAAACCAGGGTCGTCTCTCACAAGGAATGGCTAAGAGAGTAATACACAAGACTAGTTGTATGATGGGTTTGTCACAATTTGGGGGTTTTTGTATGCAAGGGAATTAAAATTGAAATAAATTTAGAATAATAAAAACAACGGTTTATGGGGGTGGAACATTCATTAGGGTGTCAATCATTGGCTACAAAAGAATGCATGAGTTGATTAATTACGCCGGAGTTAGATCTAACTCCTTTGTTGTGATTCTAATGATTAATTGCCTAGAATGAGATTAATTAGTTAGATCTCACCTTTAGTTCAACTCTCAACAATTATTAAAGTCAATCACATTAATCTAATTAAAGAGACTAATCAGCCAATCAATTAATCATTACCAATTCCTAATATGTCATGCATCAATTAATCAACTAACACATAAACATATGCCCAAGAATTAGCCAACTCAATCGAGTAAGCCAAGACGAAGGGTTAAACACACAATTTAAGATCTCAAATTATATGTTAAGGGTTGATAATGAAAACTTATGCAAGATTAAGAACAAAGCCTCAAATTACCCCAATGATGTTCACACCCACATAAACCACCAAGAAAATTAGCTACTCATGGCAATGAATTAAAGGGCAAGAATTAAAAAGAAATTAAATGCAAGTTGGAAAGATGTGAAAACGAATAACTGGATTAATAGTAGAAAGAGTAACTTACAAAACCCAAAAGGGCTGGACGAATAACGTTTGAAATGTAAAGATGGAGCTAGAGCTAAAACTAGGAAAACGGAAATCCTAATGGGAAAACAAATAACTCTAACTATGGAAAGAAAATAGGGATTGAAGAATTAATAGTAGAGAGTGTAGAGATGTGAAGAGATGTTAGTGGAGATGATAATGGAGATCATATGTTTCTGATGCATTAGCCTTCTTTAATAGAGTGAGCAGCCTCCAAACCCTAGCTAATTGGGCCTCCAACTCGTGCAGATTAGGGTTTCTTCTGTGACAAAGTTGCGGCGCGGTGCTGGGGCGCGCTACGGGCGCTGGAGCGCCAGCGTTGTGCACGTGGCTGGTTTAAATGAGCCACGCGCGCTGGGGCGCGCTACAAGCGCTGGAGCGCTCGATGTTTGCTCCGAAATCCACTGCTCCGCTTCTTGCTCAGTTCCTGATGTCTACAGCTCCAATAATACCTGTGACCTGCACTAAAAATATGAAATATCCAAGATCAAGTGCAAAGGTCATCCTTGAATTGTAAAAACATCATAAAACTTGTTATTTTAGCCTTTATTTCTATTAAGCTCAGATTAATCCCAAGTTGAATTATATACAATAAAGAGGCCAAAATAGAGCTAAGAATTGCATACAATCATCCAAATTAAGGGTATAAAATGTTGGTAAAAACCGCGTTATCACATTACTAGATATTGCTTCATAATATGATTGTGACTATGAATATATACTTGCTTTATAATAATCTCATCTAATTCATTTTTTATTTCTTTTATGTGCAGGATATATGATGTGGAAGAATGCAATTCTTATGCTATATGATGTGAAGAATATAATGTATAGGATATGATGTTAAGTACAATTCATGAGTTTTGAATTATGTTTTGGTTACTAAGACTATATAGATAGTTTTTGTTACTTTTGAATTATAATTCTATATGTTTTGGTTGCAAGCACAATTTTTAGGATAGATGATGTAATGAGAGTTGCATTTATTATATATTTGATTTTCACTTAATTGGTTATTAGTTGAATTTTGCTTCTATTTATGAATTAAAGTTTAATATAAATTAAATAATATATATAAAATAATTAACAAGCTCAATAAAAGTTAGAGTAAACCCCCAACTTGGTCCCTGACAATTTTCGCGGTGGACAAGGTAGTCCCTGACATTGAGAAATTGACAAGTTAGTCCCTGACAATTTCAATTTTCGGACAACCGTTAGTCCCTAAACGATTTCCGTTATTTCGAGGGACCAAAATGACTTATTTATTAATTGTTAGTGACTAATAAAAGAAATTTAATAAAAATGGTTTCTATAAATTATGATATGAACATTGACTCATATTCATTCTAATTATGTATTAATTGCAAGCTATATATAATTACTCTGATAAATATTAAGTCTCTATTTGGATGTATTACTATAAAAAAGCAAACATGTTGGGTAATTTTCCAATTGAAGAAGTAACAACATTTTATTACTTTGTTGTAGAAAATAATTACATGCATATAATAAAAAAATAACAACTTAATATAAAACATCATTCATTTGAAAAAACTTCTTTACCAAATTAAAGGTAGTTTTAGAATGAGATTTCAAGCATAATAAGAAGAACGTGGAACAAATTTTAATTTAAGTGGTCAGGAGATTTGTTGTGTTTGTTTTATTGTCTTAAAAGTAAATAAAAAAGAAAAAATACATTTTTTTAAACAAAAAGAAAAATAAAGAAAAGGAAGAAGAACAAGTAGAAATAACGTTAGAAGAATTAATATCTTGATTGTACAATATCTTAAATAATATAATATCTTGATATTAATAATGTTAGAAGAATTAAGATTAAGATCAAGATTAATATATAGGAATCATTTTTATTAAATTTCTTTTATTAGTCCCTAAAACTTAATAAATAAGTCATTTTGGTCCCTCAAAATAACGGAAACCGTTTAGGGACTAACGGTTGTCCGAAAATTGAAATTATCAGGGACTCACTTGTCAATTTCTTAATGTCAGGGACTACCTTGTCCACCGCGAAAATTGTCAGGGACCAACTTGGGGGTTTACCATAAAAATTATATAGGTGAATACATAATCAAAGGCCACAATTATATAGATGCGTTTAAAAACGGTGACAATATGTGTAAATATTCATGTTTTAAAATTGTGACCATAGCTATAAATTGTCACATTTTAAAACCGTGACCATAGCTATCTATTGTTACGCTTAAAAACTGTGACAATAGCTATATATTGTCACGTTTAAAAACTGTGACTATAGCTCTCTATTGTCACGGTTTAAAACTGTGACCTAAAAGTGTAGGGGAAAAACGTGACCATATCTCTATGGTCACGGTTTTCAACTTCAAATCAACCAACCGTGACTATTGTTCCAATAACCGTGACCATAGACCTATAGCCACGGGGGCATTGTTCACGGTTTGTAAACCGTGACTTAAACCCAATGTCACGACCCAACTCGGATCGTGACCGGCACATGGGACACCGAGTCCCATGTCAGCCTTAACCTGTGATTCACATACATAATCCAGCTAAACCACAACAGCCACAACTACTTAAACATGCATTCATACATAAAATCCATACATATATGGGATTCTCAAAGTATCACCCATAAATCCATAATACATATAACATGGTCATAATATCCTGCTCAATCCATATACTAACATAAATCCAACAGAAATGTAACAAGTCTTAATTAGACTTACAACACATACATAACTTAGACAACCCTGTTTGTAAGCCTATGAAGCACACTACTGACATAATAGATAATAACATAACGCCTCTAAACATCGAGGCTCACCAAAGCTAAGAGCTTGGAGGAACGGAAGGACTCGCCTCCTGATCTGCACCTGAATGGGTGAGTCATACGCTCAATGAATAATAGATTAAAAACAGTTTATGCAGCAATACAGTAATCATATATACAATCATAGCAATCCATCACATAATCACCATACCACACGTTCCGCAATTCATCTTATGTATTGTTATTACAAGTGTATTCATTATTAGAGATCCCGGGAGCCCAGCCGCTCCTCAGATCTTTAGTCCCGGGAGCCCAGCCCCTCCTCAGACTTTATCAAACTCGACCCCGGGAGCTATGCCCCTCCTCAGGCCGAGCAAACCAACATTTAATCATTCTTTTAATTAACATCATTTCGTAATCGTACATCGCATCATATTCGCATCATCGTCATAACAACATCATAAACAGCCCATTTTCAAGTTTGAGTTAGTGGTGAACATATGGATTTGAAAACATAACTTAAATGTATAAATATTTTGAGTTAAAGTCTTAAAAATGGTGTTTTAGTGCAGTTATAATCGATTACAGACATCTGTAATCGATTACCTGCATCAAATTTCGTTCTGAAGAAAATTTTTGTAAAAATTGGCAGTCTGTAATCGATTACAGTAATCGATTACAGGGTCTTGGTAATCGATTACAGCCTGGGTCAGAAACGAAATTCTGCAGAAAATCACGCGAGATTCATCTCCAAATCCACATTTTCACCACAACCCATCCAAATCAAACACAACCAACATACAATATCAAGTATATATCAACCAATCTCAGTCCCTATCAACTATCATAGCAAGTAATTCACAATATCATTCAAAATCAAACATAAACCATAAATAACCCATTACTCACAAATTACTCCAATGAGCTCCAAGACACCACCCGAAGCTAGGATGAGGTACCCTGAGCTTCTCTAGTTGGTTGAGACCCTAGAGAACACATCACAAACCTCAATCTCACAACAAAATCAAAAACCCCAATCTTAAACCCTAAAACCCCAAATCCGAAAATATAGAGAAATAGACATCAATGGAGGAAAAGAAATACTCTACACTTACCCACAATATACTAGATGAGAAATGCTAACTTGAATCTTGAAGATTGTTGAAGATTTGGTTGAGTTTTGAGAAAGAAAGAAATGAGAGGGGAAGAAAGGAAGAAGAAGATGAAGTTGTGATGTTTGGGGGAGGGGGCTACGGGAAGAGAAAAGAAAAGGGGAAGAAAAGAAAGAAAAGAGGGGAGGTGGGGCCCACTAGGTGTCCTGTCTCCCCGGGATGTACCGTTATCCCTTACTCAAACCAACTCAGAATACCCGAGGTATTACAATCTTCCCCCCTTAAAGAATTCGGACCTCGAATTCAAACACAGAAGGGAAAGGAGATTACCTGAATCCTGAAAGAGGTGCGGATACTTATCCCGCATGGCTTACTCGGGCTCCCACGTAGCCTCTTGACCAGAGTGGTTTCGCCAAACCACCTTCACTGTAGCCACTTCCTTAGAACGGAGTTTCCTCACCTGCCGATCAACAATAGCCACCAGTTCCTCCTCGTATACCAAATTCTCATCCAAAGGTAACCCTTGATGCTCGATCACATGAGATGGATCCGATAAATACTTCCTCAGCATAGACACATGGAAGACGGGATGGATTGAGGACATCTCAGGTGGATGTGCCAAATGATAGGCCACTGCCCCAATCCGATCCAAGATCTCAAAAGGCCCAACATACCGAGGACTTAGCTTCCCTTTCTTTCCGAACCTCATCACTCCCTTCATTGGAGATATACGGAGAAACACATGATCTCCGACCGAAAACTCCAAATCTCTCCTTCGGTTGTTAGCATAGGCCTTCTGCCTACTCTGAGCCGCTTGGAGCCTCTCCCTGATGAACTTCACCTTATCCATGGCATCCTGTACCAGATCGGGTCCAAACAGTGCAGCTTCACCACTCTCAAACCAACCTATGGGAGACCGACACCTCCTACCATAAAGAGCCTCAAACGGTGCCATACCAATACTGGCCTGATAACTATTGTTATAAGAAAACTCCACCAACGGAAGGTACGACTCCCAACCATCTCCAAAATCCATAACACAAGCTCGGAGCATATCCTCCAAAATTTGAATGGTCCTCTCTGACTGACCGTCGGTCTGAGGGTGAAAAGCTCTGCTGAAGTTAAGGCGAGTCCCCAAGGCTTCTTGAAAGGATCGCCAAAACCGGGAGGTGAACTGAGTTCCTCTGTCAGAGATAATGGAGGTCGGAACACCATGAAGTCGCACAATGACCTCGATGAACAACTGAGCATAACGAGGCGCCCCGTAGGATGTCTTAACTGGAATGAAGTGGGCCGACTTGTTCAGTCGATCCACAATCACCCATATGGAGTCAAAGCCTCGAAAACTGCGAGGTAGCCCTGTCACAAAGTCCATAGTGGTCCTCTCCCACTTCCAGGTCGGTATCTCTATCGGTTGCAACAACCCTGCAGGTCTCTGATGTTCTGCCTTCACTTGCTGACACACCAGACAACGAGAAACAAAGTCCGCTATATCTCGTTTCATACCTTCCCACCAAAACAACTGCTTCAGATCTTGGTACATCTTGGTACTACCTGGGTGGATGGAATACTTGGAGTTGTGAGCTTCCTCTAGTATAAGCCTCCTCAGACTACCCACATCGGGTACGCACAACCGCTGCCCACACCGTAAAACACCCTCTGAGTCTAGAGATAGCTCCACATTCTTCCCTTCACTGACCTCTGACACTAGCTTAGCAAGCCTTGGATCATTCTGCTAAACAGACTTAATCTGGTCCACCAAAGAGGACTGAGCTCGCACGTGAGCTAAGAGTACTCCAGATCTCCCTAACTCGAAGTGCATGCCCTTCGACTCCAACCTATGTGGATCTCCTCAACCAACGGTCTCTTCACAACAGCAATGTGGGCCAGACTGCCCATAGACTTCCTACTCAGTGCATCAGCAACAACATTCGCCTTTCCTGGGTGATACAGAATTGTGCAATCATAGTCCTTGAGCAACTCCATCCATCTCCTCTGTCTCGGATTAAGATCCCTCTGCTGAAAGATATACTTCAAGCTCTTGTGGTCGGTGTAAATCTCACAGGTTTCCCCGTAGAGGTAGTGTCTCCAGATCTTGAGAGCAAAAACAACCGCAGCCATTTCCAAATCATGAGTTGGGTAGTTCTGCTCGTGAGTCTTCAACTTCCTTGATGCATAACAATGACTCTCCCATGCTGCATCAAAACACAACCAAGCCCAATCCGAGAAGCGTCACAGTACACAGAATACCCTCCGGAACCCGAAGGCAAAACCAAGACAGGAGCATGGTCAAGGACTCCTTCAACCTCTGAAAACTTTCCTCACAAACTTCCGACCACTTGAAAGGTACACTCTTCTGGGTCAACTGGGTGAGAGGGACTGCTATCCTTGAGAAATCCTTAACAAACCTCCGATAGTAACCGGCAAGACCCAAGAAGCTATGGATCTCGGTCATCGTCGTAGGCCTCGGCCACTTCTGAATTGCCTCGACTTTCTTCGGATCCACCATGATCCCGTCCCTAGATACCACATGCCCAAGAAAGGTCACTCGGTCAAGCCAAAACTCACACTTGGAGAACTTGGCATAAAGACTATGATCCCTCAGCGTCTGCAACACAACTCTGAGATGATGTTCATGCTCCGCTGCATTCTTGGAGTAGACCAAGATGTCGTCAATGAAGACGATGACGAATCGGTCCAAGAACGGCTTAAACACCCGATTCATAAGATCCATGAAAGCTGCCGTAGCATTGGTCAAACCGAAGGACATCACCAGGAACTCAAAATGTCCATACCGGGTGCGGAAAGCTGTCTTCGGAACGTCTCCCTCCTTAATCCTCAACTGGTGGTAACCAGACCTCAAATCAATCTTCGAGAAGCAACAAACACCTTGAAGCTGATCAAACAAATCATCGATTCTAGGAAGAGGGTACTTGTTGCGGACCGTCATCTTATTGAGCTGCCGATAATCCACGCAAAGTCTCATAGACCCATCCTTCTTCTTAACAAAGAGAACCGGAGCACCCCAAGGTGAAGTGCTCGGACGGATAAACCCCTTATCCAAGAGGTCCCTCAACTGATCCTTCAGCTCATTCAACTCTTTTGGAGCCATACGGTAAGGGGGAATAGAAACAGGTTGAGCTTCAGGGTTTAAGTCAATCCCGAACTCTATCTCCCTATCCGGCGGCATCCCTGGTAAATCTTCTGGAAAGACATCCGGAAACTCGCTCACAATCGGAACTTGATCCAAATCTGGCACTCTAGCCTCCACATCCACCACTGAAGCAAGAAAACCTTGGTTCCCATGATCCATCAACTTCATGGCACTTAAGGCCGATATCAAAGAAGCGGGGGTCACACATCGATCCCCTTGGAACTCAAAGGTTGAGCCATCGGGGAGGACAAATCAGACCAACTTAGCGTAGCAATCTACGGAGGCATGACAGGAAGCTAACCAATCCATGCCTAGGATCACATCGAAATCCACCATATCCAGGATCACTAAATCGGCCAAAGTGTCCATCCCGCTCACCGACACTACACAAGACTTACAGACCAACCGAACCATAAGGGGTTCTCCCACCGGAGTACTAACCCAAAAAGGATCCTCCAACACTGTGGGTTGCTTGCCAAAACGAGAAGTGAGCCACGCGCGCTACGGGCACTGGAGCGCTCGATGCCTGTTCTGAAATCCACTGCTCCGCTTCTTGCTCAGTTCCTGATGTCTACAACTCCAATAATACCTGTGACCTGCACTAAAAATACGAAATATCCAAGATCAAGTGCAAAAGGTCATCCTTGAATTGTAAAAACATCATAAAACTTGCTATTTTAGCCTTTATTTCTATTAAGCTCAGATTAATCCCAAGTTGAATTAAATACAATAAGAGGCCAAAATAGAGCTAAGAATTGCATACAATCATCCAAATTAAGGGCATAAAATATTGGTAAAAACCGCGTTATCAGTTACCAAACTCAACCTAGGCTCTGATACCAACTTTGTCACGACCCAACTTGGATCGTGACTGGCACATGGGACACCGAGTCCCATGTCAGCCTTAACCTGTGATTCACATACATAATCCAGCTAAACCACAACAGCCACAACTACTTAAACATGCATTCATACATAAAATCCATACATATATGGGATTCTCAAAGTATCACCCATAAATCCATAATACATATAACATGGTCATAATATCCTGCTCAATCCATATACTAACATAAATCCAACAGAAATGTAACAAGTCATGATTAGACTTACAACACATACATAACTTAGACAACCCTGTTTGTAAGCCTATGGAGCACACTACTGACATAATAGATAATAACATAACGCCTCTAAACATCGAGGCTCACCAAAGCTAAGAGCTTGGAGGAACGGAAGGACTCGCCTCCTGATCTGCACCTGAATCTGAAAATGGTTTGTATGAATGGGTGAGTCATACGCTCAATGAATAATAGATTAAAAACAGTTTATGCAGCAATACAGTAATCATATATACAGTCATAGCAATCCATCACATAATCACCATACCACACGTTCCGCAATTCGTATTATGTATTGTTATTACAAGTGTATTCATTATTGGAGATCCCGGGAGCCCAGCCCCTCCTCAGATCTTTAGTCCCGGGAGCCCAGCCCCTCCTCAGACTTTATCAAACGCGACCCCGGGAGCTATGCCCCTCCTCAGGCCGAGCAAACCAACATTTAATCATTCTTTTAATTAACATCATTTCGTAATCGTACGTCGCATCATATTCGCATCATCGTCATAACAACATCATAAACAGCCCATTTTCAAGTTTGAGGTAGTGGTGAACATATGGATTTGAAAACATAACATAAATTTATAAAGATTTTGAGTTAAAGTCTTAAAAATGGTGTTTTAGTGCAGTTGTAATCGATTACAGACATCTGTAGTCGATTACCTACTTCAAATTTCGTTCTGAAGAAAATTTTTGTAAAATTGGCAGTCTGTAATCGATTACAATCCCGCAGTAATCGATTACAGTAATCGATTACCAATTCGCTGTAATCGATTACAGCCTGGGTCAGAAACGAAATTCTGCAGAAAATCACGAGAGATTCATCTCCAAATCCACATTTTCACCACAACCCATCCAAATCAAACACAACCAACATACAGTATCAAGTATATATCAACCAATCTCAGTCCCTATCAACTACCATAGCAAGTAATTCACAATATCATTCAAAATCAAACATAAACCATAAATAACCCATTACTCACAAATTACTCTAATGAGCTCCAAGACACCACCCGGAGCTAGGATGAGGTACCCTGAGCTTCTCTAGTTGGTTGAGACCCTAGAGAACTGATAACGTGGTTTTTGCCAATATTTTATGCCCTTAATTTGGATGACTGTATGCAATTCTTTGCTCTATTTTTGCCTTTTATTATACTTAATACAAATTGGAATTTAATTGGGCTTAATAAAAATAGAGGCTAAAATAACAAGTTTTATGATGTTTTTACAATTCAAGGATGACCTTTGCACTTGATCTTGGATATTTTGTATTTTTAGTGCAGGTCACAAGTATTATTGGAGCTGTAGACATCAGGAACTGAGCAAGAAGCGGAGCAGTGGAATTCAGAACAGGCATCGAGCGCTCCAGCGCCCATAGCGCGCAGTAGCGCGCATGGCTCACTTAAACTCGTCACGTGCACAGCGCTGGCGCTCCAGCGAGCTATACGCGCCCCAGCGCCGCGCCGCAACTCTGTCACAGCAGAAACCCTATCTGCACGAGTTGGGGGCCCAAATTGACTAGGGTTTGGAGGCTGCTCATCTTATTTAAAGGGAGCTAATGCATCAGAAACACCATCTCTTCACAACCATTCACTACCTCCACTTTTACTTATTTTCTTTTCCTAGTTAGAGTTATTGTTCTTTCCATTAGGATTTCCATCTTTCCTAGTTTAGCTCTAGCTCCGTCTTTTACATTTCAACGTTATTCGTCCAGCCCTTTTGTGTTTTGTAAGTTACTCTTTTATCATTAATTCAGTTATTCGTTTTTCCATCTTGCCAACTTGCATTTAACTTCTTGCTTCGTTCTTAATTGCTTTCTTTATTCCAATTTAATTCTTGCCCTTTAATTCATTGCCATGAGTAGCTAATTTTCTTGGTGGTTTATGAGGGTGTGAACATCATTGGGGTACTTTGAGGCTTTGTTCTTAATCTTGCATAAGTTTTCATTATCAACCCTTAACATGTAATTTGAGATCTTGAATTATGTGTTTAACCCCTTTGTCTTGGCTTACTCGATTGAGTTGGCTAATTCATTGGCATATGTTTATGTGTTAGTTGATTAATTGGTGCATGGCATATTAGGAATTGGTAATGAGTAATTAATTGGCTGATTTGTCTTTTTAATTAGATTAATGTGATTGGCTTTAACAATTGTTCAGAGTGGAACTAAAGGTGAGATCTCACTAATTAATCCCATTCTAGGCAGTTAATCATTAGAATCACAACAAAGGAGTTAGATCTAACTCCGGCGTAATTAATCAACTCATGCATTCTTTTGTAGCCAATGATTGACACCCTAATGAATGTTCCACCCCCATAAACCGCTGCTTTTATTATTCCTATTTTTATCCCAATCTAATTCCTTGCATACAAAAACCCCCCAATTGTGACAAACCGTCATACAACTAGTCTTGTGCATTACTTTCTTAGCCATTCCTTGTGAGAGACGACCCTGGTTTCCACTAAACTATATTAGGGGAACTTGGTTTTAAAAATAATTAAATTTATGGTTGACACGACAACAGCCATCAAATTTTTGGCGACGTTGCCGGGGAATGGCGATGAAAGTAATCTCTAGTTGTGTGAATTGTGAATATTGTACATAATCGTTTTTCTTTGTTTCTTTGAAAAATAAAAAAAAAACAACAAAAAGATTTTATTTATTTTTGCATTGCATTACATTTAGCATTTGCATCCACAGAACTTGTTGTTCGCAGAACAGCAAAGTTCTGCGCAGACACGAGCGCCCGAGCGCCCACTCAGCGCCCCAGCGCTCCTTTAGAGCGCGCCCTAGCGCCCTTGGACCGCCCGAGCGGCCGTTCATCGTCCTGCAGCATGTTTTTATGTTTTCTTCTCTTATTTTTCTTCTTTTTCTAGACTAACATGAACACTAACCCCAATTTTAGTCTCCAAGATTTTAGTTTCCATGATTTTGCAGGTTATCAACCAAGTAGTGAGATGCAAGCACCACCATTACCCTCAAACCTTCACCAAACACCATACCCTCAACCATACTATGAACTATACCCATCCTTTGACCCCTACTACTAGCCATATAATGACCCACCACCACCCTCCTACATTGAACCGTTTCCATACACATACCATGAGCCTAATCCTTACCCATACCCAACCGAATACCTTGATCAACCAACCATTGAACCATTCTACCAACCACAACCTTCTCCGCCTCTTGCACCGTCTACTCCTTGCGATGATACTGAAAGCTCCATGATGAGACAAATCTTTGAAGTGCTCATGACAAACCGGCAAGCACTTTTGCGCATGGAAGAGGACCTCCAACAATTGAGAACTCAGGCCATCGCATCACCACCACCACCTTCTCCATTACCACCTTCTTTACCATCACCAGCTTCACCTCCACATTCACCATCACAAGAGGAACCAGAGTTCCCTATTGTTGAAGATAATTATGCTTTAGAGCAATTGGATTGGGAAACATTGAAGGCCATGGTGGAAGAATTATCTGGGGAAGTCGAGGAAAACTCCGATGTGGAGATAATCTATGAGGACCCTCCACCCTTACTCAGTACCGTGCTGGAGACCGTGTGTGCGGAGGAAAGTTCTTTGAGTGTTGGAGTCACTATAGAGATTCCATCACCAGGAGGAATTGACGAGGCATGCAAGACGGAGGAAGTCATGGATTCTACCACCTCACCCCCTGTTGTTTCAAGGCAACCATTGGGACCTTTCCCATTTGCTCTTGGGCCTCATGAGTACGCTTGTCTCGAGACTGATACCCAACTCCTTACCCTTTGTGGGGTGTCGGTATCTTCTCGAGCTCAAATTTCTTGGAAGCTAACTAATTTAAATTTTGTTTTATCTAACCCATCTTGTGAGGATTTTCATCCCTCCTCACTTGATTTTGTTGGTTTTAGGGATGCCTTTTGCAGGAATGGGTGTTGTGCTTCAAGGGGCAAATTAAGGATCAAAACACTTGGGTCCCGAAATAAGAAAGGGATCATTCTCTTTGGAGTGGTTCACTTCATATGGGATCCCGGTGGAGGCATGGAAAGCACACCATGGTGGAAGGTCCTAGATCAATTCAAGCATAAACCGCCCTGAGAGGGGCTGACCAAACGTCCAACTTAGGGACGTTAAAGCAAAGTGCTTGGGGAGACAACCCACCAAATTTTACTTTTTGCACTTAGATAGGTTCCTTTCTTTGTTTCCTCATCTATTAGTCTTAATTTTTCATTCATTTAGTTGGTCAAATGGCAAGAATTTCGCAGTACATCAGCTGTCCTGGATTCTGCAGAAGACCTGCGCTCTGGCACCTGCCACGCGCTCAAGCGCTCGCGAAACACTTCCTCAGCGCCGTAGCGCGCGTCCCACGCTCCAGCGGCCTTGGACAGTCATGTCCTCTGCAGGTCCTTTTCTATACCCTTCTCTCTGTTCTTTAATTTGTTAACACTGGGGACAGTGTCTCACTCAAGTGTGGGGAGGGTGTAGATAAAATTGGCTTTTGTAAATAATGGCATGCCTAACTCTTTTTCTTTTTCTTTTTCTTTATTTTATTTTATTTTTATGTATTTTTAGGTAGATGATTGGGTAGTCTTCTTTATAGCACCTTTTGGTCTGAAATTGCTCTGCCCTTTAATTTTAACTCTGAAATGTTGGCATGATAATCTAATATGAGTTTGAATTGTTTGTGTTATCTCTGTTTGGCTGGTTGGATTACCTGTGAGATTTGAGCCTTAAATGTGATTACATGTATCAACTAATCACTTTCTTTCTGTGAGCACACACACTTGTATTTGTTATTCCTGAATTTGCTTGATTCTTGTTTTGCATTTTATACATGTTGCATGTGATTGAGGCATAATTTTGTTTTTACATTTAAAAGCCACTTAGCCAAATAGCCAACCCATACACAATTCCCATTTGTTTGTAGCCAATTTGAGCCTTTATCCCTTTTTTGTTACTTAGCTCATTATAAGCCAAAGACAGAAAAACAATGAAAAATCAATTCTAAGAAATTAGGAGGACATGGTTTGATTATTGGGCAAAGGTCTTAAGTGTGGGGAAATTGGGTTAAATTGAGCACTGGTATAGAGTGCAAAATATTGGGATATAACTGTAAGGGTAGCTTTTGTACATAAGTGGTCCTTTCTTTTCCACCTCATTTTAATTGCCAAAAGAATTGAGATGAGGTTGTAAGCTCCAGAGCCCTTCTGAGAGAAATTGATGTATTTCTCTTAGAGAGATAGAAGGTTTTAATGATAACAAAGTAAGCCATAAGTATAAAAATTTAACTTAAGGTTTTGCTAACATGTGTGCTAAGTGTCTCAGAAAGCTTAAAGTTTTGCACATTCCATGAGTATAGATCAAGACAAGCAATGAGTAACCTTATAAATTACAAGAAGAAATCATGGCGTGAAAAGACATCAGAAAGGATAGTTAGAAAGCGCAGAGGTGAAAGTGCAGCTTTGAGAGAAGAACACTGTTGCCTCAGAAAGGTCTCAGAAGACCTTGCGACTAGTGGTTCTCAGAAGGGTCCTCCCTCAGAAGGTTCCCCTCAGAAGTCCGTACAACTCTCAGAAGCAACCAAGTGTCAAGACTCAATGGATGAAGCATCAACTCTCAGAAAGCTCGAAACAGCAAGCAAGAGGAAGTGGGAACACACGCACTGTACAAGTCAGAAAGTTCCTCATTTCGCGCTGCTGTTGCAGGGAGCCGTTCTGAGCCAGAGACAGCCACATCAGCAAAGTGAAAGCTTCTAAATTTGCGGCTCTTTGATGCCTATATATATGACGAAATTCTAGCGGAAAAACTCTTGATCAATCGTGCCAAAACTCTGTTGAATTGAAAATCATTATTTGCGAAAACTTAGAACTTTCTCAGAAAGACATTTTTCCGAAACTGTTTTTCTAACTTTGCGAAAAATCTTCTAGCTTTGTATTGGTGTAAATTCTTACGTCTGTAAGTTAAATCTAGAAGTCTACTAAGAGAAAACAAAGTCTGTATCTTAATCTTAGTAGTTGTTTTCGAAACAGAAACTCTATTCGAAAAACGCTAAGTCCTTCGTGTGTGAAGGCAGTTTTAAGTCCTCGATTGTTTGAGGCAAACAAAAGTCCTTAAGTGTTTAAGGCAATCAAAGTCCTCTATTGTGAGGCAAGGAAAAGTCCTTAATTAATTTAAGGCAAGGAAAGTCCTCTAGTGTTGGAGGCAAAGAAAATCCACCTCGGTTTGTGAAGTGGTGAAAGTCCTTTACGTGGTAAAGGCAGTGTTGTCTGAGAAGGCACTATAAGAAGAATATCTAAAGAACTCTCAACGGAAGGTTGAGGACTGGAGTAGGTTAGTTAAAACCGAACCAGTATAAAAATCTCTTTGTGTTAAGCTTTTCTTCCTTCAACTCTTACTTTCTAAGGAAACTAACAAACACGTTTTTAACATAATCATAACAGTGAAAATATATTAAGTTAAAATCAGAAAGAGTTTGAGAGAAATTAATCTTAAAACACTTTCAGAAAGATTCTCAGAAGGGAACCTTCTCAGAAAGGTAAAAGCTCTCAGAAGCTTAACTTTCTCAGAAAGGTCATTCCGCTGCAAACACTCAATTCACCCTTCTGAGTAAAACAACCTTCTAAGAAAATCTTTTTAGAAGCAATTTTTAAACTAGCACGATTCAACCCCCCTTCTCGTGCACAAATACACCTTCAATTGGCATCAGAGCTCGGTCCTTAAGGGGTTGAGCACTTAACAGTGTAAAGGAAAAAGATCTAAGAAGGGACTATGGACTCACCAGCTGCGTTCATATCTGATGGGGCTTCAATCAACAGACCTCCAATGTTCCTTGGAGATAGTTTCGACTATTGGCGTGACAGGATGACTTTGTTCATCAAGCACACCAGTCTTGACCTATGGGACAGGATTGAAAATGGCGATTATCAACCTCTGCAAACAATAACAGAACAAGCTGTTGTTGCAGCAGATGCTGAACCTGGAGCAGCACCTCCAGCGCCCAGAACTTACACCAGACGAGTTCCCAAGGATGAACGGACTCAAGAAATGAAGGAGAAGATCCAGCTGAACTTCAAGGCCAAGTACATTCTCCTCTGTGCACTACCTAAGGTAGAATACGACAAGATAGTGTCGTGTGATACAGCACAAGAGATATGGGAAAGGCTTCACATGTTGCATGAAGGAAATGATGAAGTCAAGGAGACCAAGATATCCATGCACGTACACAAGTACGAATCCTTCTGCATGCAGCAAGATGAAACCATTGACAGCATGTCAATACGGTTTCTTCATATAATCCACTAGCTCAAAGTCTTGGGGAAGACTTACTCAAACGCTGAGATGGTCAGAAAAACTCTCAGAAGTCTCTCCTCAAAATGGCGTCCAAAGGTTACAGCAATCCAAGAAGCCAAGGATCTAAATCAGCTTGGTTTGGATGTGTTATTTGACTCTCTCAGAACACATGAGATTGAGCTGGAAGGATTGCTTGGAGGACCATCTTCTTCATCCAAGCCTCAGTAGAGCTTGGCTCTTAAAAGTCAAATAAAGAGATCCTCAAAAGCTCTCAAGGCCGAAGAAGCTTCTGAGTCAGAAGATGAATCAGACTCAGAAACAGAAGAGGATGACATTTCTCTTCTCGTCAGAAAAATGAAGAAAGCCTGGAGGAAAAGGCCAAGCAGAGGCAAAGAGATCACTCCTAAGAAAGGAAAGCTGAAGCCTTCTGAAGCCACATGCTATGGCTGTGGAGAAAAGGGTCACTTCAGAACGGAGTGTCCTCAGAACAAAGGGAAGAAGAAATTCATTCCCATAAAGAAAAAGAAGGCAATGGCTGCCACATGGAGTGACTCGGAAGAAGAAGGTTCTGAGCCAGCAAACGATGAAGAAGCCAACGTCTGCTTCATGGTTGGTACTGACTACATTCTGGAAACAGAATCTGAGTCAGAAGAGGTACCTAACTCCCCTCCTCTTTCATATTCACATAATGAGGTCTCAGAACTCTATGAAGAGCTTCTGAGAGACTTAAATGAATTAGCTAACAGTTTCAGCAATTTAAAGAAAAATTACAAACATCTAGAAGCTGAAAATGCTAGACTAATTCAGGAAGTTGAGAACCTAAAACTTGAAAGAGATGATTTTAAAAACAGATATCTTGAAAGTCACAATCTCTATCAAGCTTTAGAAACAATGTCTTCTGTAACTATTGAAAAGGCTGAAGTAGCCTTAATCAAATTACAAAAGACAAATGAGCTTCTCACTTCTGATTTAGTTAAGATGGTCAATGGTGGGAAAATGATGACTCTTTTACTTGGAGGTCAAAGACCTTACAAAGATAAAAGAGGACTCGGATATGAAGAAGTTTTTGAACCCAACGACCTTGATCCTTCATTAACTAAATCACATCGCATGTGCATCTCATGTTTCAAAGATGGACATGGATCTGAGACTTGCCCTATGCTCAGTAAAGGAAACACTTCTCTGCCCAAAAAGGCTAAGAAGGTTAAAAATTATTAGAAGGCTAAGCCTTCTCAGAAGACAAATCCTTCTCAGAAGGATAAGACTTCTCAGAAAGCAAAGGCCTCTGAAAAGGGCAAGGAAAAGGTTTCTGAGTCTCAGAACCACAATCCTTCTAAGAAAAGAAGACAAAAGGCTCAGAAAGCTAACAAGCAAGGACCCAACAAAGCATGGGTACCTAAACCATTAAAATTTGTGTCTGTAGGTGCATCAACAAGCACTGCTCCACCACCAAGATGAGCAGTGGTACTTAGACAGTGGCTGCTCGAGGCACATGACTAGAAGCAAGCACTAGTTCAGAAACCTTCAACCAAAGAAAGGAGGAACTGTGCGATTCGGTGATGGTGCCAAAGGGAAAGTCACTGCCATAGGAGATGTTGGTAAGGATTCTTCTCACCAAATCTCATATGTACTTTTAGTTGATGGCTTGACACACAATCTATTGAGCATTAGTCAATTCTATGACAAAGGCTTAAAGGTTGAGTTTCATGCCAAATATTTCCATGTGACTAATCTCACTAACGGCAAGATCCTTCTAGAAGGAAAACGAGTTGGTAACATCTATGTTATCCATCTAGATGATCTAAAGGATCAAAATGTGAGGTGTCTTGTCTCTGTCCAAGAAGACAAGTGGCTTTGGCATAAGAAACTTGGTCATGCTCATATGAAGCTTCTTTCTGAGCTCTCTCAGAAAGGACTTGTAAAGGGCCTTCCCAACATCAAGTATCAGAAGGATGCAACTTGCGACTTCTGTGAAAAGGGAAAACAAACCAATGCCTCATTTCCAAGTAAAAGTGGAATTTCTACTCAGAAACCACTTGAACTCCTTCACATGGATCTCTTTGGACCAATTAGGACGGCTTCTCTTTCTGGAAAACGCTATGGTCTTGTAATTGTGGATGATTATTCCAGATTCACTTGGGTATTCTTTCTAGCTTCTAAGGAAGAAACTTTTGAAAAATTCAAAGCTTTTGCGAAAAGAGTTTCAAACGAAAAAGACTCTCACATTCACACCATACGATCCGATCATGGAGGTGAATTTGAGAATCATGCTTTTGAAAAGTTTTGTGAAAATCTGGGCATTGCTCATGAATTCTCTTCTCCCAGAACTCCTCAACAAAATGGAGTGGCTGAGAGAAAGAATCGAAGCCTTCAAGAGATGGCAAGAACAATGCTCTTAGAAAGTGGTCTTTCAAAAGGTTTTTGGGCTGAGGCTGTAAACACCTCATGCTATATCCAGAATCGAGTCTTTCTGAGACCAATTCTGAAGAAAACACCTTACGAGCTTTGGAAGAACAAAATACCCAACATATCGTATTTTCATGTTTTTGGTTCTTCTTGCTTTATACTCAAAACAAAGGACAAACTAGCTAAGTTTGATCCTAAATCCGATGATGGAGTATTCCTAGGATATTCCTCTGTCTCTAAAGCCTATAGAGTTTATAACAAGAGGGGCAAGTGTGTTGAAGAGACAATCCATATTATGTTCAGAGAACTTAGTAAGGATTTGCCTCAGAAGGTTGCTGATTTAGAAGATGAGTATGAGAAACTCAACATCTCTTCTGAGAAAGCCAAAAAGAAAATTCTTATAGATGATGAGAGTGATTTCCAATCTATGGAAAAGCCTTCTCCATCTAAAGAAAAATCTAAAAGCATCATTGAAGCTCCAGAACCTGGTGAATCTATTCCTCAAACATCAATGGAATTCAGATTCTCAGAAGATCAAGCTTCTGATGACTCAGAACGAGAACCTTCTGAGCTACCTTCTCATAACCCTATTCCTAAAGGATATAGAGGTTCGAGAGACTTGAAAAATGTCTCTCAGAATGAAGTCTTGGGTGATCCCGAGCGTGGTGTTAGAACCAGAAGGAACTACACGAATCTTGCTATGGTTTCTGAACTTGAACCAGAGTCCATAGAAGAAGCGTTAGATGATCCTAGCTGGATAAATGTCATGCAGGAAGAACTAGACCAATTCGAGAGAAACCAAGTTTGGAAACTTACTCAGAAACCCAAAGGCAAAAGTGTCATTGGGACTAAATGGGTATTTCGAAACAAGCTTGATGAAAACGGTCAAGTCGTGAGAAATAAGGCCAGATTGGTTGCTCAAGGGTACAACCAACAAGAAGGGATAGACTATGACGAAACCTTTGCTCCAGTCGCAAGATTGGAAGCTATTAGAATGTTGCTAGCTTTTGCAGCACACAAAGGCTTCAAACTCTATCAGATGGATGTAAAGTCCGCCTTCTTAAATGGATACCTTTCTGAGGAAGTTTATGTGAAACAACCTCCTGGATTTGTGAAAGATTCTTTCCCAGAACATGTTTTTAAGCTTACAAAGGCTCTCTACGGTCTAAAACAAGCTCTCAGAGCTTGGTATGATAGATTGAGCTCCTTCTTGCTTACAAATGGATTCTCAAGGGGGAAAGTTGACACCACCTTATTTACTCTCTCAGAAGACTCTGGCTTCTTGATTGTCCAAATTTATGTCGACAACATAATCTTTGGTGCAACCAATGAGAGGCTATGCAAAGAATTCTCCAAGCTAATGCAAGGAGAATTTGAGATGAGCATGATGGGAGAACTTAAGTTCTTCTTAGGATTGCAAATCAAGCAAGAGTCAAAAGGAACCTTTATACATCAAGAGAAGTACACAAAAGAACTTCTAAGGAAGTTTCTAATGGATAAAGCCAAGCCTATGAGCACTCCCATGCATCCTTCTCAAGTAATTGACTTGGATGAAGATGGTGAGAAAGTCTCAGAAAGCAACTATCGTGGCATGATAGGCTCTCTTCTCTATCTCACTGCTTCTAGACCAGATATTCAACTGAGTGTTGGCATTTGTGCTAGATTTCAGTCAAAACCCAAGCAATCACACTTAACTGCTGTTAAGAGAATTCTGCGATATTTGATCGGAACTACTAATCTTGGCTTATGGTACAAGAAAGGTTGTTCTTCTGATGTTGTAGGATACTGTGATGCCGATTACGCTGGAGACAGGATCGATCGCAAGAGCACAAGCGGATGCTGCTGTTTCTTCGGAAAATGCTTGATTACATGGTCATGCAAGAAGCAGAACACCATTGCACTATCAACAGCTGAAGCTGAGTATGTGTCAGCAGCAAACTGCTGCGCTCAGATTCTCTAGATAAGGAATCAATTGCAAGATTATCAACTAAGGTATGAGAAAATTCCCATTCTTTGTGATAATACAAGCGCAATTAACTTAGCAAAGAATCCTATTCAGCATTCTCGATCCAAGCACATAGATATAAAACATCATTTTATTAGGGATCATGTGCAAAAAGGCGATGTGGAAATCAAATTTGTGAGTAATGAGGATCAAATCTCAGATATATTCACAAAGCCTTTACCCGAGGATCGTTTTAATGCTCTGAAAGGACTTCTTAATCTAAGACGTTTCTAAGTATTTAAAATTTTGAAAATTGTCCACATAGAAACTCCTCTTAGTCCTAAGCTTAGAATCTGAGGCGGATAAGTTAGAGCTGACTTCTGAGCAAAATATCAGGAAACCTATTATGAGAAAATTCATGTCTCAGAAGACTTACCTCTCAGAAAGGTAGTCTTCTGAATAATCTCTCAGAAGGAAATACTCTCAGAAGGACCACCTTTCTCAAAAGAGTGCCTTCCGAGAGAGTTGTTACCAAACGTTAACTTTTGAATTAAATTCTGCAACGGCTAGTTCTTGAAAGTGTATGTGTGCACGAGAAGGGGGGGTTGAATCGTGCAAGTTTTGAAAATTATCTTTTAAAACTTTTACTTAGAAAGCTGTTTTTACTCAGAAAGTGGATTTAAGAGCTTGCAGCGGAAATAGGTTTCTGAGAAGATTAAGTTTCTGAGAACTTAGTCTTTCTGAGAAAGTTCCTATCTGAGAAGTCTTAAGAAAATGACTTTGAGTTATAATCTTTTAAATGCTTTCTGATTTAATCAGTAATGTTTTCACAAGACTTTTTAATTAAAACCGTGGTTGAGTTTTTCTCAAAGCTTTATGCAATTAAAGAGTAAGGGAGAAAAGCTTAACACAAGAAGTTTTATACTGGTTCGGTTATAACCAACCTACTCCAGTCCTCAACCTTCAGTTGAGAGTTCTTAGATATTCTTCTTAATGTGCCTTCTCAGACAACACTGCCTTTACCAAGTAAAGGACTTCCACCACTTCACAACCCGAAGTGGATTTCCTTGCCTCACACTAGAGGACTTCCTGCCTTAAACACTTAAGGACTTCCTTGCCTCACAACAGAGGACTTCCTTGCCTTAATCAATTAAGGACTTTGAACTTTGCCTCAAACACCAGAGGACTTAAACTTGCCTTCACACAAAGAAGGACTTAGCGTTTTTCGAAGGTTTGATTTGATCGAAAATAACTACCAAGACTAAGTTACAAACCTAGTTTTACACTTAGTAGACTTCTAGAATTAACTTACAAATGTAAGAATTTACACCAATTCAGAACTAGAAGATTTTGCAAAGTTAGAGAAACAATTTCGTAAAAATTGTCTTTCTGAGAAAGTTCTAAGTTTTCGCAAAATGATTTTCAATTCAACAGAGTTTTGGCACGTTTAATCAAGATTTTTAGCGCAAGAGTTTCGTCACATTGCTCTGGAATTGAACTCATATATATAGGCATCAAAGAGCCGCGAAATTAGAAGCTTTCACTTTGCTTATGTGGCTGTGTCCTTTTCAGAACGGCTCCCTGCTACAGTCAGCGCAAAATGAGGAACTTTTCAGAACTGCACAGTGCGCGTGTTCCCACTTCCTTGGCTAGTTGTAGCGAGCTTTCTGAGACTTTTTGTGCTTCCTTGAGTTCAGACACTTGGTTGCTTCTGAGTCCAACCTTCTAAGAGTTGTACGGACTTCTGAGGCAAACCTTCTGAGGGAAGACCCTTCTGAGAACTACTGGTCGCAAGGTCTTCTGAGACCTTTCTGAGGTGACAGTGTTCTTTCCTCAGAAACATGTTTTCACCTTCAGCGCTTCTGAGACATCCTTTCTGATATCTTTGGCGCTATGATTTTATCAATTGATTTCAAGGCTACTTGATGTTTTGTCTTGGTCTTTGCTCATGGCATTGCAATAATTTATAGCTTTCTGAGACACTTGGCGCACATATTAGCAAAACCTTAAGTAAAATTTTATACTTATGGCTTACCTTGTTATCATTAAAACTTTCATAACTCTAAGAGAATTATGCTTAATTCTCTCAGAAGGGTTCTGGAGCTTACAATCTCCCCCTTTTCGATGATAACAACTTAAGTCTTAAGATAATAATTTTGCTTAAGTTCAGAAGTGTTTCTGAGTAAGTTCATAACTTATTCAGAATTCACTTTTGCTTTTTTAGAAACTAATTTAGCTTTCTGAGAGAAGGCTTCGTTATTTTCTTAGAAGGCTGTGATAATCAACAGTTCAAGTATACAATGTATGATTACTGTTTGAGATTATCAATTACATAGCATGTATTTCATGATAAATGTATGTATGAGATTCAGAAATACCAAGCTAAGTAAATCAAGAGATGCCAAAAAAATAAATAATAAAAGATAAGCATAAAATAGGTAAAACATGAGATGCCAAAATAATGATTTTTCATTTATGGTTTTGTAAAGATACAAAATATTTGGCTCCCCCTAAGTTCTAGCCTAGTGTTTACGATAGCCAATGTACAAAAAATTTTATCATTTCATCTACTCCCCCTTTGTTACATCAAAAAGGGTGGCTCAGACATAAACGCCATCATTGACTTAGAACTACTGCTTTCTGGCAATGTAGCGTAGCAGCTGGCATATCTCCATGAGAATCTCGCTCTGAGTCGCATTCTGAGCGCATTCTGGAGGGAGTTCAGAGGCAGTGGAAGGCTGTTGAGAAGATGAGGGTTGAGATGAAGGAGGACGAGAGACTTCAGCCTCAAGGACTTCATCGATTATATCCCTTGTTTGATATTCAGGAGGTTCTTCTTCTTGGACAGCTTTACCTTCAATAGCAGCAAGTTCAATGGAAGGCTGCCTTTGAGTGTCCTCAGAAACTAGAGCAAGATCTAGATCAGAGGGTTGCCTAGCTGATGGTTGCTCCATAGCACCAGAAGTCTGAGCATCGTCGGAGAGGTTGATGGTTGATATCTGGCTATGCATGGCTTCAATGCACTTCAACTTCTCAGTTCGACCAAAGAAAGGCCGAAATTGCACAGAGGGTGGGTGACTACCATCCTTCCCAGCTGAAAGCCGGAACCAATCATTGAGTCCGTTATCGAGAAAGTGGGACCTTGTTGATCAAAGGATGTAGGAGGAACCTCTGTTATATCTTGAGGAGGAACCTCTGGTTCCTTCTGAGAGTCCTTCTCAGATTGAGTTCCTTCTAGGGAACTGTGGACAACAAATGCCTCAACTGCTGCAACTCCGGCAGCCATGGCAGCGTCAGCGCCCACCTCTGAGCTGAGCCCAGTGCTGGTGGTCCCTGGCACTACAGCATGTGTTGAGACATGAGTTTCCTCATGTTCCAAAGGGATCTCAGTAGAGAGGAGACCAACCTCAGAAGTTGGTTCAATTAAGGCTTCCTCATGCTGTAGTTGTTGTTGTGGTTGCATCGGAGCGGCTTCTGGAGTCTCAGAAGGTTGATCCAGTGCCTTCTGGACGTCAAGCATCGTCTGAGCCAATGACTCAGCATTCACAGTGGCAACTTCAGTTGTGGTTGCCTCAGAAAGTTCCACCATAGAAACCTCAGATGGCATCTTCTGGGGCTCTTTCTTGGAGCTTCCAGCATCTGGAGTGCGATGCTCAATGCGAAAACTTGCCGCATCTTCTTCCTCGGAAGAGGAATCAGCAACATTTCCTCTATGCCCCTGAATGTCTTCTCTGGTGGGGGAGACATTCCCAGATGGGGAGGAGTGATGAGAAGCTTCTGCTTCTTCTTCAACAGCAGCAGCAGTAGCAGCAACGGTGGTGGCGGCAGTAGCAGTAACAGCTACAATTTCTTTACCCGTCGGCTTCGGCGGGCTCTGTTTCTGAGTGGTTTTTATCCCCACTCCTTCGTGAGACTTTCCCTGATATTTCAAGGAATGCAGGAGTTTAGTTTTAAATTTGGTGGGTTTAAAACCAGTAACAGAATCAGAAACAGGAATTGAAGTATAAGAAGATTTAAGAAAGAGAGGTGGAGTTTTAGAGTAAGCTTTTACCAAACGTCCACGTTTCTTTTTCCCTTCTGGTGGCACGTCTGGGACTTGGAGAGTTGGAGGTGCTTTCCTTTTTCTGGTCATGGGTTGCTCAGATGTTGTTTCTTCTGAGTCTTCAGCAGCCTCAACAACCGTAGGTTCCTTCTGAGGAGTCTTCTGAGCTCCCTCAGAAGCCATACTCCTTGTCACCCTTGTTGGATAAGGATGAGTCATCTTTTGCTTCTTCTTCTTCTTTTCTGAAGGATAGGAAACCTTTTCTTTTCCTTTCTCAGCCTTAGAGGGCTGGTTGGGACCAGAATCTCCCTTAGAAGGCTTTGCTTCCTCCTTCTTCTTAGGTGCCCCTGTCTCTGGTACCTTCTTCTTCTTAATGTTGTTGAAGGTGACCATGGAGAACTTACTGTGGTTGAAGACGTATTCATAGTCTTCAAGTGGGAAGGAGAAATGGTCGAGGATTCTGGTCAGAAGGCTTCCGTAAGGTAGACTTGTGAGAGCCCTCTTCGGATGAGCCTGGTGCATCATGTAGTTGAGCACCATCCTCCCAAAATCTACTCTTTCCTTCTTCAGCAGGTGGTATAGCAGGCAGGCATCCATGGTGGTAACGTTCCTCATGTCTCCAATCCGAGGGAGAAGGGTGTGTTGTACAACGGAGAAGATGATTCTAGCCTCTTGCGTGAGATGAGGCACCTTTACCCCCTTGAGTGGTAGGCTGTTGCTACCAGTCAGAAGTGTCACGACTTCTTCTTCTGAGTCATCTACCTCCTTGACCCATTCTGGGTCGTCGGCGATGACAGCACCACCATTCAGGGTCTTGAAGACTTTGTTGATGTCAGAGGAGGAGAAGCGGATCTATTGGTCACCAATCTTGCTCTTGACCCCTTTGTTGGTGAACCTTTCTATTTGCGAATAGAAAGCTCTCACCACATTTGGGTAGCACACGTCCTCGGAACTCATCATGGCTGGCCATCCAGGTTGCTTGAGGAAGGTGAATTGAATTTCGTCCACCTGATTGTAGACATTGAGAGGCAATACCCTTCCCATGGCTAGATTCCGTGGGAGATAAGTCTTGTGGAATAGGGACTGCATTTCCTCATTGTCATAGAGAATATCTTCGGATATCTCATTGAGATTGTTTCTCATTAAGCCCTTGATTTCTCCAGAGATGGCCATTTGGAAGAAGGATTTGAGTTTTGAGAAGAGATAGAGAAGAACAAGAGAGAGAGATAGAGAGAGAGCAGATGAAGATTAGAAAGCGAGGAGAGGTTTTGGCAGAGTTTTGGTAAGTTTTGAGCGTAAAGTGCTCAAATGAAACAATGCTATGAGTATTTATAGACATGGCTTGTAACTAGCCGTTTCCTGCCACTTATCCAAAAGTTACCGTTGGTAACTTGTTTTCTCGGAAGGTACCTTTCTGAGAGAGGTGGTCCTTCTGAGAAACCCTCCTTCTGAGAGATGTTTCAGAAGATCTCCTTTCTGAGAGATGAGTCTTCTGAGAACAAATTTTCTCAGATAGAGTTTTTCTGTGTTTTCCTACTTCAAGCTCAGAAGCTTAGTTCTATTGTTCGTCTCAGAGTCTGAACTAGGCCTAAGGGGGGTTTCTAAGAGAGAGTTTTTAAATTTCAAAGCACTTAGAAACGTCTTAGATTGAGAAATCCTTTCAGAACATTGAAACGATCCTCGGGTAAAGGCTTTTTAAATATATCTGAGATTTGATCCTCAGTATTTACAAATTTGAGTTCAATGTCGCCTTTTTGCACATGATCCCGAATAAAAATGATGTTTTATATCAATGTGCTTGGATCGAGAATGCTGAATAGGATTCTTAGCTAAGTTGATAGCGCTTGTATTATCACAGAGGATAGGGATTTTGGTGTACCTTATTTGATAATCAAGTAGCTGATTCTTAATCCAGAGCATCTGAGAACAGCAATTTGCAGCAGATACATATTCAGCTTCGGCGGTTGATAGGGCGATCGTATTTTTGCTTCTTGCAAGACCAAGTGATCAAGCATTTTCCAAAGAAGCAGCAGCAGCCACTTGTGCTTTTGCGATCTATCCTATCTCCAGCGTAGTCGGCATCATAGTAACCTACAACATCAGAAGAACAACCTTTCTCGTACCAAAGACCAAGATTAGTAGTTCCACTTAAATATCGTAAAATTCGTTTAACTGCAGTTAAGTGTGATTGCTTAGGCTTAGACTGGAATCTAGCACAGATCCCAACATTGAGTTGGATATCTGGTCTGGAGGCAGTTAAGTAGAGAAGTGAGCCAATCATCCCTCGATAGTTGCTTTCTGAGACTTTCTCACCATCTTCATCCAAGTCAATTACTTGAGAGGGATGCATGGGAGTGCTCATGGGTTTGGCCTTATCCATCAGAAACTTCCTCAGAAGTTCCTTGGTATACTTCTCTTGATGAATAACTGTCCCTTCTGACTCTTGCTTGATTTGCAGTCCTAGGAAGAATTTTAACTCTCCCATCATGCTCATCTCGAATTCACCTTGCATAAGCTTGGAGAATTCTTTGCAGAGGCATTCATTGGTTGCGCCAATATTATGTCATCAACATAAATCTGGACAATCAAGAAGCCAGAGTCTTCTGAGAGTGTAAAAAGAGTTGTGTCCACTTTCCCTCTTGAGAATCCGTTTTTAAGCAGGAAAGAGCTCAATCTATCGTACCAAGCTCTTGGAGCTTGTTTCAGACCATAGAGAGCCTTTGTAAGCTTGAATACATGATCCGGGAATGCATCATTCACAAAACCAGGAGGTTGTTTTACATAAACTTCCTCAGAAAGGTATCCATTCAAGAAGGCAGACTTAACGTCCATCTGATAGAGTTTGAAACCTTTGTGTGCAGCAAAAGCTAGCAACATTCTGATAGCTTCCAATCTTGCGACTGGAGTGAAAGTTTCATCATAGTTTATCCCTTCTTGTTGGTTGTACCCTTGTGCAACCAATCTGGCCTTGTTTCTCACGACTTGACCGTTTTCATCAAGTTTGTTTCGAAACACCCATTTAGTCCCAATGACACTCTTGCCTTTGGGTTTCTGAGTAAGTTTCCAAACTTGATTTCTCTCGAATTGGTCAAGTTCATCCTGCATGGCATTTACCCAGCTAGGATCATCTAACGCCTCTTCTATGGAATCTGGTTCAAGTTCAGAAACCATAGCAAGATTTGTATAGTTCCTTCTGGTTCTTACGCCACTTTCTGGATTACCCAAGACTCATTCTGAGAGATGTTCTTCAAGTCTCTTGAACCTCTGATCCCTTTAGGAGTAGGGTTCTGAGAACGAGACACAGAAGGTTCTCTTTCTGAGTCATCAGAAGCTTGTCCTTCTGAGAATCTAGGTTCCATTGTATTTGGAGAAGTAGATTCTCTAGGTTCTGGAGCTTTGATGATGTTACTAGATTTTTCTTTAGATGAAGATGATTGTTCCATGGGTTGGAAGTCAGTCTCATCATCTATAAGAATTTTCCTTTTGGCTTTCTCAGAAGAGATGTTGAGTTTCTCAAATTCATCTTCTAAGTTAGCATCTTTCTGAGACAGGTCCTTACTAAGTTCTTTGAACTTAATATGGATTGTCTCTTCAACACATTTACTCCTTTTGTTATATACTCTGTAAGCTTTAGAGACTGAGGAGTATCCTAGGAAGTATCCATCATCGGACTTAGGATCAAACTTGGAGAGTTTGTCCTTTGTGTTGAGAATAAAACAAGAAGAACCAATACATGGAAATAAGTAATGTTTGGTATTTTATTCTTCCATAGCTCGTAAGGTGTCTTTTTCAGAATTGGTCTTAGAAAGACTCGATTCTGAATGTAGCATGAAGTATTTACTGCTTCAGCCCAGAAACCTTTTGAAATCCACTTTCTAAGAGAATTGTTCTTACCATCTCTTGAAGGCTTCGATTCTTTCTCTCAGCTACTCCATTTTGTTGAGGAGTTCTGGGAGATGAGAATTCGTGAGCTATGCCCAGATTTTCACAAAGCTTTTTCAAAGGCATGATTCTCAAATTCACCACCATGATCTGATCTAATGGCATGAATGTGCGAATCTTTTTCAGTTGAAACTCTTTCGCAAATGCTTTGACTTCTCAAAGTTTCTTCCTTAGAAGCTAGAAAGAAAACCCAAGTGAATCTGGAGTAATCATCCACTATGACAAGACCATAGCGTTTTCCAGAAAGGGAAGCTGTTCTGGTTGGTCCGAAGAGATCCATGTGGAGCAGTTCCAGTGGTTTCTGAGTAGAAATACCACTTTTACTGGGAAAGGAAGCCTTGGTCTGTTTCCTTTTTCACAGAAGTCGCAGGTTGCATCCTTCTGATACTTAATTCTGGGAAGGCCCTTTACAAGTCCTTTCTGAGAGAGTTCAGAAAGAAGTCTCATATGGGCATGACCAAGTTTCTTATGCCATAGCCATTTGTCTTCTTGGACAGAGACAAGGCATTCCACATTTTGATCCTTTAGATCATCCAGATGGATAACATAATGTTACCAACACGTTTTCCTTCCAGAACGACCTTGTCATTTGTGAGATTAATCACATGACAATACTTGGCATAAACTCAACCTTTAAGCCTTTGTCACAAAATTGACTAATGCTTAATAGATTGTGAGTTAAGCCATCGACCAAAAGTACATCTGAGATTTGGTGAGAGGAATCCTTACCAACATCTCCGATTGCAGTGACTCTTCCCTTAGCTCCATCACCGAATCGCACTGTTCCGCCCTTTTTGGGCTTGAGGCTTCTGAACCAGTGCTTGCTTCCAGTCATGTGCCTCGAGCAGCCACTGTCAAGGTACCACTGCTCATCGTGGTGGTGGAGCAGTGCTTGATGATGTACCTGCAGTCACAAAGTTAACAGATTTAGGTACCCATTCTTTGTTGGGTCCTTGCTTGTTAGCTTTCTTGGACTTTTGCCTTCTTTTCTTAGAGGGGTCATGGTTTTGAGATTCAGAGACCTTTTGTTTGCCCTTTTCAGAAGCACTTGCTTTCTGAGAAGTTTTTCCCTTCTGAGAGGGGTTAGTCTTCTTAGAAGGCTTTGCTTTCTGAGTTTTCTTTTGAGCCTTCTGAGGCTTAGAGATTTTTCCTTTTTCCAACATAGGACATTTTTCAGAACCATGGCCACTCTTAAAACATGCGATGCACGTGCGAGGTGATTTAGTTAAGGATGGATCAATATCATTTGGTTCGAAGATTTCTTCATAACCAAGTCCACTCTTATCCTTGTAAGGTCTTGACCACCAAGCAAGAGTGTCATCATTTTTTCACCCTTGACCATCTTAACTAAGTCAGAAGTGAGAAGCTCATTTGTCTTTTGTAATTCTATCAAAGCCAGTTCGGCTTTTTCAACAGTTACAGAGGACATTGTTTCTAAAGCTTGATAGAGGTTGTGACTTTCAAGATATCTATTTTTAAAGTCATCCTTTCAAGCCTTAGGTTCTCTTCTTGAATTAGTCTAGCATTTTCAGCTTCTAAGGATTTAAAAGACTTTCTTAGTTTGCTGAAATTGTTAGCTAATTCGTTTGAGTCTCTCAGAGCTCTTCATAGAGTTCTGAGATCTCATTGTATGAGTATGAGAGAGGAGGAGAGTTTGGTACCTCTTCTGACTCAGATTCTGTTTCCAGAACATAGTCAGTACCGGCCATGAAGCAGACATTAGCTTCCTCTTCACTTTCTGACTCAGAGTTTTCCTCTTCTGAGTCACTCCATGTAGCAGCCATTGCCTTCTTCTTCTTCTTGGAAATGAACTTCTTCTTTCCCTTGTTCTGAGGGCACTCCGTTCTGAAGTGGCCCTTTTCTCCACAGCCGAAACATGTGGCATCAGAAGGCTTTGACTTTCCTTTTCTAGGGGTGATCTCTTTGTCTTTGCTTGGTCTTCTCTTCCAAGCTTCTTCATTTCCTTACTAGAAGAGAGATGTCATCTTCATCGGAATCTGAGTTTTGATCGTCTTCAGACTCAGATATTTCTTCAGCCTTTAGGGCTTTTGAAGTTTTTTTGATCTGACTTTTCAGAGCCAGAGCTTTCTGAGGTCTTGAGGATGAAGATGGTCTCCAAGTAGTCCTTCAAGCTCAATCTCGTGAGTTCTGAGTGAGCCAAACAATACATCTAAACCCAGCTGATTTAGATCCTTTGCTTCTTGGATTGCTGTCACCTTTGGGCGCCACTTGGAGAGGCTTCTGAGAATTTTCCTCACCATCTCAGCGTTGGAGTAGGTCTTTCCCAAGACCTTTAGCTGATTTATGATGTGGAGAAATCTTATTGACATGTTGTCAATAGTTTCCTCAGGTTGCATGCAGAAGGACTCGTACTTATGTACGAGCATTGATACCTTGGTTTCCTTGACTTCATCATTTCCTTCGTGCAGCATGTGTAATCTCTCCCAAATTTCTTGAGCGGTATCACACGACACAATCTTGTCGTATTCTACCTTGGGCAAGGCGCAGAGAAGAATGTATTTAGCTTTGAAGTTGAGTTGTATCTTCTCCTTCATCTCTTGAGTCCATTCGTCTTAGGGACTCGTCTTGTATAGGTTCTGAGTGCTGGAGGTGCCACTCCTGGCTCGTTTGCAACTACAGCATCCTCTGTAATTGTCTGCAGAGGCTGATAGTCTCCATTCTCGATCCTATCCCATAAGTCCAAACTGGTGTGCTTGATGAACAGCGTCATCCTGTCACGCCAGTAGTCGAAGCTGTCTCCGAGAAACATCGGAGGTCTGTTTATTGAAGCCCCATCTGATATGAATGCAGCTGGTGAGTTCATATTTCCCTTCGTGGATCTTTTTCCTTGACACTGCGAAGTGCTCAACCCCTTAAGGACCGAGCTCTGATGCCAATTGAAAGTGTATGTGGCACGAGAAGGGGGGGTTGAATCGTGCAAGTTTTAAAAATTGCTTGTTAAAACTTTTACTTAGAAAGCTGTTTTTACTCAGAAGGTATGATTAAGAGTTTGCAGCGGAAAATGCTTTCTGAGAAGATTAAGTTTCTGAGAACTTATTCTTTCTGAGAAAGTTCCTTTCTGAGAGATTTTAAGAAAAAGACTTAAGGTTTGAGTTTCTTAAAGCTTTCTGATTTTGATCAATAAGGTTTTCACGATACCTCTCAATTAGAATCGTGATAGAGTTTTTCTCAAAATTTATGCAAGTAAAAAGCAAGGGAGAAAAGCTTAACACAAAGAATTTTATACTGGTTCGGTTATAACCAACCTACTCCAGTCCTCAACCTTCAGTTGAGAGTTCTTAGATATTCTTCTTAATGTGCCTTCTCAGACAACACTGCCTTTACCAAGTAAAGGGCTTCCACCACTTCACAACCCGAAGTGGATTTCCTTGCCTCACACTAGAGGACTTCCTTGCCTTAAACACTTAAGGACTTCCTTGCCTCACAACAGAGGACTTCCTTGCCACTTAAGGACTTAATTTGCCTTAATCAATTAAGGACTTTGAACTTTGCCTCAAACACCAGAGGACTTAAACTTGCCTTCACACAAAGAAGGACTTAGCGTTTTTCGAAGGTTTGATTTGATCGAAAAAACTACCAAGACTAAGTTACAAACCTAGTTTTACACTTAGTAGACTTCTAGAATTAACTTACAAATGTAAGAATTTACACCAATTCAGAACTAGAAGATTTTGCAAAGTTAGAGAAACAATTTCGTAAAAATTGTCTTTCTGAGAAAGTTCTAAGTTTTCGCAAAATGATTTTCAATTCAACAGAGTTTTGGCACGTTTAATCAAGATTTTTAGCGCAAGAGTTTCGTCACATTGCTCTGGAATTGAACTCATATATATAGGCATCAAAGAGCCGCGAAATTAGAAGCTTTCACTTTGCTTATGTGGCTGTGTCCTTTTCAGAACGGCTCCCTGCTACAGTCAGCGCAAAATGAGGAACTTTTCAGAACTGCACAGTGCGCGTGTTCCCACTTCCTTGGCTAGTTGTAGCGAGCTTTCTGAGACTTTTTGTGCTTCCTTGAGTTCAGACACTTGGTTGCTTCTGAGTCCAACCTTCTAAGAGTTGTACGGACTTCTGAGGCAAACCTTCTGAGGGAAGACCCTTCTGAGAACTACTGGTCGCAAGGTCTTCTGAGACCTTTCTGAGGCGACAGTGTTTTTTCTCAGAAACATGTTTTCACCTTCAGCGCTTCTGAGACATCCTTTCTGATATCTTTGGCGCTATGATTTTATCAATTGATTTCAAGGCTACTTGATGTTTTGTCTTGGTCTTTGCTCATGGCATTGCAATAATTTATAGCTTTCTGAGACATTTAGCGCACATATTAGCAAAACCTTAAGTAAAATTTTATACTTATGGCTTACCTTGTTATCATTAAAACTTTCATAACTCTAAGAGAATTATGCTTAATTCTTCAGAAGGGTTCTGGAGAGAATTGAGCTTCATTATACGAGGCGACTAACCACTAAACAAAAGAAATCTCCACTATACGACCGCCCGACTGTCTACTGCTGCTCCTCACCCTCTAGTATATCTTCTTCGGGATCCTCCTCCTCTGATGAATCTGCTCCAGGCTCGCCAGGTACATAATCAGGCTCAGGTTCCTCCTCTGGGTCTGAATCCTCTGCCTCGACCGGGTCCTCCTCTGCTGGTGGTGGTGGTGGTGGAGATGCTGCCTGAGCTGGAGCTGCGTCATGTCGAGGGGCGGGGAATCTTCGTGTGAGATCCGGTAAGAAGAACTGTGTGGTACAAGGGACGTGGTGTGTAACCGAAATCAAGCCGGTCTCTGGGTCGTACGTAGAGAGTCCAAAAACATAAGGTCTACGTGGAGGGGGTGGAAGCTGACC
>CM024264.1:11722695-12125697 GCA_013621005.1 Aeschynomene evenia | reverse complement strand
TACTTATGGCTTACCTTGTTATCATTAAAACTTTCATAACTAAGAGAATTATGCTTAATTCTCTCAGAAGGGTTCTGGAGCTTACAATCTCCCCCTTTTTGATGATAACAACTTAAGTCTTAAGATAATAATTTTGCTTAAGTTCAGAAGTGTTTCTGAGTAAGTTCATAACTTATTCAGAATGCACTTTCGCTTTCTTAGAAACTAACTTAGCTTTCTGATAGAAGACTTAGTATTTCTTAGAAGGCTGTGATAATCAACAGTTAAATTATGCAATACATGATTACTGTTTAAGATTATCAATTTCATAGCGTGTATTTCTTGATGAATGTATGTATGAAATTCAGAAATACCAAGCTAAGTAAATCAAGAGATGCCAAATAATAAATAATAAAAGATAAGCATAAAATAAGTAAACACCAATAATGATTTTTCATTGATGGTTTTGTAAAGATACAAAATATTTGGCTCCCCCTAAATTGTTGCTCCCCCTAAGTTCTAGCCTAGTGTTTACGATAGCCAATGTACAAAAATTTTATCATTTATCTACTCCCCTTTGTTACATCAAAAAGGGTGGCTAAGACATAAACTCCATCATTGACTTAGAACTACTGTCTTCTGGCAATGTAGCGTAGCAGCTAGCATACCTCCATGAGAATTTCGCTCTAAGTCGCATTCGGAGCGCATTCTGGAGGTAGTTCAGAGGCAGTGGAAGGCTGTTGAGAAGATGAGGGTTGAGATGAAGGAGGACGAGAGACTTCAGCCTCAAAGTACTTCATCGATGATATCCTTCTTTTGATATTCAGGAAGTTCTTCTTCTTGGACAGCTTTGCCTTCCAATAGCAGCAAGTTCAATGGAAGGCTGCTTTGAGTGTCCTTAGAAACTAGAGCAAGGTCTAGATCATAAGGTGCCTAGCTGATGGTTGCTCCATAGCACCAGAAGTCTGAGCATCTTCGGAGAGGTTGAAAGTGAGATCTGACTATGGATGGCTTCACTGCCTTTCAACTTCTCAGTTCGACCAAAGAAAGGCCGAAATTGCACAGAGGGTGGGGTGACTACCATCCTTCCTAGCTGAAAGCCGGAACCAATCATTGAGTCCGTAATCGAGAAGGTGGGACTTGTTGATCAAAGGATGTAGGAGGACCTCTGTTATATCTAGAGGAGGAACCTCTGGTTCCTTCTGAGAGTCCTTCTCAGATAAAGTTCTTCCAAGGAACTGTGGGCACAAAGGCTCAACTGCTGCAACTCCGGCAGCCATGGTAGCGTCAGCGCCCACCTCTGAGCTGAGCCCAGTGCTGGTGTCCCTGGCACTACTTCATGTGTTGAGACATGAGTTCCTCATGTTCCGGAGGGATCTCAGAAGAGATAGGACCAACCTCAGAGGTTGGTTCAAGTAGGGCTTCCTCATGCTGTAGTTGTTGCTCTGGTTGCATCTGAGCAGCTTCTGGAGTCTCAGAAGGTTGATCCAGTTCCTTCTGGACCTCAAGCATCGTCTGAGCCAATGACTCAGCATTCACAGTAGCAGCCTCAGTTGTGGTTGCCTCATAAAGTTCCACCATAGAACCTCAGATGGCTTCTTCTGGGGCTCTTTCTTGGAGCTTCCAGCATCTGGAGTGCGATGCTCAATGCGGAAGCTTGCTGCATCTTCTTCCTCAGAAGAGGAATCAGCAACATTTCCTCCGTGCCCCTGAATGTCTTCTCTGGTAGGGGAGATATTCCCAGATGGGGAGTAGTGATGAGAAGCTTCTGCTTCTTCTTCAACAGCAACAGCAGTAGCTGGTGGCAGCAGTAGCAGTAACTGCTACAATTTCTTTACCCGTCAGCTTCGGCGGGCTCTGTTTCTTAGTGGTTTTTATCCCCACTCCTTGTGAGACTTTCCCTGATAATTCAAGGAATGCAGGAGTTTAGTTTTAAATTTGGTGGGTTTAAAACCAGCAATAGAATCAGAAATAGGAATTGAAGTAGAAGAAGATTTAAGAAAGGAAGGTGGAGTTTTAGAGTAAGCTTTTACCAAACGACCACGTTTCCTTTTCCCTTCGGGTGGCACGTCTGGACTTGGAGAGTTGGAGGTGCTTTCCTTTTTCTGGTCATGGTTGCTCAGATGTCGTTTCTTCTGAGTCTTCAGCAGCCTCTACAACCTCAGGTTCCTTCTGAGGAGTCTTCTGAGCTTCCTCAGAAGCCATACTCCTGGTCACCCTTGTTGGAGAGGGATGAGTCACCTTTTGCTTCTTCTTCTTCTTTTCTGAAGGATCGGAAACCTTTTCCTTTCCTCTCTCAGCCTTAGAGGGCTGGTTGGGACCAGCAGCTCCCTTAGAGGGCTTTGCTTCCTCCTTCTTCTTAGGTGCCCCCGTCTCTGGTACCTTCTTCTTCTTGATGTTGTTGAAGGTGACCATGGTGAATTTGCTGTGGTTGAAGACGTATTCATAGTCTTCAAGTGGGAAGGAGTAATGGTCGAGGATTCTGGTCAGAAGGCTTCCGTAAGGTAGACTTGTGAGAGCCCTCTTCGGATGAGCCTGGTGCATCATGTAGTTGAGCACCATCCTCCCAAAATCTACTCTTTCCTTCTTCAGCAGGTGGTATAATAGACATGCATCCATGGTGGTAACGTTCCCCATGTCTCCAATCCGAGGGAGAAGGGTGTGTTGAACAACGGAGAAGATGATTCTGGCCTCTTGCGTAAGATGAGGCACCTTTACCCCCTTGAGTGGTAGGCTGTTGCTACCAGTCAGAAGTGTCACTACTCTTCTTCTGAGTCATCTACCTCCTTGACCCATTCTGGGTCGTCGGCGATGATTGCACCACCATTTAAGGTCTTGAAGACTTTGTTGATGTCAGAGGAGGAGAAGCGTATTTGCTGATCAGCAATCGAGCTTTTTACCCCTTTGTTGGTGAACCTTTCTATTTGCGAATAGAATGCTCTCACCACATTTGGATAGCACACGTCCTCGGAACTCATCATGGCTGGCCATCCAGGTTGCTTGAGGAAGGTGAATGAAGTTCATCTACTTGATTGTATACGTTGAGAGGTAGTACCCTTCCATAGCAAGATTTCTTGGAAGATAAGTCTTGTGGAATAGAGACTGCATTTCCTCATTGTCGTAGAGAATATCTTCGGATATTTCATTGAGATTGTTTCTCATTAAGCCCTTGATCTCTCCGAGACGGCCATTTGGAAGAAGGGTTTGAGTTTGAGAAGAGATAGAGAAGAACAAGAGAGAGAGAGATAGAGAGAGAGCAGATGAAGATTGGAAAGCGAGGAGAGATTTGGCAGAGTTTTGGTAAGTTTAAACGTAAAGTGCTCAAATGAAACAATGCCATGAGTATTTATAGACATGGCTGTGACTAGCCGTTTCCTGCCACTTATCCAAAAGTTACCGTTGGTAACTTGTTTCTCGGAAGTACCTTTCTGAGAGAGGTGGTCCTTCTGAGAGACCCTCCTTCTGAGAGATGTTTCAGAAAGTCTCCTTTCTGAGAGATGAGTCTTCTGAGAACAAATTTTCTCAGATAGAGTTTTTCTGTGTTTTTCTACTTCTAGCTCAGAAGCTTAGTTCTATTGTTCGTCTCAGAGTCTAAACTAGGACTAAGGGGGGGTTTCTAAGAGAGAGTTTTTTAATTTCAAAGTACTTAGAAACGTCTTAGATTGAGAAGTCCTTTCAGAACATCAAAACGATCCTCGGGTAAAGGCTTTGTAAATATATATGAGATTTGATCCTCAGTATTCACAAATTTAAGTTCAATGTCGCCTTTTTGCACATGATCCCGAATAAAATGATGTTTTATATCAATGTGCTTGGATCGAGAATGCTGAATAGGATTCTTAGCTAAGTTGATAGCACTTGTATTATCACAGAGGATAGGAATTTTGGTGTACCTTAATTGATAATCAAGTAGCTGATTCTTAATCCAGAGCATCTGAGAACAGCAGTTCGCAGCAGATACATATTCAACTTCAGCAGTTGATAGGGCGATCGTATTTTGCTTCTTGCAAGACCACGTGATCAAGCATTTTCCAAAGAAGCAGCAGCAGCCACTTGTGCTTTTGCGATCGATCCTATCTCCAGCGTAATCAGCATCACAATATCCTACAACATCAGAAGAACAACCTTTCTCGTACCAAAGACCAAGATTAGTAGTTCCACTTAAATATCGTAAAATTCGTTTAACTGCAGTTAAATGTGATTGCTTAGGCTTAGACTGGAATCTAGAACAGATCCCAACACTGAGTTGGATATCTGGTCTGGAGGCAGTTAAGTAGAGAAGTGAGTCAATCATCCCTCGATAGTTGCTTTCTGAGACTTTCTCACCATCTTCATCCAAGTCAATTACTTGAGAGGGATGCATGGGAGTGCTCATGGGTTTGGCCTTATCCATCAGAAACTTCCTCAGAAGTTCTTTGGTATACTTCTCTTGATGAATAACTGTCCCTTCTGACTCTTGCTTGATTTGCAATCCTAGGAAGAATTTTAATTCTTCCATCATGCTCATCTCGAATTCACCTTGCATAAGCTTGGAGAATTCTTTGCAAAGGCATTCATTGGTTGCGCCAAAGATTATGTCATCAACATAAATCTGGACAATCAAGAAGCCAGAGTCTTCTCAGAGTGTAAAGAGAGTTGTGTCCACTTTCCCTCTTGAGAATCCGTTTTTAAGTAGGAAAGAGCTCAATCTATCGTACCAAGCTCTTGGAGCTTGTTTCAGACCGTAGAGAGCCTTTGTAAGCTTAAATACGTGATCCGGGAACGCATCATTCACAAAACCAGGAGGTTGTTTTACATAAACTTCCTCAGAAAGGTATCCATTTAAGAAGGCAGACTTAACGTCCATCTGATAGAGTTTGAAACCTTTGTGTGCAGCAAAAGCTAGCAACATTCTGATAGCTTCTAATCTTGCGACTGGAGCGAAAGTTTCATCGTAATCTATCCCTTCTTGTTGGTTGTACCCTTGAGCAACCAATCTGGCTTTGTTTCTCACGACTTGACCGTTCTCATCAAGTTTGTTTCGAAACACCCATTTAGTCCAATGACACTCTTGCCTTTGGGCTTCTGAGTTAGTTTCCAAACCTGATTTCTCCCGAATTGGTCAAGTTCATCCTGCATGGCATTTACCCAGCTAGGATCATCTAACGCCTCTTCTATGGAATCTGGTTCAAGTTCAGAAACCATAGCAAGATTTGTATAGTTCCTTCTGGTTCTTACGCCACGTTCTGGATTGCCCAAGACTTCGTTCTGAGAGACGTTCTTCAAGTCTCTTGAACCTCTAATCCTTTTAGGAGTAGGGTTCTGAGAAGGTGACACAGAAGGTTCTCTTTCTGAGTTATCAGAAGCTTGTCCTTCTGAGAATCTAGGTTCCATTGTATTTGGAGAAGTAGATTCTCTAGGTTCTGGAGCTTCGATGATGCTACTGGATTTTTCTTTAGATGGAGATGGTTGTTCCATGGGTTGGAAGTCAGTCTCATCATCTATAAGAATTTTCTTTTTGGCTTTCTCAGAAGTGATGTTGAGTTTTTCAAACTCATCTTCTAAGTCTGCGTCTTTCTGAGACATGTCCTTACTAAGTTCTTTGAACTTAATATGGATTGTCTCTTCAACACATTTACTCCTTTTGTTATATACTCTGTAAGCTTTAGAGACTAAGGAGTATCCTAGGAAACATCCATCATCGGACTTAGGATCAAACTTAGAGAGTTTGTCCTTTGTGTTGAGAATAAAACAAGAAGAGCCAAATACATGGAAATAAGAAATGTTTGGTATTTTATTCTTCCATAGCTCGTAAGGTGTCTTTTTCAGAATTGGTCTCAGAAAGACTCGATTCTGAATGTAGCATGAAGTATTAACTGCTTCAGCCCAGAAACCTTTTGACAGTCCACTTTCTAAGAGCATTGTTCTTGCCATCTCTTGAAGGCTTCGATTCTTTCTCTCAGCTACTCCATTTTGTTGAGGAGTTCTGGGAGATGAGAATTCGTGAGCAATGCCTAGATTTTCACAAAGCTTTTCAAAAGCATGATTCTCAAATTCACCACCATGATCTGATCTAATGGCATGAATGTGTGAATCCTTTTCAGTTGTAACTCTTTTCGCAAATGCTTTGAACTTCTCAAAAGTTTCTTCCTTAGAAGCTAGAAAGAAAACCCAAGTGAATCTGGAGTAATCATCCACTATGATAAGACCATAGCGTTTTCCAGAAAGGGAAGCCGTTCTGGTTGGTCCGAAGAGATCCATGTGGAGCAGTTCCAGTGGTTTCTGAGTAGAAATACCACTTTTACTGGGAAAGGAAGCCTTGGTCTGTTTCCCTTTTTCACAGAAGTCGCAGGTTGCATCCTTCTGATACTTAATTCTGGGAAGGCCCTTTACAAGTCCTTTCTGAGAGAGTTCAGAAAGAAGTCTCATATGGGCATGACCAAGTTTCTTATGCCATAGCCATTTGTCTTCTTGGACAGAGACAAGGCATTCCACATTTTGATCCTTTAGATCATCCAGATGGATAACATAGATGTTACCAACACGTTTTCCTTCCAGAACGATCTTGTCATTTGTGAGATTAATCACATGACAATACTCGGCATAAAACTCAACCTTTAAGCCTTTGTCACAAAATTGACTGATGCTTAATAGATTGTGAGTTAAACCATCGACCAAAAGTACATCTGAGATTTGGTGAGAGGGATCCTTACCAACATCTCCGATTGCAGTGACCCTTCCCTTAGCGCCATCACCGAATCGCACTGTTCCGCCTTTCTTGGGCTTGAGGCTTCTGAACCAGTGCTTGCTTCCAGTCATGTGCCTCGAGCAGCCACTGTCAAGGTACCACTGCTCATCGTGGTGGTGGAGCAGCGCTTGATGATGTACCTGCAGTCACAAAGTTAACAGATTTAGGTACCCATTCTTTGTTGGGTCCTTGCTTGTTAGCTTTCTTGGACTTTTGCCTTCTTTTCTTAGAAGGGTCATGGTTTTGAGAGTCAAAGACTTTTTGTTTGCCCTTTTCAGAAGCACTTGCTTTCTGAGAAGTTTTATCCTTCTGAGAGGGGTTAGTCTTCTTAGAAGGCTTAGTCTTCTTAGAAGGCTTTGCTTTCTGATTTTTCTTTTGAGCCTTCTGAGGCTTAGAGATTTTTCCTTTATCCAACATAGGACATTTTTCAGAACCATGGCCACTTTTAAAACATGTGATGCACATGCGAAGCGATTTAGTTAAAGATGGATCAATATCATTTGGTTCGAAGATTTCTTCATAACCAAGTCCACTCTTATCCTTGTAAGGTCTTTGACCACCAAGCAAGAGTGTCATCATTTTCTCACCCTTGACCATCTTAACTAAGTCAGAAGTGAGAAGCTCATTTGTCTTTTGTAATTCTATCAAAGCCAGTTCGGCTTTTTCAACAGTTACAAAAGACATTGTTTCTAAAGCTTGATAGAGGTTGTGACTTTCAAGATATCTATTTTTAAATTCATCTCTTTCAAGCCTTAGGTTCTCTACTTCTTGAATTAGTCTAGCATTTTCAGCTTCTAAGTGTTTAAAAGACTTTCTTAGTTTGCTGAAATTGTTAGCTAATTCGTTTGAGTCTCTCAGAAGCTCTTCATAGAGTTCTGAGATCTCACTGTATGAGTGTGAGAGAGGAGAAGAGTTTGGTACCTCTTCTGACTCAGATTCTGTTTCCAGAATATAGTCAGTACCGGCCATGAAGCAGACATTAGCTTCCTCTTCACTTGCTGACTCAGAGCCTTCCTCTTCTGAGTCACTCCATGTAGCAGCCATTGCCTTCTTCTTCTTTTTGGGAGTGAACTTCTTCTTTCCCTTGTTCTGAGGGCACTCCGTTCTGAAGTGGCCCTTTTCTCCACAGCCGAAACATGTGGCATCAGAAGGTTTTGACTTTCCTTTTCTAGGAGTGATCTCTTTGTCTTTGCTTGGTCTTCTCTTCCAGGCTTTCTTCATTTTCCTTACTAGAAGAGAGATATCATCTTCATCGGAATCTGAGTCTTGATCGTTTTCAGACTCAGATATTTCTTCAGCCTTTAGGGCTTTTGAAGTCTTCTTGATCTGACTTTTCAGAGCCAGAGCTTTCTAAGGTCTTGAGGATGAAGATGGTCCTCCAAGCAGTCCTTCCAGTTCGATCTCATGCGTTCTGAGCGAACCGAATAGTACATCCAAACCCAGCTGGTTTAGATCCTTTGCTTCCTGGATTGCTGTGACCTTAGGACGCCATTTTGCAGACAGGCTTCTGAGGATTTTTCTTACCATCTCAGCGTTTGAATAAGTCTTTCCCAAGACTTTCAGTTGGTTGATGATATGGAGAAATCTTATTGACATGCTGTCAATAGTTTCCTCAGGCTGCATGCTAAAGGACTCGTATTTGTGTACGAGCATTGAGATTTTCGTTTCCTTGACTTCGTCATTACCTTCGTGCAGCATATGAAGTCTTTCCCAAATCTCTTGTGCAGTATCACATGACACAATTTTGTCATATTCTACCTTGGGTAAAGCACAGAGGAGAATATACTTGGCTTTGAAGTTGAGTTGTATCTTTTCCTTCATTTCATGAGTCCATTCATCCTTAGGGACTCGTCTTGTATAGGTTCTGAGTGCTGGAGGCGCCACTCCTGGCTCAGCATCTGTTGCAACCACAGCATCCTCTGTAATTGTCTGCAGAGGCTGATAGTCTCCATTCTCGATCCTATCCCATAAGTCCAGACTGGTGTGCTTGATGAATAGCGTCATCCTGTCACGCCAGTAGTCGAAGCTGTCTCCGAGAAACATAGGAGGTCTGTTTATCGAAGCCCCATCTGATATGAATGCAGCTGGTGTATTCATATTTCCCTTCGTGGATCTTTTTCCTTGACACTGCGAAGTGCTCAACACCTTAAGGACCGAGCTCTGATGCCAATTGAAAGTGTATGTGTGCACGAGAAGGGGGGGTTGAATCGTGCAAGTTTTAAAAATTACTTCTTAAAACCTTTACTTAGAAAGCTGTTTTTACTCAGATGGTAGATTTAAAAGTTTGCAGCGGAAATAGCTTTCTGAGAAGATTAAGTTTCTGAGAACTCAGTCTTTCTGAGAAAGTTCCTATCTGAGCAGTCTTAAGAAAACGACTTTAAGTTATAATCTTTTAAACGCTTTCTGATTTTAATCAGTAATGTTTTCACGAGACTTCTTAATTAAAATCGTGGTTAAGTTTTTCTCAAAGCTTTATGCAATTAAAGAGTAAGGAAGAAAAGCTTAACACAAAGAGTTTTATACTGGTTCGGTTATAACCAACCTACTCCAGTCCTCAACCTTCAGTTGAGAGTTCTTAGATATTCTTCTTAATGTGCATTCTCAGACAACACTGCCTTTACCAAGTAAAGGACTTCTACCACTTCACAACCCGAAGTGGATTTCCTTGCCTCACACTAGAGGACTTCCTTGCCTCCAACACTAGAGGACTTCTTTGCCTCACAACAGAGGACTTCCTTGCCTTAAACAATTAAGGACTTTGAACTTTGCCTCAAACACTAGAGGACTTAAAACTGCCTTCAAACAACGAAGGACTTAGCGTTTTTCATAAAGTTGTTTTTGCTTCGAAAATCAACTACTAAGATTAAGTTACAAACTTAATTTGATCCTTAGTAGACTTCTAGATTTAACTTACAAATGTAAGAATTTACACCAATTCAGAACTAGAAGATTTTGCAAAGTTAGAAGAACAATTCCGTAAAAATTGTCTTTCTGAGAAAGTTCTAAGTTTTCGCAAAATGATTTTCAATTCAACAGAGTTTTGGCACGTTTAATCAAGAATTTTTGCGCAAGAGTTTCGTCACATTGCTCTGGAATTGAACTCATATATATAGGCATCAAAGAGCCGCGAAATTAGAAGCTTTCACTTTGCTTATGTGGCTGTGTCCTTTTTCAGAACGGCTCCCTGCTACAATCAGCGCGAAATGAGGAACTTTTCAGAACTGCACAGTGCGCGTGTTCCCACTCCCTTAGCTAGTTGTAGCGAGCTTTCTGAGACTGCTTGCTCTCCCTTGAGTCCAGACACTTGGTTGCTTCTGAGTCCAACCTTCTAAGAGTTGTACGGACTTCTGAGGCGAACCTTCTGAGGGAAGACCCTTCTGAGAACTGCTAGTCGCAGGGTCTTCTGAGACCCTTCTGAGGCGACAGTGTTCTTTCCTCAGAAACATGTTTTCACCTTCTGCGCTTCTGAGACATCCTTTCTGATATCTTTGGCGCTATGATTATATCAATTGATCTCGAGGCTACTTGATGTTTTGTCTTGGTCTTTGCTCATGGCATTGCAATAATTTAAAGCTTTCTGAGACACTTAGCGCACATATTAGCAAAACCTTACGTAAAATTTTATACTTATGGCTTACCTTGTTATCATTAAAACTTTCATAACTCTAAGAGAATTATGCTTAATTCTCTCAGAAGGGTTCTGGAGCTTACATTTGTGACAACCCTCATACGACTAGAGAAGGGCTAGCGAGGGAGGTTTCCAACGAGAGCAACGTCGGGAAAGGGTTTCTCTTTGCATATTTCGTGATTGTCTTCAAGAGGTAGGGGCTTAGGCATTCTATTTTCGTTCATATTGATGATGATTTTATGAAATTGATATTATGGTTGTTTTTCCCATTAGGGTTCATGAAAGGGTTACCTTTTTGTAAATTTATTTAAAAGAATAACGTTTTTACCAATTAAAAGTGTTGGAAAGTGTTTCTATTAGTTGAAGGTGTTTTGAGAAAAGTTTTCCATCAATTGGATGTTTAAAAATGGCTTTTTGGAGAAAAGAACCTTTGAAATCGCAAAGTTTAGCAACCAGGACGACGTGCGACCGCCCCGGCGGCCATAGACCGCTCCAGCGGTGGCGCCGTCATGCTGGGTCGCCCTAGCGGCCAGAAGCCGCTCTAGCGGCAGAGTCCACAGGCTTGGTTGCCCCAGCGGCCGTAAGCCGTCCCAGCGGCAGAGCTCTCGCGCGTGGCCGCCCCAGCGGCTGCGAGCCGCTCCAGTAGCGGAGCTTCTGTGCGAGGCCGCTCCAGCGGTTGTGGACTGCCCCAGCACTGGTCCTGCGCTGTCTCTCACTCCTTTTACGAAAGTTGACAAGTTTTGACCCTTTTATGCTCCCTAATGCGTTATACGACTTTTATATTTAAATATATAATTATTGTATGAGATATATATGTTATACTGAGTATATGTATTGCTTTTATGATGAGTTAAATTGTTTATGTGATTATATGATATATATTATGATGAAATGCTCTGAATGAATTAACTCTGTCACCCGGTACAGGTTAAAAGATGTTCTGAAAGATACTCTGATGCTTTGAAAAATCTTTGTTAACTCTGAAAGATTTGTGATCATTAAAAGACGTTCTGAAAGATCTCTGATACACTGAAAGATTAAAATACCATGTAGCCTTCAGCTTGTGATGAGTGTTGTGGGGAGGGGTGGCATCCTCGGCTGCAACTCCTTCACTTGAGGAAGGTGAATTGTACCCCCTCTTCCCCGTATGATTTAGGATGAGCTCATGCCTAGGGGCCGGATTCTAGGAGTAAGGATGGGAGGGAGGTTTTGCCATGTCTGACAGATTCAAAGTAAAAGTTAATGACAAGATACTCTGAAAGAAAGCTCTGATATATGTTATGTTATGTTATAGAGTTAAACCTCAAATTGGTCCTCCATGTAACACCCTAATAATTACCTCTTTATGCTTAAGTCATATTGAGTTAATTATCGGAAATTAACATCTTGTTTCAGAGATTAAAGTTGAATAAAGTAATAATGCGCGGAAAATAGGGCCGATTTGTTTTTTTCAAAAGAAAACGGAAGTTTAAAACTCGGCTTGTGCGGAATACCTGATATGAATAATATATCATTGTAAGAGCTACTCATGTAAATACATAACATTAGAACACACATAGGTGGCCCACATGTACATAAATATAGTTCTACAGTATCTACAATACATATAACACCATAACTAATACAAGTATATAGGGATGGAACTTTTGAGGAAGTCATAAGCTTGTACAGCCACTTATAACTTCCTTAAAGGTTCCCAAAAAGATGACAAAAGTCATAAAATGTAAATACAAGACATAAACGGAAGTAAGCTAATATCCTAAGTCTTCTGGAATCCAGCTCTGAATCCATGTATGCTCCGAAGCATTTAACCTGTAGATGTACCGGCACCCCTGTCTGTATGTAAAACAAAAGTGGTGGAATAGGGTGAGCTCCACGGACTCAGTAGGGGGATCACTCCGGTTTAGTATAAAAACAGTGTAATATGCAAGATTTACTTTATTGGAAATTTCATAAATCAATTTATATCTGGAGTGTCTTACCTATATACACATCTTGATTAATATGTATGCAATATATATAAATCTGAAGGCATCACTACTTACTTAATTTCTGATTGGTACATATACATAGACTCATCCTTAATATGTGCACATTAAACCTTTATTTGAAATTGGCATTAACCCTCTTATCTCTCTCTACCTCCATATCACCAAATCCCAAGACTATGAGCTCATATCTCTCTAGTTTCTACTAGACACACGGGGAAAGTGGGATTTCTCACCTTCCTTACCAGTGATGTCAGTGACCGAGGTTGCCAATCCTCCCTTACTGACGACACTAGTGACCGAAGGTTACAATTGCTTACTTGATCTACTATTGTCTTTCTTTCATATTCAAATTATCATAACTTGAACTGTCATAGCAATACAACATGTAAGCACATACACAACTGAACATCTTATTCTGGAATTTAAGTGTAAATCATTCACAACATGCTTATTTCATAACTCCCTTGAAAACATATCATTTTGTACATAATTGCACCTACATGTCATTTTCTCTTTAATTTGCTTAATTCTTTTCATAATCACCATTATCTATTTTAAACATATATAATAAACTTGTTACAGTAGTTTAGATCCTCAGAAAAGGGTTAGAAATCATTAAAATGCAAAATCACAAAATTCAGAAACAATTCTGCAGAATTCTGCGAAATGGCCGCTAGCGCGTCCTCTGTGGCCGCTAGCGTCCAATAACGCACGACCACTCGCTAGCGCCTAATGTATGGTAGCTAGCGCGTGGTCATTCTATAGCGGCTATGATTTGGCCGCTAGCGCGTGTCCCGACTCTGCATTCAAACCAGTTTCAGAACAGCCTTCATACTCGAGCATATAATGATTTCTAACCGATCCTTATGCATGAAAACATACAAATATGTATCATAACATAAATCTAAACCCCTACCTCTTGTAGTTTAACCCTCTAACACCAAGAATCACCTTGTTCTTCCTTGAGCTACTTGCTTAACACTCTAACTAACTTTTGATGATGATGAAGATGATCCTAGAGCCTCTGATGATATATGTTAGGTCTAAAATGAAGGAAATAAGATAAGGGATTCGGATATGGGGTCAGATTCTATGTGTATTGAGTTTTGGATGGTGTGGTGATGAGTTTTGTTAAGTTTAGAGGATATGGAGTTGAGAGAATTTTGGGTTTGAAGGGTTAGAGGCTTTGAGATTGTGTTTTCTGAAGGTTATGTGGTTCCTTCAGAGGTAGGTAAGGGTTTTGGGACGGAAGGGGGCTAAGGGAAATTTTAAAAGATGGAGGATGTAACAGAAAATGCAAAAATTGCAGAAATGTTGTTATGTCCTCGAGCTGGTCGCTAGCGCGTGTTTCACGGTCACTAGCGACCGCTCTCACCGCATTACCCGCTAGCGAGGGACCTCTACCGACTCATCCGCTAGCGAGCTAAGCTGGCCGCTAGCGACGAGTACTGCTACATGACAGTAGCAGCAAGCAAAATACTCCAAAAATTCCTAAAATGCCTCTAACTCACTCCGAACCTTTACCAACAATTCCTATTAGTACTTATACACTTGTGCAAACATACTCTTACCAAAATTACCATTTATTTCTTAAATTCCCTACCTAGATCATCATTCTTAATTCATGTTTACATTATACTAACTTCTCAATCTTATGCAATGCACTTATCATTTCTAACACACATTTTCCACATAGTACACATAACACATATTTAGTCAATCATACATGTCAAAAATACATATTAGCACACATATATCCTAGTTATGCCTTGACTGAAGCGATTTTCACTAAATCCCTCCGATTAAAGCATAATTAGGATTTTGGGGTCTTACACTCCACTTTGTATGCGTGAATCAAATTAGTCCTCCACTTTAGTTTTTGTTCAAAAAAGTCCTTCACTTTGCACTTTGTGAATCGAATTGGTCCTCCATTTATTTTTTATGTTATAACTCTGTTAATTTTTGTTGATATGGACTGTTTATTGCTAACTTAGCAAGTAATATGTAATCCTAGAAATTCATAACTCCTATAAGTTCTCCAAATTATTTATTTTGAATCAAAATAGTTATCTTTAAATAAAAGTGGATTATTATTTTGATTCAAAACAAGTAAAATGGAGGACTAATATGAGTTATATGTATTTAGAGGGTTACATGTCACTTGCTAAGTTGGTATTAAACCGCCCACATGAGCATAATTTAACGGAGTTATAACAAAAGAGTGTCAAGAGGACTAACTTGATTCACATATTGCAAAGTGAAGGACTATTTTGAGCGAAAATTAAAGTGGAGGACTAATTTGATTCACGGATGCAAAGTGGAGGATCAATTTGAGGTTTAACTCTTATGTTATATTTTCCTTGATTGTGATAGGAGCACTACTACACTACACCGAGATGCTTACGCTTATATGCAATGTTACCTGTAATTAATAAAATGAACAAGATGCACTTAGGTAAGACGTTCCGGGAAAAGATTGATTTCAACTTATATCCGAATTGAACCCATTCATGCTTCACTTATTTTATAATTAAACCCGGGGCGACTTCCTCTACTGAGTCACTTCCCAGTGCTCACCCTATGTTTTTCCCACCTTTTAGAGGAGCAGACAGAGCAGGATGTCGGAGAACACGAGGAGCTCGTACAGACTTAGTTTATGATATAGTTCCTTAGATATCAGAGACATGTTTTATTTCCTTATCAGATGTTATGATTTTTATGTTTTCGCTACTTTTATTCATTTATTATGTATTCTGAGTCCGGACCATTGTTAGCTGACAACTATTTATTTATCTGTATTTATCGTGGAGTCTCATAAGTCTCATTATCGGGCTATGGGATGACACATAGTACTTATTTCTTTGTGTTTGACCGTGTATGAGAGATTATTTATGGTTTGAATTATGTTCTAAGTATTATTCAGTATTAACTCATGATTATTGTTATTATCGTTGTATTTATGTGCAATGCCCTTATTTTCTATTCCACAAATGATTTATGAAAATTTACTCCCACGTATTTTCTGCGTAAGATATTTTAAATATAAAGATAAAACATGATAACAGGAGGTAACCCTTATGAAATAGCCTAAAATGACTTAAGCGTTAAGGGCTACCTAGTAGGGTGTTACACTGTGCAATAGGGAACTGGACAATCCTGCGGCGCGGTCCTGCGGCGCTGCGAGCGGACAGGGCGGCGGCGCACTCCAGTGGTGACGCACCGAGAGAAAGAGAGTGAGAGACAAAACAGAACTGAGAGAGTGCTCAGTGTTGAAGGATCGATTAGGTTAGGGTCGGGACGAGGGGTTTGGAAATTTTTTTAATTTTCCTACCCCTCACAAAACGACGTTGTTTTTTTCTTAAAAAAAAATTTTAACCGCACTCGAAGTCGCGGACCGTTGGTTCCAGACTAGTTCACCGGTTAACCGGCTGTTGCGAGCGGCTCCTTCCCGGACTCATGGCCGGTTCGCGGTCCGACCGGCCGGTCCGGTCCGGTCTCAGAACCATGATTACAGTAATCAATTACAAGGTCTCTATAATCGATTAACAGAGGCTATGTTTTCTCTCGATTGGAAATTCTCATCTCGTAATCGATTACGAACCTGTTGTAATCGATTACGAACTCAAGAAATTAGATTCTAGGGTTTCAAAACACGTTTTTCATGAGCCAATGACTAAAACTTTGATCTAGAATCATTCAAATCGGTAGAAAACAAAGATATTCACAAACCAATCGGTAAAAAAATTCATAATCACTTTTCAAACGGGAAAACATGTTTTCTTTGAAAATCATTCGGTAAAATACAACTCTTTTACCCTTTTATGAGCCCTAACGGGAAAAATGATTTCAATCAATAACATATCATAATATACACGTAAATACATAGAAAGAGTGTCATCATATGATGAATTGAGGGTTCATTTATTAAGTGATGTTAAGAAAGAGTGTTAATTACTTGTGGATGGTTATCAGGATGGATGGAAAAGAACTGGTTGCACACTTATGGCTAATGGTTGGATAGACAAAAGACAAAGGACTTTAATTAACTTCCTAATGTATTCTCTCGCTGGTATGTGCTTCACAAGGTCTGTGGATGCTTCTAATGTGGTAAAAAATGCTTCTTCCTTGTTCAACTTGTTTGTTGAGGTTATTGATTGGGTGGGGCCTGAAAATGTTATGCAAGTAGTGACAGATAATGCAGCAAATTATGTGGCTGCCGGAAAACACATTCATGAAAAATATGGGCATATATTTTGGTCTCCATGTGTTACTCACTGCTTGAATCTAATCTTGAAAGATATAGGTAGCATGTCTAACATTCAATCCCTTGCTTCCCGTGCTTCCAACAAGGTAACAATTTTTGTTTACAATCATTTGATATTTTTGTCTTGTCTTAGAAAAAGGCCCTCTAGGAAGGAAATTGTTCGTCCAGGACCTACTCGGTTTGCTACTGTATTTCTTAATTTGAAAAGTATCTATGAACATAAGGCTAATTTGCAAGCTTTGGTTGTTGACACCCATTTTACTGGTCACAAATTGGGTAAGAGTGCTACTGGAAAACGAGTTAGTGCAATTGTGTTAGATAACAAGTTTTGGGAAAATTGCTTTAACATGTGCAAGCTTTTGGGCCTTTGATAAGGTTGCTGAGAATTGTTGATTCTGATGAAAAACGATCATTAAGTTATGTATATGAAGGTATGCAACGGGCAAAAAATGCAATTAAGGATACGTTTAGGAATAAGAAAACGTCTTACCAACCTTACACTGAAATTATAAAGGCAAGGTGGAAGAAGCATTTGAAGAGGAATCTCCATGCAGCAGCTTACCATTTGAACCCTGCATTCTCATACAATGAAAAGTTCATTCAAAAGCACAAAGTTGTACAAGCTGTACTTGATTTGTTTGATGTAAAGAACCTTTATAGTGATCCTTATCAAGCAACTGCAGAGCTCAAATTATATGAGGAACGCAAGGAAAGCTTTGATAGGCCAAAAGCTGCAAAAACAGCCATTACTCTTCAACCTAGTAAGAAATTTTGTTTAGTATTTCATTATTTTGATTTATCATTTGAATGTATGATTAATAATCATGATTGGTGCTGAAATATTTATGCCTAACTTATGTAGGTGATTGGTGGAGATATTTTGGTGGTAGTGCCCCAATTTTACAAAAAATGGCTATACACATTTTGAGTCAAACATCTTCTTCCTCTGGGTGTGAAAGAAGCTGGAGTGTTTTTGAACAAATTCATACCAAAAGAAGGAATAGGTTGGAGCATCAACGACTAAATGATCTTGTTTATGTCACCTATAACTTGCGTCTTAAAACTAGGTATTATATTTATAAGTTATATTGTATTTGGAACTTTTAGTTAGAAAACTTAGAACTGATTATGATATTTTATTTTTGTATATTAGGTTACGACAAAAGAAAAAGTCATATGATCCAATTGACTATGAAAGTATAAGTTTAGTTGATTTTTGGGTGATGGAAAAAGTTGAAGAGCTAGAACTTCCTACTAATCTTGAAGAATTAACTCAAATGTATGAAGAAAATTTTGTTCCTTCAAGTGATGTTGGTGAGTATATTTCTTTTTTATTTGTCATAGATTTCTTTTTATGGACATTTAAATATACTAGTAAGTTAGTAACATGTGTAAGACCCCGAGAGCTTAATCATACCTTAACTAAGGTGATTTGAGAAATAATCACATTTTTAAGGTATAATTGGGATGTATGTGTATTTGGAACGTGTTTTGATATGCTTGCATAATTGAATATGTGTTATGTGCGCTATGTGACTTATGTGTATGACAAAATGACATTTGTGTTGCATTATGATTTAAAATGTAGATTGAAATAGGAAAACGAGTTTAGAGAAACAATCTAATTAGAGATCATGAGAGATTTTAAGTATTTAGGATCATGTATAAGTTTACATAAGTATATTAGTGTTGTTTAGAGTATTAATGTTGGTTTGGAAACTTTTAGAGAGTAATTGGAGGTTTAGAGCATGAAAAACAGTTTCTGCTGCTGTTGCTGTCATGTATCAGCATTTGGTCGCTAGCGACTAGCTTTATCTCGCTAGCGAGGGTGGCGGCAAGGGTCTTCGCTAGCGGCCGTTACCAAGCGCTAGCGGTTAGATGCGGTGGAGGCGGTCGCTAGCGGCCGTAGTAAGCTCGTTAGCGACCAGCTCGAGGACATAACAGAATTCTGTAATTTCATTTACAACCCTCATCCCCCATCTTTCAAAAATTGTTAACTGGTCCCTCCGTTCCTACCACCCCTTATACCATCAGAATACCTCTCAAAACCCTACAAACACTTCCACACACATCAGAAATTTAGAGACCTTCAACCCTCAAATTCTTCCACCTTAAGCAAGCTTCCAACTCCACCCACCATAGGCAAACATCCACCAAATCAAGAACCAATCACATATTTGAACTTCCCTTATCATTTCCTACATCTATAACCGAATAAGAACCCCTGGAAGTCGAGGTTTCATCATCGGCATAATCAAAATAGTTAGATTGGAGTAACTAGCAAGCAATTCAAGAAAAGAAAGTGGTCTCTAGCTTAGGAAAGGAAGAAACTACAAGAGGTAGGGGTTAGATTTATGTTAGATAATGTAATCCTATGTTTTTCATGCATTAAACTCGGTTTGTAATGGTGTTATGCATTAAAATGATAGTTGAGATGAACTGATGCTGAGAACAGGGTCGCAGTACGCGCTAGCGGCCAAACTCTAGCCGCTAGCGAAGGTACACGCGCTAGCGGCCATACTACATGCGCTAGCGGGTGATTTGGCCGCCTTGGACACTAGCGGCCACTTGATGCGCGCTAGCGGCCAAGTCGCAAGATTTTCTGCAGAATTTCAGTTTTCTGATATTTTGGCATTTTTAATGATTTTAGCTTCATGGTTATATTTTCTGTAGTACAGTATCATAAGCATATGTATATGTATCAGTACTAACTTATCAAAAGAAGTTCTTAATGATCTATTAAAGGGATTGCAAATGAATATTTTTATGCATTCATGATTAAAGTTTTAATGTAAGTAAATCTGAAATAGATGTGTAAATATATGTGCTGTATGTAAATGTTGATTGACAAGAACTATGATGAAATGTCATGTGAAGTGAAAAATAAGTTTATTAGTAACTTTCTCTGCAAATGGAATTGGCAAGGGAGGTTGGTCCCCAATACCATATTGTGAGAGAAAGTGAATAAACCCCTCTTCCCCACAGATTCCTAGTAGAAACTAGAGAGGTATGAGCTCATACCCTAGGGGACCGGTGACGCGGAGGTAGAGAGCAAAGAGGGTTGTGCCATTCAAAGTAAAAGATCATGACACATGACATAAATATTGTATTATCCGTATTATATTGTATCTTAATTATCTTTTGGACATTGATTACATATCTAACGCATGCATTAATATAAATGTCAAAGACGCATATAGGTGTGACACTCCGGAAATCTATATAAATATGTTCTTTGAAAATGACATTAATTGAATTATGCATGTATCACTGCTTTCATAATAAACCGGAGTGATCCCTCTATTGAGTCCGTGGAGCTCACCCCAATTCCACCACTATTTGTTTTAGATTCAGATCGAGGTACAAGTTCCACTACTAGGTGAGCGGGCTGAAACTGCCAGAGGATTGAAGACTCGGACACCTTGAGAGACTTACCCTTTAGAGTCTTGTTTCTCTAATATTTTGTATTATTATGTTATGTATTATCAGACGCTTAGTTGAGTTTATAAGAAGATCATAAGTGACTGTACAAGCTTATGGTATTCTTAGAAACTTCAACACTCTACTATTGTAATATTATTTTGGATTTTACGTTTATATGTGTAATTCCTATGTGTACCTGAATCTATCATATGTATGTAATGGGCCACTTACACGTATTACTGTATTATGGTTATATGTAATTCACAGTTTCATAGTTTGACGTATCAGATTATGTCTCATCACGTACAAGCCACAATTTAGAACTCGCGCTTTTTATTTTGAAAATTTTACGGCCCTATTTTTCACGTATCCTTATTTTCGAAATTCGACTCTGAAACAGAATGATAATTTCCGATAATTAACTCATTATGACTTAAGCATAAAGAGATAATAATTAGGGTGTTACAACATGTTTATAATTGTTCTAGGTGATGATGTTGATCCTATTGATGCTTTTATGCCTCATAATCCAAATTTGGAGTCAAGCAGTGATGTTGAAATGTATTTGGAAGAGCCACATTGAGATCTAGAAGTTGATATTCAATAATTGAATTTGGCTTTTGATGAGTGATGTTATGATATGATATTCACTTCTTAACTTGTTTCACTATTTTGATTTTTTTGACTTCTTATCTTATGAATTTCTAAGTTAATACTATGACTTTTGTTATTTGACTAATTTTGTTATTGACTTCTTATCTAGATTATGTTGTATGAATTATGCATTTGATTATGTTGTATGGATTATGCATTTGACTATGTTGTATGGATTATGTATTTGGATTATGTTTTATGAATTTTATATTTTATGTCTCGCCTCTCTACCCGATTTTCAACCTCCGGTTTAACTGATTTAACCTCTGAACATTTTCTTCATCCAGTTCGATGTCCGGTCCGATTCTTAGAACCTTGACTGTAATCGATTATAGCGAATCTGTAATCGATTAAAACACTGTAATTTCTACAAAAATTAATTGGTTTGAACCTTTATATGTCATAATGTGTTCTACGACTTGTATGCATGATATATGTGAATTGTCTATGATATATATGTAATATTATGAGTTGTTTATATGTTGTTATGTTAGTATGCAATGTTAATATTAAATATGTTATATGATGATATGATGTTATGAAAAGTTAATGTTAAAACACTGTAGCCTTCAACACACAATGAAATTGTTAAGGGAGGGATGACAACATCAGCACACAACTTCATTGTTAAGGGAAGGTGAATTACCCCATCTCTCCAAATGTTTAGGATGAGCCCATGCCTAGGGGCCGGTGATGTGGAGGTTATGTTAGGCCAAAAGATTAAATGCAAGATAAAGATAAATAATGTACCCTATGATTATACTCCCTATTTAAGTTAGGACGGAGCACTAGTACACTGCACATAGATATTTATTCTTATATGTAATGTTATATGTACTTATAAAATGAGTGAGATGCACTTAGGTAAGACGTTCCGAAGAAAGATTATTTTCAAACTTATATCTGAAATGAATTCATACATGCTTCACCTCTTTCATAATTAAACCCGGAGCGGCTTCCTCTACTGAGCTATTTCCAGTACTCGTCGTATGTTTTTCCCACCTTTTAAAGGATTAGACTGAGCAGGACGTTGGAGCGAGCGAGGAGCCCGCACAACTTTAGTTTTGTAACCCCCTACTAGATAGCCCTTAATGCTTAAGTCATTTTAGGTTATTTCATAAGGGTCACTCTCTGTTATCATGTTCTATTCTTGACTTTAAAATATATACGCGGAAAATAGGCGGGAGTAAAATTTTTGCAATTTGTTTACAATATAAAAATAAGGGCTTTGCGAAATACATAATCGATAAATAATAAGTCATGCCAAGATATAAACTGAATAGTCTATCAAATAAATCACTCCCAACAATCAATGAACACACAAGGAATAAATATTAGGCTTTACCCCATAAGCCAAAGGCAATGACTTATGAGACTCCACCATAAATACATGTCAAATAAATAGCTGCCGGCTAACATAGGTCCGGACTTGAAATAAATAACTCAAACAACTGAAATGAATCCATAACCGAAATGCAAATCAATGTATATAGGTTTATAAAGCGGAGGACTGAAAAATAAACTAAGGCTGTGCCTGCTCCTCGCTAGCTCCATGGTCCTGCTCTGTCTGCTCCTCTATAATATGGGGGAAAAACATAGGGTGAGCACTAGGAAGTGACTCAGTAGAGGAAGCCGCCCCGGGTTTAATTATAAAATAAGTGGAGCATGAATGAGTTCATTTCAGATATAAGTTTAAAATAATCTTTTCCCGGAACGTCTTACCTAAGTGCGTCTTATCCATTTTAATTAGACAGTTAATATGGCATAAATAAATAAAGTCTTGGTGTAGTGCACTTGTGTCCTTACACATATAAAATTGATAACTCATAAGATAACATAATACATTTAGCCAAACAACTTTATCTTACATTAATCAATCTTTGGCACTGCCCGCCCTCCGGTATTTCTCCACATCACCGGCCCCTAGGCATGAGCTCATCCTAAACTTATGGGGAGAGGGGGGAATATCACCTTCCCTTAACAATGAGGTTGTAATGCCGAGGTTGTCATCCCTCCCTTAACAACTCTCACTGTAATGCCGAAGGCTACAACGTTTTATCTTGGTATTTCACCTTCCCTTAACAATGAGGTTGTAATGCCGAGGTTGTTATTCCTCCCTTAACAACTCTCATTGTAATGCCGAAGGCTATTGCACTTTACTTTAACTTTCCATTACATCTTAAACATGTACATAACACTATATCGTAATATCATAACTTAACATTACATCATAGCATTTAAACACACATACAATTCATAACATTACATAATGAACATACATAAATCATACGTAACATATATTATCATATAATCGTACTTTTATATTACAATAATGTATAAACATATTTTACAGCTCATATAATCATATATAAATCATGCATAAATCATATATATATCTTATTCACTTCTAACTTTGTCTTATGTAATGTTATCCTTAATTATACTCACTATTATCTTTACTATCATTATTAATACTATTATCATTACATATCATATATTATACATGTTGTTGTTCTTACTGTATTATTCTTTTATTATTATTAGGGTTAATATTTTATTATTATCTTCCCTATCAATATTACTATCATTATCATATTATTATTATTTCTACCTGTTACCTACCTATTATTAACTCATATACATGCTAATAGGTATAAGTTTATATAATAATAATATGTAATAGTAATATACACACAGATAAACTGTCTTTTATTTATTTATATATATATATATATATAACCATAATAATAATAATAATAAGGCACAAAAATTTCTAATGGGAAAAACGACCATCACGTTAATTTCATAAAATCATCATCAATATGCATGAAAATAGAATGCCTAAACCCCTACCTCTCGTAGACCTCCTATGCTATGCGTAGAGACACCCCTTTCCTTCTCACTTTCTCTCTAACCCCACGAACGGTACAAAGATGGCTTCTTTCAAAAATGGAAACGGTAGAAGTGTTCTATTTGGTGAGAGGATCAAGAATATGTGATTTGTTTTGTGATTGGGTGAGAATTGGTATGGATTTGGGGTTGTGGAATGATTATGATTTTTATTTTTGAGAGAGAGAGAGAGTGGAATGGAGGCACAAGGATTAATGGAGGCTACCAAGAGTATTTTTGGAAATTAGGTTTTCTTAGTGGAGGCATTGATGGGTATTATATAGAGGTGTTGTGGGGCCCATCCGTTACTAAAAAAAATACTAAATATTCTAAAACATCCCAAATAATACTACAATACTCAACTAACTTTCAAATCTTTAAACATAAATTAAAAATACACATATAGGCACACAAAGAAAATAAAATAAATAACATATAACACTTTAATAAGGAGAAATTTATCCACTCTAACCCAATTAAATTCCAACCAAGGTCAATTACCCTTAATTTCACTTAATTAGAACCTAATAAAAATCGGGGTGTTACAAGTTTCGTGTTATAGTCCTTCATGTTACATACAGATTTATTTCCTTATTCATACGTTATGGATTTTATATATTTGCTATATTTATGTTTTCTGAGTCCGGATCATTGTTAGCCGACGATTATTATTGACTTGTATTTATTATGGAGTCTCATGAGTCTTGGTTTTGGGCTTATGGAATGACACCTAGTACCTATTTATGATCTGTTACTTTATGAGAGTTTATATGCTATGACGATGTTTATTCAGTATATGATTGTCATTTTATTCTATATTATCGAGTATTGTATACACAAAGCCCTTATTTTTATATCGTAACGATTTGCGAAAATTTTACTCCCGCTTATTTTCCGCATACGTTATTTTAAAAAGAAACAAGTTATGAAATCAGGACGTGACCCTTAATAATTGGCCTAAGATGACTTAAACATTAATGGCTAATTACTTGGGGGTTACAATGTGTATGGTAGTAGTAGTAGTAACATGCTAGGTGGTTAGGGAACCTATGAAAGATTACTAGAGAGACCCTTAGACTGTGATATATGCTCTGTATATGTTGATGATTCCTGATTGCTTATGATATGACATATGGTCAAGTAAGATTAGACAGATAGATAAAGAATCATCAATTATGATATGATATGATATGAAATGTATGTTGTATATGGCTTGTATGATAACTGTCTATGTAGCTTATGATATCCGCAGTAGTATGTATTTATGCTATAGCCCGGATGTAGCTCCCGCTTGAGTTTATTTGTAACATGCTATTATGCAATGGCCCTAGCCCCACCCTAAACACGGTTATGTTATGATACATATATGTTATGATAAGCAGAGCGACTCGTATTCCGTCATATGCATAAATATATATGTATAAGTACAACTATAACATATGGCGGCTCGTGTTCCGTCATATATAGATTCAACTTATGTATGACTGGCCTCACCTGCGTGGTTGCGAGGTCCAGATCATAGTTATAGTAAGACGAACCGTGTTTCGCCTTATTGATACAATTACAATTAATAATCTAGGGTTTGAGTAGGCCCTTAATCTCGTCATATGACATTCGTACGTAGATCGCGACTACATAGATAGGATATTGTTTGTATGATTGATAACATGCTAGTGTGTGTAATATGTGCTATGGATGTTGCATTGCATGCATGATACCCCATTACTGATTGATGACTCATTCCTCACCACCTATGTTTTACAGAGTACGATCTTGTTGCTAACGAAGAACCCCTGATCCAGTAGAGGTCTTGTCCCAGCTATTCTTGATGAGCTCTACATTTGTCGTAGAGTATATGTTAGACTATTAGGTTTATGTTTATGTTATGTCAGTTAAGAATTTGTGCAATAGGTGCTCCAGACATTTAGGGATAGGATCCCCACGTTATGTATAAGTTATATATCTTTCAATTATGTATTGATTTAGATACAGTATGTTATGATTAGGACATATCAAGTTAAACTAATTATTATTAAATTATGTTTGTAAATCGAATTAAGTTTTGCATGCCATGTAAGTTAGCGCATTCGGAGGGATATAACCCTCTGTTCGAACATCCTTTAGTAGCGGGTGTTACACCTCCCTCTAGTGTGATGCACTTAACTATGAACTGAATGGGTATATTTATAAATTTGGGTTAGGGTTAGGCCTTTTGATAATTTTCATGTTATTAATGAAGGACAGAGGGTAATTTTTAAAGGTGAATTTTTTAATAAATAAAATAGAAATATGTGACCTAAGCGAAATTTGAACTCATGAACTCACACTAAATATCATATCATTTGCCTATGCTACTATGCTCTTATATTAATTTTGAAATCTTAACTAATCCGAATAATGCATATCATATCATATCATATATATTATTCTAAAATCGGGTTTTGGAGAGAAAAAATTATGACGTGTCATTCCCATAGTAATTTGAAATTCCACTCATGAAAATCAATCAATATAATAAGATATGATATGCCTAAATCTATTTCTATTTTAAATCGATATTCTAAACCTATGGCTAAATCAATATATTGATTGTTAATACTGATTGTTACGATATTAATCTATGACTAAATATATTTCAGTATAGAAATCGAGATAATACATTGATTGTTAATATTTTAATTCTGAAATTCATAAATCAAGATAATATATTTAGTTTAATTGTGATTGTTAATTATTCTCAAAATGTGATTTGAATATGATAAGAAATGGATTTCCCTAAATCTGATTTCTATAATAATTATATATATTATGCATACATACATGAAAAAATTGCATATTCCGAAATTGCTTTACACATATAGACTCATATTATTTGTTTGCCTTGATATCCTTTTATTATGTCTTCCAATTATGATTTAGTGAAAAATATAAATGACGTCATCAACATAAAATTTGGAGGCTCAAGATTCGGATCATGGAAGATTTATTGCATATTATCATGCATATTCATTGTGAAAATGTTGCCATTGTGTAAGTACATTCCAGCCATCCACCAAAATGCAACCCGTAGATGTTTAACATTTGCCTAATCTCGTCTATGAGGTATCCCCTCATTACTCCTATGTCCATACGAATCTCAAATTCGTTGGAGTTAGAATCTATAAAGGTCAATACGGTTGTAGTTCAGATCGGTAATGTCGGGAAAACATCGATGGCACCTCAACAATAAATTAACATACACCAGATAAAATGATATTATACTACTATTTATGTTAGAAAAAAAAAGGTACACATGGAAATGATGAAGACAAATTACTAACTACATCCATCAGCTACAATAGTGGTAGGAAAATGTGTTTTAACGTAAAAATGAACTTCCAGATAAGCAATAAACCATATATGGGTCTAGCTCAACAGTAAACCAAGAAACACCATTTTTAATGACAATATATTACTACTTGTGTTAGAAAAAGAAGAGACACATGGAAATGATGCCGATTATATGTTACTACCTAGAATCATCAACTACAATTGTGGAATGAGAATTTGTATTAACGTAAAAAAGAACTTCAATGGGATGGATACCATATACGGGTCTTTCTCATCAATATACTAACATACATACACCATTTAAAATGATAATCTAATGATACTTGTGTTAGCAAAAAAATGACCCGATGAAACTATGCAGAAAAATTACTAACTACAATCACCTGTTGTTCCACTCCAAGGAAAATATTTAAATAAAAATTAACATCAATAGGATGGATACCATGTATGGGTCTAATTCAATCCATAATCGTTTAAATGCCAAGCTTCCCATGGTTTCCGCTGCATTAGATGACGAAGACATGCTGGTTAACCTGAAAAAATATTTTATAATCTTAGTTAATCATCTTGAGTTAAATAAAATGGATCAGCAATTTATTATAATTGAAACTTAAGATGAAGACATATTTAGAAGCATATATATTCACCGCTGGATGTAAAAACTTGTGTATTATGCAATGCAACTATGAGCAAGAATATGTTCACATTCACCTGTATATAGAAAACCTTAAAACAATACAATATATATATTTTTTCAATATGTTATAAATCGGTTGCTAGCCAGTAGGCGTGGACAATAATTATGGTCATTATAGGGTTAGGTGGCAAAGCAATACTTATTAATTTTCTAGAGGTATTTATTTCTTAACAAAAATTTATTTTACTAATTAGAAAGTAATACTAAACACTATTCAGCCTATTAAGTGAATTGGTTAAACATAAAAAATATTTCTAGTTTTAACATAACTTCGGCCTTGTTGCATTGTTTTGATTAAATTAAAATTTTCTATTGCACACATTAATACTCTTCAACGTCTAGTCCGGAGGAAAATTGACCAAGTAATGATAAAATTTAGGGAAATATTTCACGAACAATTTATAACCCGTCAAACCATCCAATTCTTTATTGAGATGGTACGTATACGTTTACCTAATGCTACGTATTCGGAAAATTTATATAATAACCTTTTTTTCATAATGCTACGTATTCGTTTACCTTTTTTTAGTTTACACAAACACTTCCTATTTTTACATTAAACAATGGACTAATAAATCATAATCATTAAATTACAGACTTGTTAAATAAGTTTATAACATTGCTAAAAACAGAACAAAATAATTCATATTTGACTTTATTTCTCAAAAAATTTCTGTGTATTCCTGAGCACTAATGATAAATATAAATTATAATAAAAAATTACATATTTTGGTGTATTTTAAGAAAATTGAACAAAATAGAGTATCTATAACGTGTCCAGGTGAAAGGAATGAATAAAAATTGGAAGAATCAATTAAAATAACATATACAACTAAAGTTCTTGTTGGGTTATGGTCCAGTGATCAAAGTATTGTCATGTGTACATAGTGAATATCATTTGTCATAAGAATATCTTTTTAATTTATACAGCCTTTTTTTTAAAAGAAACTGAAAAAGGAATTCATATTTCATGTAAGTAAAATACAGTTTCGTTTTTGATAATTTATATTTATTGAGAGGAGGATTAATTTCTCTTATTTTTTTTTAAACCAATCAAAAATCTAAATACTACGGATAAATATTGTTTTAGCTATAAATGATAAGTCATTTAAAGAAACAATTTTATCTATTAATAAATCGCAAGTGGTTAATTATATTATCTATATACCATAGTAAATGAGCAATCCTAATTTTTTCAATAATTTATTGTACATATGAACTATATTTTTTTGCTAACTAATTTTACTGTGATTTAAATTAATTAGAACTTAAGAACTTACATAACTGAAATGAATATTATTAAATATGTAATAAGGAAGTCATAATTGAGAAAAATTAATATAACGTGATCCTTTTTTAATGTTTTAATTATCGTCAAAAAAGGTATTAGATATGATTGTAAATTTGAATCCTATGACAAATATAGTTTCCTATATACACATTAATTGAATACCTTAGGTGGGTGGATCACAAAATATGTTCTATGGTCTATAGGCACAGAGCATGTTGTCTATATAGATATGCAATATTTTATTGTAATATAAGCGGACTAAAAAATTTTCAGTATAAGCAATAAAGCATATTTTTTTGTCATACATTGAAATTATGTTAAATTATGTAATATCTCAAAAAAAAAAAAAATAGAAAGAGGAGGACCACCCTACTCCTTAAGTGGTAGGGTGTACCATAGGAGCCACCCTTATAACTCCATCCATCTTCACCCGGATCCCTCATTCCTCTCATTTCACTTTTTTTTCTTCATTTCCATTTCTTCCCTGCACTCTCTCGGCTCTCTCTCATCTCCCACCATCATCATCAATTTCATTTTTCTTTTATTCCCTTCATAAGTCCATTCCTTTCTCCATTTAATTCATCAACTACTTCATCTTTATTTTTCCATTTTTATCATCAACAATCTCATTATTCTCTTCTACACCATTTTTCTCTCTAAACTCCATTAAAGGGTTTTTGGAGCTTTTGAAGAGATCGGAGTAACTTTCATCATCAATCCCACTTATCTAGTGGTAATGATAATTCTAATCTACTCTATTTAACCTATCAACTCTCTATTTGTTTATTTAGTAATATTAGTGTATTTAGGAACCCTAGAATTTGGGGCTTTAGGGATTTGGGGCTGATTTACTTCAATTGATGGTATAATTAGCTTATATTTATCAATATTATTTTTGTTCCTAGAGTTCTAGAGCGATTGGATATCAACCGGTATTTTTGGAGGCTTTTGAGAATTGCTCTTCGGTTCTTTAGAACCATTTGTGAGTAGATATGGTGTCTATGATCATTTTATTGCATGCTATAATTATTGTGAAATTTCTTTTGTATATTAAAACTGTGAGAGAACTTATTTTGTGAAATATGTATATTTTACATAAATAAATTATGATATTTTGCTCTTAAATATTGATAATTTACATATTGAGAGAGTAAGTAAATTAGTATATTTGGATTATAATTTTAGTAAATTGAAGACCAATTTTGAAGTGATGAAATATATTCCTTATATAGTTATTTTGAGAAGTGAGAATAAATATGATTTGTGATTGATGAGCTATGGGCATAAGTCCCTATTCTAAAATGTAATTGACTCTGAAATGACATGTATGGTTTGAAGGTTTCACTTGAATTCTGAATTCTGAGTACTATGAAAAAGTATTTTAGTATATATGTTTTGGAAGAACCTTTGCCAGGATACTGTAGCTAACGACAGTAGGCGTTAGCCTTGATGCACCTTGACTTTATGATTTAGGACCACACTGTGGATCCTCCTGTTTTACGGCTACACTCACGAGATGGGGTAGGTCCGTCCTGTTTTAGAACCATACGAAGGTTTGGCCACCGGAGTATGGATTCTCCTGTTACATCCTGGAATTGGCGATTCTCGTGTAATTATGTTCTATATAAAATTTATGATTAATATGAAATTTATGCTGATGAATATATGTTGGAAATTGATTTGTAAACTTAAGGGATTATTACATTATTTAATGTAATTACGTTAACTTGTGTGGGTTATGGACATTTGTCTACTCACTGAGTTGTAAAACTCATCCCGTCGTTATTTAAACTTTTTCAGATACAGGTGCTGACCCGGGTTCCATCCCTCCGTCCTCGCAATAGGATCTTTCTACTTTTGGTGAGCCCTTTTTGTTCAAGGGCCATATATGTTTTGTAATTGGAACCCATTATGTCGTGTTTAGTGCTCCATATTGCTACAGGCAGGGTCCTTGGATCTATTATGTTGGGTAGTGTATAAGACAAGTTTATGTTTTGGAATGTGTAAGAATTAAAGTATGAGATTATGCTGGATTGATGTGTTTAACTTAGATATATGATTATATATATATTATGCTGGTTGGATATTAATTATTTAACGGGTTATATATTTGGGGAATGTCTGAAAAATAAAGGAAACTCTGTCAAATTTTCTGGAGATTTGGTTTAAGAAAAGTTTGCTAGGGGATGTACCCCTATGCGCCGGTCATGGTCTATTTTGGGTCATGACAAATTCTAAAAAAGATTTCAAATTATATTGTTATAAAATAGTAAATTAATAACATTTTTTCCTAATGCTACGTATTCATTTACCTTTTTTTAGATTACACAAACACTTCCTATTTTTATCAACCTGTCTAAATTGGGAAAATTTGTAGGGCTAGCGGGGTCAATGTCCCCACTAACCACCATACACATCCATCCTTGCACATGATTGTTACAGTGAGTGATGTTATGGCTCCCCTAAAATGGAAACAATTAAGATAAGGGAGAAGTTTATATTTAAAGGAAGTAGAGTCTGTAAAAACTATTGTCATTGTTCCTTTTTAAATACCTTGACGTCGATATGATGAAAGAACTTCATCTTTCCTAACTGAGCAAAAAATAAATGCATTAATGAGGGTCTTGTATCCTAATTGAGTGGGTAGGATGTAACTAATAAAAACTATGGATGTACAACATAGTTATGGTACACTGTATGCACTTCTATTTGATTGTAACAAATTTCGCCTTTAGAATGGCAAGCTCCGTAGGAAGCAATAAAGGGATCATATTATGTAACCAGATCAACCCCAATTTGAATAGTACTTTTGAAAGCATTAATCATTGATGACTGCTATTAATATATCTATAGTTAGGACTGGTGACCTCAGAAATTGATAGACAACCAAGATATTCATTTATTAGTTAGAGATCTCTTACATTTATATCAAATCTATTTTGTTCAGAAAATAAGTACTCCAAAATATAAAAGGGTGGGAGTGTATTTGAATGTACATACCTTTTAATTTTTAAAAGGTATTAACATATATAAATTTAATAAACTCATATAGAGTCTTAGATATATAATATTTATTAAATAATAATACTAATCTAAGCATACAAATGGAATGATATATGATACATTTTCAGTATTATCACTTAATAAAAATTAACATATACTTCTATTAAAATATCTATTCTTGCGAAGGTATTTACAATTCCATTAGAACTGCCTAATGGTAAATATACGTCAGTGTTTGGTTGAGCTACTTCTGGAAAAAATTAACTATTTGATTGATGTGTTAAAATCAAAATTGATGGGGTGCTGTTGCGTGTAATTGGTAGCTTCTATTTACAGAAAGTATTAATGACCATAGCTTGAAAAAATGTGCATTAAAGCACAGCTTTCTCCCAACAGTGTTATATTTTATAACTACTCATCAATGAACTAATTAGAGAAAAATGAAGAAGACTTGAGAATCAAGTATGAAGATCAAGGACCAACCAGCAACACAAAATCCCCCATATTTGTCAAAAACTAAATAAATAGAAAAGGACCTTCACATTAATAATTGCCCCAAAGACAGAGAGCATTTAAGAACCGAACTGTCAGAACAATAATTTCAAACAATGATGGTTCAAAAGAAAGAATGACCTTATAAACTTGCCCCATAAGAGCATAGGATCTTATAAGGTAAAAAAAAAAGTGTAACTTTAACTGTTTGTTAGTTTCAATATTGCTTGAACTCTCTGTTTTCTCAATACTATTTTTTCTTCTTGTGCTTATTTGGTACGTGAGCTCAACCAGCACCAAAAAATAAAAATCGGAACCAAATAAAAATGAAATTAACAAAGGTAAAAACATAGAACACAAAGAGTTGAATTGTTATCATTTTGATGGTGACTATGATGCGCAAAAAGAATTCACCTTAATCAACATAAAAGCTTTGAAGACAACTTGGTCTAAGGTAACCACCTTGCAAGACTCGGAATAGAAAACCAAGGTAAAGTAGTGGTTATATTACCTACCATCAATTTACCAAACACATATTTCTTTACAGAATAATGAGATTATGAGAGAATCATTAAATAAAAAATTTATTTCTTCATACGTATTTATTTCTTCATACCTGATGTAGCCTATGGGATAACCAACACAGAAAATATATTTATCAACTAATGGTAGCTATATATAGCTTCAGATATTTCTGTCTTTTCAACACTTTCTTCAACAATGAGTCATGAGCTTGGGAAATGAAAGAATCATTAGGCCTATCTGGCTTTGTAACATTTCCATATCTGAAAAGAACCAAACGACCATATCTCTCAAATTAATGCATTGATTTTTATACAAATAGGCTCAAAAGTCTATAAATTGAGCAAATGAAAAAAAGGGGGAAAAAAGGATGACACTAATAAAGCACAGAAAATGTCTAAGGTGTTGAGAAAGAGTGTTTACTTGATGTAAGTTTTGCTTTAACATGTTTTCAGTTCCATTAATTATTTTTTAGACTAATAAAGCATGATTCTACATCAAATGACTCTTTAGCCAACTTCATAGTTTCTGTCTGCATACTGCATAACACAAAAATTAAAGCATCTACAAATATCAAAATAAGCACATATTGAAAAAGACTCACCTCTGCAACACTATAATCACTATCTTCAACCACCACTATCACCATCTTCATTCAAGCATATTGTACAGTGATGCTCATGGTCAACCCACAATACTGTTACATCAGATATTTATTGTATTACCATGCTTGAACTAATTATAGTAATAACAAAAACTGAAAAAATAAACTAAATTTTTATGACTGAATAAAAGGCAAGGATTTGAAAAGAAGAAATAGCCAGAATAACTAAGAATATTTTCAGCAGAAGATTTGAGAATCAAAATCGCACACCTGGAAAGAGATCAATATAGCGGGATCGTCATTGGACTAACCCGCAGGCAACAACCTGGAAATATTAACGGAGATGATGACTGTAGAACCTTAGGCGGAGGAGAAAACTGGAAGAACGGATTTGAGAAGCAGATAAACAGATCTGAGAAGAAGTAAAAACATATCTGAGAAGCAGTAAAACAGATTGTAGAATTACCTTCTCTTCATTACCATCCCCCCACTATGATCCATTTCATCATCTTCAGTGATCTTTAAAAGATGATTAAATACAAAAAAAAAATATACAGAATAGAGTAACAAAAATATTGATGAATAAAATGAACAAAAATAGATAGCAGAGATTAGAAGAGGGGGTCGCTAGACCCACCATCACCATCTTCAGTCACAGCCACCCCCAAAAAAATTGAATGAAAGAAAGAAAAAATAAGAACAAAAACACATAGCTGACAGTACATATATAGACAAGAAAAATAAAGAATAAATTAAGAGAGGAAAGGAAATTGTTTAACCTAAAGAACATTAATGTTGAAGGGAGTAGATTGGGGCCTTCTCATCTCGCGATGAGGCCATAACAACGAGGCTTCGTGGGGCGGAGGAGAGAAGTGAAAGAACATATCTAAATTGCAGCTAAAGATCGGTGAAGAAATTCGGAAAACGCGATCATGCCGATAAAAAGCTCGAACCACGGACTACGGAGCATAGCAAGCGAGATCAGAGCAATATGTGGCATAGATGAGCCAAAAGCGTTGAAGTTTGGCGATGGGCGGTTCAAGCGGCAAAGCATCAAGTCATAATTGGAGAAGATGATGAATCCTAAAAAATAATGGGTAGCGATAAATAAGCAGCTGGGGATGCAGATCGACGCTGAAAATGCATGATCGGAGCAGGCGCAATACAGTGAGGGGCGATGATATGAGGAGGAGATGAAGCATAAATGAATAACGGTGTGATTTAAATTTTGAGTTAATTTTGAAAGCAAAATGTGAGAAAAGTGGAATAGATGAAAAACATTCAAATGTGGAATAAATTTTGAAATTCAAATGAACCCGGGAGGGGGCATTCAAAATTTGAAATTCAAATTGCAATTGATCTGGTAAGGCACCAGAAGGCTAAAATATATATATAATAATAGGAGAGAAAGAGTTTATTTCATCAGTATACACTGAGTGGAAATGTGCCGATTTCCTACCTAACATGTTCCGCTAGTACTATTTCTCAAAAATATAACACCACATCTATCGTACGTGTATATATAGGAAGTGTATAATATGCTAAAAAGGGATAATTTTAATATTTTATATAAGAATAACATAGAGTCATATTTTATTAAATTAATTGATTAAATATAATTAAAAATTAACAAATAGTTACATTATATTGTAAATAAAATCACATAATTTTAATTTTCATAATTGAACAGTTATATAAAATTCAATTATATATAGATTTATTCGTCATACTTTATTTCGAGTAAATCATTTCTCTTATAGTTTAATTTTTTTTTCTAATTAAGTCTTTAACATTAATTTTTGTTAAAAAAATATTTAACTATATTTTAGAAATGTGGTTAAAAAAAGATAAAAAAATATTAAATTCTAGCTAGTTATATATTATATATTTTTTATTTTTATTTTGGTACTTTTTTCTTATTTCATATTATATTTTTATTTAAATTTTTAAAATTTTTAATTAATTTTAGTAAAATTAATTTTATTTTTATTAAGTTTTATTTATATGATATGAAAATTAAATTAAAATAAAATAAAAATAATTAAAATTAAATTAAATATAACATAAAATTAAAAGAAAAATAAAACTAACATAAATTAAAAATTAGAAAAGAAAAATAAAAATAATAAGAATTCAAAAGATAGTTAATTTAAAATATTTTGTGTTATTTTTAATTTCATTTCTAATTTTATTTATAACTATTTTTATGTTATTTTTATTTACTTTAAATTACTTAGAAATATACAGAAAAAAATTAATTAAAAATTAAATTTAAATAATATTTTTTTATCTAAATTTAATTTTTAATTAATGAACTTTTTTATTGTATATTTTTATTAAATTTTTATTTATATATATTTTATTCAGTAATTCAAAATAAATAAAAATAACATAAAAATAGTTATACTTAATCAATTAATTTAATAAAATATGAATCTATGTTATTCTTATATAAAATATTAAAACTATCCCTTTTTAGCATATTATACACTTCCTATATATACGAACTATAGATGTGGTGTTGTATTTTCGAGAAATAGTACTAGTGGAACATGTTTAGCTAGGAAATCGGCAGACTGCATGTCGACTTTTAATAGGAAAATTGGCACAATACCTGTCAATTTTGTACTAGTGTAAATCGACAGAGTGTCTGTCGATTTAGTATAAGTGGAAATTCGAAATTTTTTTCTACTCAGTGTATACTGGAAATAAACTCTCTCTCCCCTATTATATATCTATTATATATGTATTTTAGCCGGCATCAGAATGAACCTCAAGTAAGGTAGTTGCTTCCAATAAATTTTGTGGAGGACACGTGTCAGAAAACCAAGAAACACTATTTTTAATGACAATATATTACTACTTGTGTTAGAAAAAGAAGAGACACCTGGAAATGATGCCGATTATATGTTACTACCTAGAATCATCAACTACAATTGTGGAATGAGAATTTGTATTAACGTAAAAAAGAACCTCGATTGGATGGATACCATATGCGGGTCTTTCTCATCAATATACTAACATACACCATTTAAAATGATAATCTAATGATACCTGTGTTAGCAAAAAAAATTGACCTAATGAAACTATGCAGAAAAATTACTAACTACAATCACCAGCTGTTCCACTCCAAGGAAAATATTTAAATAAAAATTAACATCAATAGGATAGATACCATGTATGAGTCTAATTCAATCCAGAATCGTTTAAATGCCAAGCTTTCCATGGTTTCCGATGCATTAGATGATGAAGACATGCTGGTTAACCTGAAAAAATATTTTATAATCTTAGTTAATTATCTTGAGTTAAATAAAATGGATCAATTATCGATGGAATTTATTATAATTGAAACTTAAGATGAAGACATATTTAGAAGCATATATATTCATCGCTGGATGTAAAAACTTGTGTATTATGCAATGCAACTATGAGCAAGAATATGTTCACATTCACCTTTATATAGAAAATCTTAAAACAATACAATATATTTTTTTTCAATGTTATAAATTGGTTGCTAGCTAGCAGATGTGGACAATAATTATGGTCATTATAGTGTTAGGTGGCAAAAGCAACACTTATTAATTTGCTAGAGGTATTTATTTCTTAACAACAGGTTATTTTACGAATTAGAAAGTAATACTAAACACTTTTCGGCCTATTAAGTGAATTGGTTAAACTTAAAAAATATTTCTAGTTTTAACAACTTCAGCCTTGGTGCATTGTTTTGATTAAATTAAAATTTTCCCTTGCACACATTAATACTCTTCAACGTCTAGTACGGAGGAAAATTGACCGAGTAATGATAAAATTTAGGGAAATATTTGACTAACAATTTATAACCCGCCAAACCATCCAATTAGTTTATTAAAATGCTACGTATTCGTTTACCTAATGCTACGTATTCGAAAAAGTTATATAATAACCTTTTTTCATAATGCTACGTATTCGTTTACCTTACACAAATACTTCCTATTTTTACATTAAACAACAGGCTAATAGATCAGAATCATTAAATTACACACTTGTTAAATAAGTCTATAACCTTGCTAAAAACAGAACAAAATAATTCATATTTGACTTTATTTCTCAAAAAATTTCTGTGTATTCTGGGCACTAATGATAAATATAAATTATAATAAAAAACTACATATTTTGGTGTATTTTAAGAAAATTGAACAAAATAGAGTATCTATAACATGTCCAGGTGAAAAGAATGAATAAAAATTGGAAGAATCAATTAAAATAACATATGCAACTAAAGTTCTTGTTGGGTTATGGTCTAGTTATCAAAGTATTGTCATGTGTACACACTGAATGTCATTTGTCATAAAAATATCCTTTTAATTTATACAGTTTTTTTTTTTTTAAGGAAATGAAAAGGGAATTCATATATCAAGTAAGTAAAATACAATTTAGCTAAACACTATTTTGTTACCTTCCATACACTGTCTTTTTTTTTCTCATTAATTAACAAAAAAAAAAAATCACAAAAATTCATTTCCAGCGTGTGTTGTCGTCATCACTCACTCTACTGAGATCGGCACCTCCATTGATCTTGTTCGGTTTCAGATCGTGTTCGTTGGTGAGTCTCTGCATCTCCGTCACTGATCGCGATCTTCTCTTCTCCGGTCACGGTTCTCCTTCTTGCTTCCGATCATTTTCTCAAATCGCGTTGCTGCTTTGTTCCATCTTCTTCACAAGAGTTGCCCGTTTATCCGGCTTTGCTCCTCGCCGCGATTCCTGGTCCGATTGAGATGTAATCTGTTGCATTTCAGATCCGTTCAAGCTCTCCGTTCATCTTCTACAGTTCTACTTTATCTCCGTTTGCTTTCCGGCGCACGTGGTGCTCCTCTGTTTTGATGCCATCCCTGCATCTTTCCCGATCTCAGTTTCCAACATTATTGGTGTGTTTTCAGGCACAACACTAGCGACACGGAAGTGCTGTTTATGTTTCATCTTTGCCAGGTCTGTTCTCATATATTTTATGATGGTTCTGGAAGTAATGGTTCTATTTGCTGGCACTTAGCTTTTCAAGATTTGGTTCCTTTCGCCTTTGCGTGCTGTGGTGGATTTTTTTTTTTTTAAGTTTTAGACATTGTTTCTAGTTTGTCTAACGAGAAAATTGTTATGATTTTGGTTCATTCATTGGATACATTTGGATATTGGTTGATGCACATCAAGTGTTTGAGAAATTTCCTCAATGTCACTAGATTGGGATTATTCATACTCTTTCTCTCTTAGTTTGGCGTTGATGTTAAATTCATGGTTCAGACTTAGTGATTTCTCTCCCTGAGTACTGCTGGGATTGATTCAAGTTCTTAGCATTCATCTGATGGTTAAGCTTTTATTTTCTTCCGCCAAGTGGCCGTCATATGAGTATATGACATTAGCCTCATTTTGCAGTGGAGACGTCGATAGATAGATCGAAGAAGCCCAAAAGAAGGTTGAAGACTTCATCGAACTAGGAACCACCGCCATTGCTCGATCCCAAGTTGGGACATCATCACATTTGGAGCCATAGTGCCCATTTTTGGAGCGTTCTTTGACTGATATTATTACGACGAAGGTGACTCCCAATCTCCCATCATATTCATATGAGTTTCTCTTTTTTTGTCTGCAAATTGAATTTGCTTAAAATTTCATTTTATTTCTTTTATTTGGGATGTATTGCACCTTCTTTCCAAGTTGGACATGCTAGAGTTCGCATGCTCCAACTTGTTGGAAGGTATCAGAGAATATTATAGTTTGTTACTTTGTTATAGTGGTCCTAGAATATTCTATCACATGTACGTACACACACCTCATATTATACCTTCTCTCATTACCTCACTACTCTATATAAAGAATGAATCATTCCATATATTATATCACTTTTTTTTATCATTAATAGAAAATCTCTCTTTGATTTCACTCTCAATTATCTCTATTTTCTATTCTTGCTCTGTTCTACCATGAATTTCAACAATTCCCTTTATGTTATCATGCTCCCAAAGTCTTTTGAAAACTTGTTATTGCATATTACTAGTCTTTCTGAATTGTGAACAGTTAATGATTATGGGTGTGTTTGTGTGTATGAAACAATGAATGATTGTGTTATCTATAGCTACAAAATCAAAGGACACTTTTTGATTTTGTGTTAGGTTGTTTTATTGTTCATAAAGTTAGAACATCAATGTTACCACCTCTGTTCACTTTTACCCACTTCCACAAAATTGGGTTCATTCAAGAATCAAAGTGATTGTATGGAGTTGTATTTTTTTTTGTTTGACAAGCCTGCTTCCTTTTCTAATTAGTGAAAATTGAAATTCAGTTATGAATGATTGTGAAGTTAAAAGATCACTTTTGATTATGAACTAAATCAATCTCTGTTAGAATTTAGAAACCAGTATTGAATTTAACATTATGTGTTCAAGTCTGTCTGAGGCTCAAATCCAACATCCATATTGAGCCTTATTTGCTATCATACAAATCCTATTCTGTTATTCAATAATCAAATGTTCCAATCTTGTGCAGTTGAAATGAAGTTCATTGATTGGTACTTGAAGATTGGAGTTGTGTCGGCTCTGGTTGGGGCTTCTATGGAAATGTTCATGATCAAAACCGGCTTCTGTGTGAGAAATTTCCTTTCTCATTGTTTAATTCCACTTTCCCTGCCTTAATATTATCTTTTTTTTTTTCATTTGGTGTTCATGGGTTGCTAGATACTAGTATTTATAATTGATGATGATCTCATATTCTTGTTTAATATGATGTGATGTGACTGATAAGAACAGAATAGAATAGAAAGGGAAAAAAAGAATAGGGGAATATGTTACATACCCTGGACAAGAGAGTACTGTAGGAGCCGCTCCAAATGGGTCTACAGGAAAGGTGCAGCCCCTACCCTACTATTACAGCAGGAGAAAACAACAAAAAGGAAGAAATGGTACCACATTGCCACCTGGCTCTGACAGTGGGCCAAATGCTTGATTCTAAGAAGATTCTCCTAGGATGAGGGGAGCGAGGAAAGTTTTGTGGCTGAGAGGGGAATAGAGGAAAATTCATTCAGACATTTTGGGACTAGAACAGGACTAGGAGAGAGGCAGGACTCTCAAATTCTCTGCCAGTGTTATTTCCATTACTGTTACATTCATTCCTCTGTACCTTTCTTTTCTTAACCTTAATATCAGCTACTTCAAGGAGTGTGATCATACTGATTCACTTCCTTCTTTTATCTGATTGTTCTGTGTGTGGTGTGTTTATTTTATTGGTACCAGTTGTTACAACTGGTATCAGAGCACCGGTTCTGGGAGCTCTGTGAATGGTGTCCACCCGCGCTGCAATGGAGGCAAGAATGGAGAACATGGAGAAGCAGATTGAGGAGCTCAGGGAGGCCCAAAATCGTTCCCTGGAAGCTCAGAACAGCGCCTTCGAGCTGTTTTCCAACAACTTGATGAGGCGAGTCGAAGAGGCGCTGCAACAACCTCGAACTCAGAACCACGAAGGAGGAAACGGCGGGGGAGGGGGTGGCGACGGAGGAGGAGGCGGCGAAGGAGGCGGCGGAGGAGGGGACGGCGGTAACAGACCGGAGAACCGACGGTTCGAACCGAGTCGGAAGCTCGAAATGCCTTTATTCTCAGGAGAGGACGTGAACGGTTGGTTGGTGAGAATGGAAAGGTATTTCAAGGTGACCCAAGCAGCCCCAGAGGAGAAGATGGACCTCGCAACAATGGCGTTAGAAGGGGAGGCTCTTACCTGGCTCGAATGGTTGGAAGAGCAAACGCCATTCCAAACGTGGAGGAGATTCAAGCAAGATTTGCTGAGGCGGTTTTAGCCAGGGACCGCCCAGAATCCGATGGCTCCACTATTAGAGGTGAGACAAGAGGGAGATGTCGCGAAGTACCGGAGAGATTTCGAGGCGGCGGCGCGCACCCAGAGGAATTTGGGAGCAGAGACCCTCATGTGTATCTTCATGAACGGTCTTAGAAAGGAGATTCAGGCCGAGCTGGAAGTGGCGAATTTCGAAACGTTACCAGCCATGATGGACTGCGCCCTAGCCATTGAGTGGCGGAATCAAGCCTGGAAGGAGGCCGCGGTGAATCCCAGTGGAAGGAAGGTGGAGGGGCTTTCGAAGGGAAGCGGGTCGAGCGGGTCGGGTTCGATGATGAGTGGGAACCCGAACTTCCGTGGCCCAAATTGGTCCAGGCCCTATAATTATGAAACCCGAGGGAGTCAGGTGAATAGAGGAGAGAGTGGGGCCAGCAATAATAGAACAAATACTCTCCCTCATTCTAGCCCAATAGCAGCCCAGAATCGGGGAGGGAGCAACCCCAACACTCTTGGGTCGAGAAACAGCAGCAATAGGAGACTATCAGATGAAGAATGGGCTGAGAGGCAGAGAAAGGGCCTTTGTTTCAAATGTGGGGGCAAATGGGGCCCATATCATGTGTGCCCCATGAGACATTATCAGATTGCTTTTCTTAGTGAGGAGGAAGAAGATGATCCAGGAGGGGAGGAATTGGATCAAGAAGAGTTGGGCCCAAAGGAGTCCGAATTAGAGATGAATGGGCTTCTGTTGCCATTGTCTTCATACAGCTATTGGGGCCTCACCACACATAAGACTTTTAAAGTCCGAGGGGTACTAGCAGGGTAAGAAGTAATTGTTCTCATTGATCCAGGGGCATCCACAAACTTCATAGCCACAAGAATAGTGGTTGGGCTGCAGCTTCCCGTGAAGAAGCTTCGAGAATTTAGTGTGGAAGTGGGAAATGGGGCCATTGAAAAGGGGAGCTCAGGATGCGTGGACTTAGAGTTGCATGTCCAAGGCATCACGATCAAGCAGAGCTACTTTGTGATGGAGTTAGGCCGGTCGGAGGTGGTGTTGGGCGCGGGATGGGTGGCGAGCTTGGGGAAGTTCACAGGGGACTACCAAGAAATGATTTTGAGCTGGAAGGAGAAAGGCAAAGAAGTTACCATCAGAGGGGACCCATCCTTGAGTAAAAAGAAGGCTTCCTGGAAGAGTACCATGATGGCGTTGAAAGATGAAGCTGAGGTGGGATACTTACTCACCTCGGTAGTAAGCTCCAGAGAAGAGGAAGTCGAGATTCCAGAGGGTGCTTGGAACTTGCTGCAAGAATACCAAGACCTGTTCCAGAATCCGAATGGGTTGCCTCCCAGACGCGAGAAGGACCATGCAATTGTATTGAAAGAGGGAGCAGAGATTCCCAACATCCGTCCCTACAGGTATCCCCATTACCAGAAATCTGAAATAGAAAAATTTATTGAGGAAATGTTAAGTTCGGGGGTGATTCGACCCAGTACGAGGCCTTTCTCTAGTCCCGTTATTCTGGTTCGTAAAAAAGATGGAGGGTGGAGGTTTTGCGTGGATTATAGAGCCCTCAATAGGGTGACAGTAGCAGACAAATTGCCCATACCCATCATAGATGAATTGCTGGATGAGATTGGAGGAGCTAGGATATTCTCGAAATTGGATTTAAAATCGGGATACCATCAAATTCGAATGAAGAAGGAGGACGTTTACAAGACAGCATTTAGAACACATGAGGGGCACTATGAATTCTTGGTAATGCCCTTCGGGCTCACCAATGCCCCTTCCACATTCCAGGCTTTGATGAACCAAGTTCTGAAACCCTTTCTAAGGAAATTCACCCTGGTATTTTTCGATGACATCTTGGTTTATAGCTCCGATCTTGAGGAACACTGGAAACACACCACACACGAAGAACAATCAGATAAGAGAAGGGAGTGAATCAGTATGATCACACTCCTTGAAATAGCTGATATTAAGGTTAAGAAAAGAAAGATACAGAGGAATGAATGTAACAGTAATGGAAATAACACTGGCAGAGAATTTGAGAGTCCTACCTCTCTCCTAGTCCTGTTCTAGTCCCAAAAATGTCTAAATGAATTTCCTCTATTCCCCTCTCAGGCACAAAACTTCCCTCGCTCCCCTCATCCTAGGAGAATCTTCTTAGAATCAAGCATTTGGCCCACTGTCAATGCTAGGTGGCAAGGTGGTACCATTTCTTCCTTTTTGTTGTTTTCTCCTGCTGTAATAGTAGGGTAGGGGCTGCACCTTTCCTGTAGACCCATTTGGAGCGGCTCCTACAGTACTCTCTTGTCCAGGGTATGTAACATATCCCTTGCAGATTCCCAAGAGCTTTCAAAAGAAGGAAGATCCTGCCATTTAATTAATATATCTTTCTCTCCAGCTGCATTATCTCTAGTAGCCAATATCTCCTCAGGCTGCAACTTCAATTCCCAGTCTTCAGCTAATCCTTTGGGCAGTGGCTGGTTCTGTGCTTCAGGAGCTAAGCATTTTTTTAATAAGGACACATGGAAAACCGGATGCACCATCGACTCCGGAGGGAGCTTCAGTCGATAAGCTACCTTACCAATCCGCTCTTCTACTTCATAAGGTCCATAGAACCTAACTTCTGATTCCTTCTCTTCGCAAGAGATCAGAGTCTATAAGGCTGGATTTTCAAGAAGACAACATCTCTAACCTGATATTCCACATCCCTCCTTTTCTTATCAGCCTGAACTTTCATCTTCTCTTGAGCTCTATTCAAAAACCACTTCGGCTCGTCAAAACATCATTCCTTTCAGCTATCAAAAAGTTCAGCTCCTCTATAGATGAGGGATTTGTGTCACCTCTAATTAGGGCATGCAGATCTCTACCATAAAGAGCCTTGAAAGGGGTGACATTTGCTGATGCATTATAGGTGGCATTAAACCACAATTCTGCTCAATTTAACCACTTCTCCCACTGTTTAGGTTTGATACTTGTGATTTGTGAAACACCTTAAGTATGACTCCAAGCACCTGTTTACCACCTCCGTTTTCCCATCGGTTTGAGGGTGATAGGCTGAGGTATATTGCTGCTTGGTACCAACCTGTTTAAACATATATGTCCAGATATTGCTCATAAAATTTTGGTCTCTATCAGTTAGAATTTTGGCTGGAAAACCATGCAGTCTTACTACCACTTCTTTTGCTGTATATGGGTAACTTGACCAAATAAAATGAGCATATTTGATGAGTCTATCCACCACCACCATGATGGTATCCCATCCTTGGGACTTACCGACTTAGGCAGCCCTCCAATGAAGTCCATGGACAATTCTTCCCAAACTAAGTCAGGGACGGGCAGCGGTTGAAGTAACCCTGCTGGGGTTAGAGTTTCATATTTATTTCTGCAGCACACCTCACAAGCTTTTACATAATTTTGTATGGTTTTCCTCATGCCTTCCCCCCATACCAAGCCCTCAATGCGTTTATAAGTTCTAAAGAAACCTGAGTGTCCCCCTCCAGCAGAATCATGAAATTCATGAAGAATGAGAGGAATTCTAGGAGAGTTTTTGGGAATTACCAGCCTACCTTGGAAGTACAATCGCCCTTTTTTGATTTCAAACCCCTGTTGCTCATCTCTTCCTTGCAAAAGATCTTGCAATATTGTTCTCAACTTGGGGTCCTGCTGCACCTCTTCTTCTATCCTATCCCAGCTATGAAAAGTTACAGATGAGATTGCCGTTAAAGAGAACTTTCTTGAGAGTGCATCCGCTGCCCCATTCTCCTTGCCCGATTTATACCTTATTTCAAAATCGAATCCCAAGAGTTTTGTAACCCACTTCTTCTGCCCTTCACCCATAGCTCTCTTATCTATCAAGAACTTTAGGCTCTTTTGGTCAGTTAGCACTACAAATTTTCTGGCCAACAGATAGTGCCTCCATTTTTGCACCGCCATCACAATGGCCATCAATTCTCTTTCGTACACAGATTTCAGCTTGCCTTTATCGGATAATTTCTGACTTAAGTAAGCTATTGGCTTGCCTTCTTGCATCAGAACCGCGCCAAGCCCTTTGCCCGATGCATCAGTTTCAATTAAGAAGGGCTTTTCAAAATTAGGAACAGCCAACACTGGTAAAAAACTCAGCACCTCCTTCAAAATTAGGAACAGCCAACACTGTCAAAATCCTATTCATTAATGCTTGGAACGTCGATGGAGCGTTTGTCAAACCAAAACTCATAGTGGCCTTCATGTGTCCGAAAGGCCGTTTCCTTAATGTCTTGCTCCCTCATTCGGCTCTGATGGTACCCGGATTTAAGGTCCAGCTTTGTGAAAATCTTGGCTCCACTCAATTCATCTAACAACTCATTGATTATGGGGATTGGGAATTTATCCTGAATGGTTATCTTATTGAGCGCCCTGCAATCGACGCAGAAACACCATTCTCCATCTTTCTTTCGCACTAGAATCACTGGGATACACCTCTCTGTGCCTCCTTCACTCCATTTGAGAACCAAAGTCTTGAAATTCGCCCTTATATCCCCTAAGCTGGCTATCCATTGCATGCCCAAAACGACATCGACAATTCCCAAACAGAGAAGAAAGAAAGGCTAGAAAATGGGCATCCCTTGCACTGACAACTGTAGTTCTTCACAAAACCCAGAACTCTTTGACATGCCCCGTTCCGACCTCCACAAGAAAGGGGATATTATCCGTTATTGCCACATTCAGACTCATAGCCAGCGGTTTGGAGAAAAAATTGTTATCAGCTCCCGTGTCAACTAAAATAACAATCTAACGGTCACCAAATAAACCACACACCTTAAAAGATTCACCGTTTGTATTTACTTCAACAAAAAAAGCACAGGATTCTGTGATAGAAGAACTTTTTTTGTCTTCATCCCAATTCAATACTAAACAAGTTTGAACTAATTGAATGCTTGTGTGAGAAATTCGTACGTTCGATAAATTCTTACCTCTATCTATTTCTGAGATGTTTGGATTTTTCAAAACTCCATGGACATGCCCGCGCTTGGATTATCAATAAGGGGAGCCTTCTTAGGAAATGACTGAACTTAAAAGACAGATGCCACCACTGCGAGGCAAGGGAGTAACTTGTCAGATCATGCCTCAAGATCATGCCTCAACTGGATCAGTTCACTTATTTCACACAATTCTTCCGGTTCTTCCTTTTCCTCTTTACTTTCTATATTCCCGGCGGACCATGGGAGCACGAGGGGGGCGGTATCCGCTTTTGACTGATAGAAAGCATCTATCTTTTGTCCCTCCTGACCGATATGTAGGGTGAGTCGAAGGGACTTCATCGAGAGAGTAGGGTTTATACTCCCATCGAATTCGGCTGGCTTCTCCGGGGTGGGTTCCTACTCCTCGACTTCGGTGTCATCCTCACTATCATCTTCCACCAAGATGAGTTTGAAATTCTTCAGTTTACATGCATGGCCTTGTCTCCATCTCTCTCCGCACTTGAAGCAAAGCCCTCAGCGGCTTCGATATTGCAGCTCTTCCTGGGATAGTCGCTTCCCACTTGGGATCAGAACAGTTCGCCCATTGTCAGCCACATGCGGCAACAATGGAGGTCGTTTGGGCAAAGTCGGTGGTGGTCGATTGATGGGTGTGCCGCAGCCGCTGGGGCCAACTCTAGAGCTCCTCCATTCCTTTTTCCTTTATTCTATGAGAAAGGCCTATCTTTTAATTCACTAAGGGTCCCGAGCTCTAAGCTCTTTAACTCGGCCCTTAATGGGCCTTTGAGCCTATTAATAACAATCCCCTTTAACATATCTGGGTCAAGATGTAACTCTCCCGTAACCGAGTTCCCCTCCCAGCACCGGGTCCCACATGACTCTGGTACTATTTAGTTATAGCTTCTGCCTACGTGGCTGCAGGGGTATTCCCCAAATTGTCCTTCTTCTTTCTTCTCTGATAGACCTTCTAGGTTGGGCTGGGCTGCTGTTCAACATCAGCGAGCTGCTGCTCTCTATCAGTGACCTTTTCAGTTACTGATTTTGGGTTGCTAGATTAGTATCTTGGGTGAACTACATTGCTTCCATTACTGCTATATATTATTCCAGAAGGTAGTAAATTTTAACTTCTGTGAAGTATCATTATCTTCGAAATGAGAGATTTTTGGGAAATATAATAATCTCTCATATCTTTTCATAGTATTTTGTTCTGCTCAAATTGCATATCATAATCCAATCAAGTGAATATTTTGCAAATGTAGTGGATGTTACTAATTGTTAGGTTTCATGAATGGTTATCTTAACCAAGGATTTAGACTTAATAAAAAATATGTTTATGTTTCCTTTTTCTCTGTATCTTGCAGATGACAAGGTAACTGTTTTGGAATCCGAAAAACGGGCCTGGGAAAATTCCCCCGAGGCACAGGCAGTTAGAGACGCTCTCAACCCTTGGAGACATATCGATTCTGAAGGAACCAAAAAGTCATGATTCAAGTATGAACCATGTTCTTCAAATTCTTGAGCAATTTGTTGAGATGTCGAATGGAAAATGAGTTTAATTATGATGCACCGTCTCACGTGTTGTCACGTCAGTAAAAGTGGTTTCTTTTTGAAACATAGAGTATGAAAGTTAAATATTTGAACGTAGGTGTAAAATTATTTTACCTTGAAGGTGCATCATAATTAATCTCGGAAAATATTTTGGAAATAAAACTGAAAGCATTATGTATTAGCTATTATGTCATACTTACTATTCCTGTCATGCAATGGCAATGCTGCATCTTGTTAACAAGCCTGCAAATCATGGACAACTTCTTGAAGGATCACAGCAATCAATTGTTTTACTGCTATTGTATGGGTTTTGAGTGTTAGATTATTAACTGTTTATACCCATATTAAAATTCGATAAAAACACCCCAAAATTCAGATTCCAATTAAAAGCAAGTAATACTCAGAATTAACCGTGCGAAAGAGCACCAGCATAACCCTCCATTGATTTTGGTGAGGCAGAACGCAAGCTTGAATGCTTGAGAGTGAGAATGTGTGGGAAATTTCTGAAGATGTGTTTGAATAGATAATATGAGAGAAGTTGAGTTTAATTAGATGGTGTGTGAAATGGAGGGGAGGTGTGGTTGGTGAAGGAATGGGTAATGGAGGTGGTGGTGATAAGAAATTAAGAACTATCGGTTTAGTGCATGATACCCCTCAAAAAAAGCTGTTTTAGAAGTAAACATTATGTTTGGATAAAAACATTATATAATTTAAGCTGTAAATTTTGTGGAAAAAAAGCTGACTTAACTAAAAAAGCTTAAGCTCAATTTTGAGCATTATTTTTTAGAAAAATAGCTTTTTTTCAAAGTTGGAAATTGATATTATCAACACACCCCTATTAATAATATTAGCTTTCTCAAACTAAATCATTTTATATCTACTTTAGTAATTTATTAGAAAAAAAAGCGATTATTTTTTAACAATTCAAACATTATAGATTAACTTAAAGTTACTTTTCAGCTAAATTATTCAAACATAAATTTATCCTTAAAAAAATGATTGTATAAATAAGCGATTGCTGAAATAAGTTTAATTTTTCAGCTTACTTAAACATACCATTAGTCCAAAATTTTTGGGTTGGCTCTTACATCTTCCACCAGCATATTGAGAATCTCCAAAAGAATTAACATCATTTCGCACGGTTGTTGCTCATTCAATTCGAGGAGAATATCAATCAAATGTGAACCAATGTCTGGTGTATATTTGATTTTGAATATTTTGTTGAGATTTGGACCTTCAGGAGTTGTACCAATTCGATGAAAAGCTTGATCTTCATGTTCGCGATTTGATGGTGTATTTGTTCATACATGTTTGTTTTCCAAATATTTAGGAATTCACAATAGTGTCTTATGGAGTATGTGAATGATGAAGTTTGTGAAATTCCAAAACATCTACAAGTTGAGTCATTAAGAAAGGAAACATCAAATATTTGAAATTTTTTTAATTGAATGGGAAAATATAAAGATGTTGTTGAAAAGACTGTTTGTAATTATTAATTAGATAATTGCTAGAGGTACAATAAAAAATCAGTCAAAACAATCAACAATAGGAAATTAGGCCTAAATCACTCAGCTCAATTAAAAAATACACATGGTTAATAATACTATTTGGGCCAAAAGTGTTAAAATGAGTTTTGTTGACTGTTTTGAATGAAAAATGTTATTTCTGAAAGCATTTATGTATTAATTATTGTGGTTGTGACAATACAATTGGGAGAAATCCCAAAATTAATAATAATTGTAGGACTTCACATTTACGAAGTCTCCACTTATCGGGGTTGAATTAGTGAGTATTTAAAAGATGTTTTCAATTATTTTGGACTATACTTTTATAAATGATAGAATGCACAATATTTTGAAAACATAAAGTTTTTAAAATTATTTATTGTATGATGGAGAATTTTTCTATATGTATTGTTCTCTCACGTGCTTAACCTAATTACTCAAGATGATTTAAAGGTGGGTAGGGCCTATATTGGCCCTAATCCACTTGGGGTCAGGCCAGAACTTTTTGATAGCTCTAGTGGCGATTTTTTAGATGGATGTTGCGGTTCAATGGAAAAAGAAAGAATGGTTGCTTAGGCTTCCATGGGAAAGCTTGCATGTTGATACCACTTTTTATTTATTTATTTATAATTTGATTAAGAATGGTTTTTCTAGTTTCTCAAGGAACTTATAAGGCTCACCACGATAGTAGGTTAACTACCAAATTAAATCATGCGTAAAGTGAAACTTAATTTCGTGGTCGGAGCAATATACCAGATTTGTTAGGCAAATCTGGTATTTACAAAAGGGTTATTGCTTCTAACATTCTTTATTTTAAAGGAGAAAAATCAATGAAATCATTTCAAGTAATGATGAAAATATTGATATGAAGACCAATTATGGTTTGTTCGGGTGGAAGCTAGCTAGGTCCCAGGCTCGTTGGCTATCCACAGGGCGAGAGATCAAATCCTGGAATTATCATGAATGAGAGGAGAGTACTGTTTATAGCTCCATCTCTGGAGTGGTGTTCCCAGTTGCTCACTATTTTAAGTATAAAAATAATTATACATATTGATATGAAGTGCTATGACATTATTTGATCCATATAGTCGACCCCACATAGTGAGATAAGACTTGTTATTTTGTTGTCGATATGAAGTGTTAGACCAAGTTATTGCTTGCTTCACTAGATAGTAAACTAGTCCATTGTTAGTAGTATGGTTAAAGGAGAATCTCAAGATATGATTTCCAGCATTTAAAGAATAAAAGGAAATTTAAACGACTTTGGATGTTTAGGGAGAAGAAAACAAAAGATTATGGAATAGGTGTAACATTAAATTTTCTTTCATATTAAAAAGAGAGATGTACTAGATATTTACTGATACAACAACAATGTTATCCTAAAACAAAAAGAATCAATAAAATATCTACCGAGATAGAAAGTGTAAAAAGATGAGTGATAGGAGGGTGAGGTTCTCAAACACTTTAGGTGTGCCGAGTAGGGCAGTGAGTGCTTTCCAAGAGGCTGAGGATGGGGGGTGGACGTTGGTTACGAAGAGAAAGAACCTTAACAAGATGCCCGGGTGCGCAGATCAGTCACTTCTAAAAAATTGAGCATTTTTAACAATTTAAATATTAAATATATTTATAATTGGTGATCATAAAAAATACTTAAAAAACATTTACTATTTTTATTTTTAACAATCATTAATTATAAAAAGATTTATAACTATTCAGAAATGGTGCTAGCTTCGCGGGTGACCGTTGGTCCGAGATAGAAAAGAGATCATTTACGGTGTTTGTCGACGGCCTCTCCGGTAGTACGTCGAAGGGCTGCCTGTTTCAGAGCTTTGGATGGCTTGGTCAAATTGTAGATGTGTACATCTCTAGGAAGAAGATACATGCCAAAAATAATTATTTTGCTTTCATCCGCTTTGATTCTAAAGGAGGCGCACTCAGAGCTATTGAGAGGATGAACGGGGTCCTCCTTAATGGACAAACCATCTTGGTTAAGGAGGCTAGCTATAGACGGAAGGTGGATTCGGAGAAGCCATGGATTACTGGTGACGTCTCTGCTCACACCTATGCAGATCATAGTGGTGATGGTTAGCCTGTGAGAAAGGTTATGCCGAATGTGGGCTCTCAAGGCAAGAAGCCAGACAATGGAGATTTCAGGAAAAATAATAACATTGATAGTGTGATATGGAAACCGAAATTGAATAGCAGGACCTGTAAAACCGTATCTGATAGAAACGTGGATTTAAGAGAATGTAAGTTGAGCAGCTGCGCTGAAATGGAAGAGAGGCTACAAAGGAGCATTGTTGGAGAGTCCTTCAAACCACTGAGCTTTAACGTAATTCAATGCAGAATCAGTGAGGGATGGAAAGGACCTGGAACAATTAAGGTGGCAGAAATGGGTGCATATAAGTTCATTTTGACTCTTGAAGATAGTTCAATGGTGGAAGAAGCACTTGACTCTGAACTTCTTTGGGCAATCTTTGATGACCTTCGTGTCTGGCGTTCTCCCCAATGGAGCATGTCAAGGCGCGTGTGGATTGAAATCTTAGGGATCCCCATTCATGCATGGTCCTCTGAGTCTATCCTTAGTATTGGGAAGTTATGGGGAGATCCCGTCATGGTGGATGATGTAACCAGCAGCAGCAAATCATTTAGTGCGACCAGGGTCCTCGTCGATACGTACAACAGGGAGACCATCCATGAATGGTTCATTCTGGATTGTGCAGGAATTAAATTTAAGGTGCTTGCTAAAAAATTTGGGAGAGAAATTTATAGTATACAATGCTTCCCTGATCTTGATGCTGGCGGGGATTTGAATGATAGTCAATCTCCGATGAGAGGCGACGGTGGTGATTGCGGTGATGGCACTTCAGATGCAGAAGTTGGAAGGTCTCCACCAGTCTTAGGGGTGGGTATTGGAGAAAGGGCCCCACCTTGCAACAACATTGGGAATTCAGCCAGTAATGATGAGTTACATGAATCTTCGGTGGATGTTTCACGTGCCCGAGAAACCTTGGACGACCAGGCTGCTACAATCAACGTGGGGGCCACAATTAATTCCTCTATGGGTAAGGATGTTGACTCTTGGGAGGGCGTGAGGGAAGCGAATTCACTGCTGGTGTTGAATAATGGGGCACACCCAGTTGGGCCAAATTGTGTTAATACTGAGATTGGGCCTATTCCAAGTCAGGCCGAGCGTGAATTGGGCTTGGAGACTGAGCTTGTGGAGCATGCAGAGCATGCGGAACCTTCTCTATCCTTGTCCGTGCCCCCGGGTTTTGGCCCTTTAGCGCACATTACACCTGAGACACAAGGGGGGTGCGCATCTTGCGAGTCCATACCTAGCGTTCCGGTTACTCCTCCCTTCCAACCCTTTTATGCTAGAAGTGAAGCGAACCCTTTCAAGGCCACTGTTAACAGCTCTCTCTCCGAATCCGACTCCGAAGCAGGGGTTGTAAACAGCGCGAACGCAAAGGCTGTGTGCAATAGGGCGGGTATAAGATTTGCACCTAATGAAGAGCCAACTTTGATGCAAATGTTCTCCGCAAGAATCAGAGGAGGTGGAATTCACAAAAAATCGAAGAAGTGTGGACCGAGAGATTGCGAATTGTCAAGATCGTCCAAAAGTGAATTTCTTGCTGCATTCCAAGGAAGTGTTAAATGTAATCTGATCAAGCGGTCGAATTTGAAGAAATCAGTGGGCGGCAAAGTTGTTACTAGATGAAGATTGCTTTCTGGAATGTAAGGGGGTTGCAGGGCGTGGGTAAGGTGGAAATGATTCAAAAATTGATTAAAGAAAAGCAGGTATGTTTTCTTGGTATTATTGAATCTAAAAAGGGGGTTGTCGATCAAAGCCTTGTAAACAGATTATGGGGCGGCTCTGGCGTGGAGTGGGTGGCTATACCTGCGGTGAATGCAGCAGGGGGATTATTATGCATCTGGGATGAGACTTTTTTGGTGGACCATAGATGCTTGCAGGGGGGAAGATGGATTGCAGTGCAGGGCAGAATGATAGAGAATAATTTTGCTTGTGCTATTTGTTTGGTATATGGCCCTCATACTAGAGTTGAAAAATTGAGGCTCTGGGAGGAACTTTCTGATCTGAAGAAGAGGTGTGAGGTGCCCTTGTTATTCATGGGAGACTTCAATGAAATCCTATCTGTGGCGGATAGGAGTGGTTGCTCTTCCATCGCCTCTAGCAGTAATGAATTTGGTGACTAGGTTCGAACCATGGAACTAGTTAAGCTCCCTCTATTGGACAGAAAATTTACATGGAGTAATGGAAGATCTTGGAGTAGGATTGACAGGGCCTTCATTGAGCTGGAACGGCAAGAAGCTTTTGCAAATGTTAGATTGTCTGGGTGTTCCTTTGCTTTATCTGATCATTTCTCAATGATTATTGAGGACGGTGCACCCAACTGGGGTCCCTAGCCTTTCCGGTCCATTGATGCATGGTTCTCGCATGACGATTTCATTAAAATGGCTGAGGCTGAATGGGACAAACTGGGAATGTCAGGTTTATTGGAGAAGCTTAGAAAACTAAAGGATCCTATCAAGGTCTGGAACAAGGAAGTCTTTGGTAACATTGATTGCCAAATTAACAGGCTGGAGGTTGAGCTAAAGGAGATTGATAATGGTATAACAGGTGTGTGTGAGGATGGGTTGGAAGAGATCCTGCGAGCTAAGTGAATTGCTGTCAAAGGAGAGCTGGAGGCTTGGTATGATAGGCAGAATGCATACTGGAAGCAGCTTGCAAGGTCGAATTTTGCAAATCAGATTGATAAAAACACCAGGCTTTTTCATGCTATCACGAAGAACAGAAGAAGGAAGAAATGTATACAAAATCTGCAAATTGGAGATAAAACCCATAAGGGTGCTGTGGAGATTATGGATGGTATCAGAAGACATTTTATGAAGTTATATACTGAAGAATTGTTCTTCAATATAAATTTTGATAAGGAGTTGGTCAGTACCATTTCAGTGGAGAAGCAAAATTCATTGAATTAATTTCGAGTAATGAAGAGATCAAGGCGATGGTGTGGAGTTGCTGCCCAAACAAAGCACCTGGACCGGATGGCTACAATATTAATTTCATCAGACGTCTATGGCATAAATTGGGTGATGAATTTTGTTGTGAGGTCTTACAGTTTTTCGTTACAGGCAGACTTCCAAAAGGTGCAAACTTAACATGGGTCACTTTGATCCCAAAAACAGGTTCTGCATGTGAAAATATTTCTGACCTTAGGCCAATCAGTATGGTTGGTTGTGTTTACAAGGTGATTTCAAAGATATTGACAAATAGGCTTAAGCCTTTAATGCCCAAACTGGTTGGTGAAACCCAAAGTGCTTTTGTTGAAGGAAGAAAGATCATTGATGGGGCACTAATTGCTTGTGAGGTGGTGCATTGGTCGAAAAAACGGAAGCAGCCTGCGTTCATTATCAAGCTTGATTTTCAAAAAGCCTATGATTGTGTTCGATGGAGTTTCATTGATATTGTTCTCGAGAACATGGGTTTTGGTGTTAGATGGAGGTAGTGGATTAAGTGTTGCATCACCTCAGCTTCTATGTCTGTTCTGGTTAACGAAGTGCCTTTGGTCCCATTCCCAATGAAGAGGGGTTTACGACAGGGTGATCCTATTTCTCCCTTTCTGTTTGTTCTGATGACGGAAGTATTGAACAAGATGTTGGAAAGATTACGTGAAACTGGGGACATTAAACATCTTGAGGTGGGGAAAGATAAGGTGTTACTCTCTCATCTGCAGTTTGCTGATGATACCATCCTTTTCTGCAATGGTGACTTAAAAACCGTTGAGAACTTCAGATGTTTATTGGATGACTTTGAGTTTATGACGGGGCTCAAGATAAACTATAACAAATCCCTACTAATACCTTTGAATTGCGATGAATCTTTGGCCTTAAGGGCTTGTGAAGCCATGGGATGTATCAGCGGATCATTACCCATAAAGTATTTGGGTATCCCTTTGGGTGCTAGCCCAAGCCGAGTTGAGACTTGGCAGCCGGTTATAGAGAAAGTTGAAAAGAGATTGAATGGGTGGAAAGGAAGGTTTTTATCCAAAGCAGGCAAGTTGGTTCTCATCAAAGTTGTACTTAATAGCTTGCCTATGTATTATCTGAGTCTGTTTAAGATGCCAAAGAAAGTAGTCAACAGAATAACTTCACTCCAGCGGGGTTTTTTCTGGGGAAAAGATGATGGCAGTAGAGGAATCCCGTCGATTGGATGGGATATTATTTAGAGACCTAAGGAATTTGGTTGTTTGAGTGTTGGTGATTTGGAGCTCAAGAATCTGGCTTGCTTGTTCAAGTGGTGGTGGAGGTTTTCCAAAGAAGAGTGTCCTCTATGGAAGCAAGTAGTGTCATCCTGTCACAATCTCTCGCTGGAACGCCCTTTATGTGGACAAGTGGAGGATTTCAAAAGAAGGGGGTGTGTGGTCAAATATACTCCTATTAAAATGGAAGAACGAAACCAGTAGAGACAAAATGGTGACTGGTATATAAATGATGGTTGGCAATGGCGTCAATACTTTATTCTGGGAAGATTTGTGGGTAAAGGAAGGTCGTTTAAAGGTGTTGTTCAAAAAATTATACCCTCTCTCTTGCCAAAAAGAGAGCTCAGTTGCAGATTGTGGTATATGGGATGTCTTTGATTGGATTTGGAGTTTGCAATGGAGACGTGAATTAAGGGAGTGGGAGGCAGAACCAGTAAAGAAACTTCTGGATTTGGTGGAAAGGGTGAATATGCAAAAAGATACAGGTGACCGAGCGAGATGGATCCATGATAGAAATGGTGTCTTTTCTGTGAAATCCTTTTTGCAGGTAATGCAGAGTGAGGTAGCGTGCGGGACGGATTCGGGTATTGGGAGATTTTGGAAATGCATTTGGAGAAACCTGGCACCCCCTAGAGTGGAATTGTTGTTATGGTTTGTTATCCATGAAAAATTAAACACTAGAGTGAAACTGTGCAGGATTGGAATATTGATGCCTAACCAGGAAACCTGCATGCTTTGTGGCATTGAACCTGAAATAGTGTCTCATCTCTTTTTTGGGTGTATGTTTTCATCGGTGATCTGGAACAGGTTGCTGGAGTGTTGGAACGTGGCTTGGGTATGGCATAGAGACTCTAAAACTAACTTTGCCTCATGGCAGTTGTGCCCATTGAGGAGAGGATCCAAGCGCATTTGGCTGACTCTTTTTCCTGAAGTAATATGGGTGGTGTGGACTGCTCGAAACAAGAGGATTTTCATGATAAGACTACCGATGTTAAGGATGCTTGTGAGCAAGTGTTGTTCTGGATAGACAGGTGGGTCAAGGACATTAACAAATGTCGTACTCGCTGAGTTATGCTATGTTGTTGTTGCTGTATCTAGCCATCCTCTATGGCTGCAAGTGTGTGGGTACTTTCTTGCAGTCCTGTGAGAACCAGGGATGAAATCATATAGGCTTAGTTGGTATTGTTGTTGTTTTTTGGCTTGATTCTATTTGTTATTATTCACTATGTATGTTTGAACCTCATTGGTTTATTACACCCTGGTACTCTTTTTCCTCATTAGGTTAGTTATTTGTAGGCTAGAAGGTTTTTTAACGAGGTTACGGGGTTCTAAATCTTGGGTGTCCAAATTGTATAGTGAATTGTTGCAAATGGTGTTGAGCCTTTGGGGTGCTGTTGATTGGTAGAGGACATTGCAACCGGGTGATGAATCTTGGAGTGCTATTTATATAGTGATGGTTGCAAATGGTGTTGAGCTTTGGGGTGTTATTCGACGGTGTTGTTGGTGATGAGGCTATCTATGTATTGATATTATGAAATTATTATATAATGCAGATGCAGTTATGAATTATCGAAAAAAAATATCTACCGATTCTAACAGAAAAGTAAAACAGAAAATACAAGATGAACACACTATAACATAATATACAACTCAAAGGAGGACAAGCTTAGGAACGGCTGGAACAGCTCATTAGCCTTCTAGAATGATCTTCTTCCTCATTAGATAGGAATCTTCAGCCATATGATTTTGGTTGCTTAGGCTGATATATCAACACTTTTGGAGTGGGCTTGTGAATCATTTGTGTTGTTGTTGTTGTTGTAAGGCCTCATGATATGATTCAGGTTGGTCCTTTAATACCCCCAAGCTCGAGGTGTGAAGATGCCAACTAACCCCAGCTTGGACAAAAGAGTGGCAAAAGGCTTAAGTTGCAGAGCTTTAGTAAAGAAGTCAACAAGTAGCAAGTTACTAAAAACAGGTAAAAGTTTCATAAGACCAGCTTGTATATTTTCTCTCATAATGTGACAATTAATCTCCAAATGATTTGTGTGTCCCAAAATGGATGCGATAACAACCAAAATATAAAAATTGAATCACCATCAATTTTAAGAGAAAATATAGATGTATAATAAATTATACATTTATTGTATATTCCATCTTAAATTTCACTCATTTATCTATACATTTTCTCTCTCTCTTGCTCTCTCATATACGTTCTCTTGTTCTTCTTATTTCTTTTTTCCTTCTTCTTCCTCGGTAGCCCATTCATTTCTAATTCGTACTTACTCATTTCCAACCCATACTCGAACTAGTAAAAATTAAGTAGTATTTGTAATAGAAATTTTAGTAAAATTCCCTAATAATTTCACTTGGTTGAATGGACTTTATTGAAATCAGTAAGCTAATAATAAATTAATGTGATCATAAGATGATTAGAAGTTAGAGTTATGTATAAAAGAAATTAATAAATCATAAAATAAAATCATACTAGGTAAGTCTCTTGAAAACAAAGGAAATAAGGGAGAATAAAAAAAAAAGAAGAGAAACTTTCTGAAATGATTTTAATAAGAGGATATTAAATTTAAAAAGTTTAATGTAGCAAAAGATTGAAATTAAAAAGAGGTTAAGGTGCTTAATAACTAGTTATAGAGAATATAAGATATATATATATATATGATAACGAAATAAATGAGAATCTTTCTGAAATAAGTTAAAAATGTGAAGTTATAATTTAGAGTGATAAGTTTAGAAAAGATTTGGGTTAGTTGAAAAGAAACTAAAATTTCCAAGTAATTAGTTTGTGAAATAAAGATAACAAATGATAAAGCTAGAAAAGAAATTAGAACTAAAAAGAATAATAAAAATAAATATTTAATGATGACATTCATATGAATTATATTGCTTCATAAAACTTTGGGAGAGATCTTGAGAGAAGAACTACTTCATAACACGTAAGAATATATTCAACGTACGATGTACGTCAATGTAAGCATGATACATGTGGTGATGATATTTTTTGATTTGTGAATTATGTTAAGGTGTAAATTTGATTGATGATGTGTAAGTGGTGTTGAAAATGATTTAGAATGATGAAACATGATATGATATTACTCTGAATCATTGTATTGCATTACTATTGTGATGCGTTGGAGTTTGAGATGGAGCTACGGAGTTATGTTATGGGGATAGAAGTGTTTGTTTGTGTATACATATCCGACAAGTGGAACTTTCGATTAGCCTAGATCCAGCCGTTCGACAGGGCGAACGGTGGTGCATTGAACATGCTCACGGGATAGGGAGGCCTATGAGGTGAGATGTGGTTTTTCATGCATGGGACACGTAGTCCTACCATTGTTTTGATGATAAAAGGGGATTATATGTTGTACCGGGGTGTTCCCGATGGTTATGATTTTATTCTGGGGTGTTCCCGATGATAATTGTGTTCCGGGGTGTTCCCAATGATGTTTTGTGAAAACGTACGCTCATGAAAGTGGAAAACGGGTAATCCCTAGTTCCATGCAGACGAAGAAGTTCTGAGCATACGGAGTGACCTCGAAGACCTTATTGTTAGTACGACCTAAGGAGGATCTTAAGGATGCGACGTTTGACAGAACTTACTTAGGGTGCTAGATACGTGATAACATAGAAAGACACTTAGGTTTTCCCCTTAGTTCGGGCAAGTAGGTTGTTTGTCTATTCAAAGTAACGTGCCTCACTCTTTCTTAAAATAAAATTTATATTCTTAAAAGAGAGCGTTGTTTTGAATAGCTAGAGTTGGCATAAGTGGTACCAAGCCCGGGTATCATACGGTGATTCACTGAGAATATCGTTCTCATACTCTTTTCATTTCTTATGCCCCAATTCTAGGAGATGGATCTGCTGCAGCCGCTACCCGCCCTTGATCTCCTCACTGTCAGGTTCTTCCCAACTATGGGGTTTGTGTCGGTCACGTCTGCTATCCTTACTTCCTTTAGTTTCTATGTTGTTGATCTTCCATTGTGGGACCCTCCGGAGCCTTTCACTCCTTAGCCACCTCATGGAGTAGGACATCCTCCGCATGGAGTCCATCATGAGCAGCCTCCTCATCCATCGCATGCTCCCGTTCAAGAACCGGGACCTCCACCCAATTCACCAGTGTTCCCATAGGATAACATAATGGATAATCCATTTCTATGGATAGATCCAGATGACATGGTGCCGGAGTATGTCCCGGGTGAGTGGGACTCTGGAGGTGAGAGTATCCCGGAGGCGGCTGTTTCACCAATAGTGATAGAAGACGAAGACGAAGAGGATCCCGAGGAAGACATTAGCACGTTACCTGCAGACCATAGTTGAGGAGGACATTTCATTTCCCGTTGTTTATTTATTTTTCATGTATTCGAGCGAGTTGTATTTTGTTGGTCATGGTTAGACCTAACCTTTGATACATTTTGGTTGTAACCCTTATTCTGATTTATACTCTGTGATTGCGTGGAGTTTTGATTTTCCCCAGCATGTTATTATATGTAGTTTCAGTTTTATTATCCTTCTTATAATTGTGGTATAATCGACTTCTCTCTTGTTCGTCGACTCGTATACAAAAAAAAATCCGTGTTTTTCCGCTATTAGATTTAGGATGTTACAATATTACTAGGAATTCGTCAAGAAATTGTAAGAAATGAAGAACAACAGACCTCTTCTAAATCTTCAATTTGTAAAAGAAAATAAGTAAAATAGAAAGGAAATTAACTCAAGACAACAGGGTAATGATTATAAAATTTTACTACTTTGTTTCAGAGAAATAATGGAAAAGAAGGTATAAAAATTAAATCCTCTCTACGCTTGGTTAGTTATTCATGTTTTTTCCGTTACGCTGTAGCGGGAGCCTTTTATAGTGTTCTGGATCCATTCTGAGTCGCTGGGCGAGAGAGAGACACGCTGGGCACTGTCAGTTTCGGACGATGTGGCCGCTTCTGGTTCTTGAGTTCAGATCTCGCCTGGCTGGATCAGAGGTTACTGGGCGCGAATTGTCATTATTGCGTTCGCGATCGTGGTTTTTACATGTTGGAATGAACCCTAAATCCATAAAAACCCCAAGACCATTCATATTAAATCATGAAGAAGATAAAAAAGAAACAAATACAGAAGCGTACCTGATGATGCCATAGAAATGATTGATGTTTGGGTCTCCTCAATTTTGATCGGTTGATCTTCCAAACTTATAAGTGCTCTGTAGAATGTTAGGGTTCTACCTCTCTACTGATGGGATGACAGAAAAGGAGGTTGCACTCACAGTTTGAGGACCATAACCTATTTATAAACAAACATAACCCTAGTTTCTAATTCAGCCCATCATAGAATTAGTAACTGGGCCCAGATGGTATCTACACATATACAAGCTCATACTCACTTAATAAGATGTTTATGCTCATACATTAATAATAATTTGGATTTACCAAATCACTTTAATATTGGGCTAAACCTTATAATAGCACATATTTATATTTACACTAAGTCCATAAAAATTCTAACAATCTCCCACTTGGACATATGTGTATATATAAATACAAAACCATAACTTTATGAGCTCTAAATTTGCTATTATGTCAAAAACATCTTTAAACAATCTCGTCCATCAAATATGTTGATATAGGACCAAGGCAACTTTCGTCATATCTTTCATAACTAAGTTTTCCATGATCACAAATATCATCAAAATTAAATGACATAGATCGAGTATGGATGCGTAGCATGGAAATTACACGTAATGTGATCACACATGCCTATTTCCAACTGGTCCAACAATATTCCTGATGAGATCATACAAAAAAAATTGCGACAGAGTATAAAAGATACTGAATACTTTATTATTTCTACAGAAAAATCCATAAACATAATGTCTATTCATAAATAATTAAGCACCTAAATGCACAATACTCCCACTAAAACAACATATCATCAAATGATATCACACCCATATGAGTTGTGTGCTCATGAAAGACCTTGGGTGGTAATCCTTTAGTAAGCGGATCCGCAATCATGGAGTTTGTACCAATGTGCTCTATAGACAACTGACCACTCTGTACTCTTTCCTTAACAACTAGAAACTTGATGTCTATGTGCTTTGACTTTGACGAACTCCTGTTGGAATAAAGGACTGCAGACTTTTGTCACAAAATAACTTAAGTGGTCTTTCAACTCCATCCAAAATTTGCAGCCCTGTGACAAAATTCCGCAGCCATACAACATGATTGGATGCCTCATAACAGGCTATGAACTCAGCTGCCATGGTGGAAGAAGCAACGAGTGTCTTCTTGGCACTCTTCCAAGAAATTGCTCCTCCAGCAAGAATAAAAATATAGCCCGAAGTGGATCTACGACTGTCTTGACATCCAGCAAAGTCGGAACCCGAATAGCCAATGATCTCCAATTTATCCGACTTCTTATATGTGAGCATGTAATGTTTTGTTCTCTGAAGATACCGTAAGACCCGTTTGGCTGCTACCCAATGATCTATTCTTGTGTTGCTCAAATATCTGCCCAACATCCCAACAATGTACGCAAGGTCCAGACGCGTACATACTTGGGCATACATAAGAATTCCCACTGCCGAAGCATATGGTAACTTTTGCATTTCTTTAGTTTCAAAATCATTCTTGGGACATTGATTGAGACTAAATTTGTCTCCCTTAGCAACAGGGGTATCTCCTGGCTTACAATTATGCATGTCAAATCTCTTGAGTACTTTTTCAATATAGCTCTTTTGTGATAATCCAAGAGTACCTCGAGAACGATCTCGATGTATCTGAATTCCTAATAGAAAAGAAGCCTCTCCAAGATCTTTCATCTCAAATTTCTTTGATAGAAATTTCTTGGTTTCATACAATAAGGCTAAATCATTGTTGGCAAGCAGTATGTCATCAACATATAATACCAGAAAAATACACTTACTCTCACTGAACTTGTGGTATACACAATCATCAACCAAATTCATCTCAAAACCAAATGAGAGAACAACTTCATGAAATTTGTGATACCATTGACGAGAAGCTTGCTTAAGCCCATAGATGGATTTCTTTAATTTATAAACCCTATCTTTTGTTTCTTCTAATATAAAATGTTCTGGTTGCACCATATAAATTGTCTCATCAATGTCACCATTGAGAAACGCAATTTTTACGTCCATCTTATGTAACTCAAGATCAAAATGTGTCACTAATGCCATTATAGTCCTAAAAGAGTCTTTCGATGAAACCGGAGAGAAAGTCTCTTTGTAATCAATGCCTTCCCTTTGGGTAAAGCCTTTTGCAACAAGACGTGCCTTATATCTCTCTACATTACCCTTTGAATCCCGTTTGGTTTTAAATATCCATTTGCAACCAATAGGCTTCATACCTTCAGGTAATGAAGTGATTTCCTAAACGTCATTGTCTTTCATGGACTTAATCTCTTCCTTCATGGCATCAATCCATTTATGAGAATTAGCACTTTCCATGGCTTGTTGAAAGTTGATTGGATCATCTTCCATCAATCCATTATCATTCTCATGTTCTTAGAGAAATACAACATATTCATCCGAAATTGCATTTCTCCTTTCTCTAGTGGATCTCCTTAATGGCACTTGCTCTTGAGGTTGTTGAGTTTGTTCTTCTGGAATAACTTGAAAATCTTGATTGGGAAGAATTTCAATATTACCTTGTGGATCTGGTATTGTATCTTGAACTACATCAGGAATAGAAACCTGATCATTCTCAACAATAATAATAGGAAGAGAAATATTTTCATCTTCAAAGGCAATATCTCTAATCTCATTTCTCCCCCCAAACTCAACATCCTCAAAAAATTGAGCATTTTCCGTCTCAAACATTGACTTAGTTGTGGGATCATAAAATTTATACCCCCGAGACCGTTCAGAATATCCAACAAAATATCTACTAACCGTCCTTGAGTCCAATTTCTTTTCATTTGGCCTATAAGGCCTTGCCTCAGCTGGACAACCCCAAATATGAAAGTGTTTTAAACTTGGCTTATTACCAGTCCACAATTCATAAGGAGTACTTTTGGCTAGTGCTTTTGTTGGAACCTTGCTAAGGATATAAGCTGCAGTTTTTAATGCCTCTCCCCAGAGTGATTCTGGCAAGATAGAATGACTGATCATACTTCTTACCATATCCTTTAATGTTCTGTTTCGTCTCTCAGCAACACCATTCATGCTAGGAGTACCCGACATTGTATACTGTGTTCCTCTAGGAATTTGGCAAATGGTCCTAGACGTTGTTCACCTGATCCATCATATCTACCATAGTATTCACCACCACGGTCAGATCTAATGGCCTTAATTCTTTTGCCAAGTTGATTCTCAACCTCAGCTTTAAATGCCTTAAACACGTCCAGTGATTGAGACTTCTCATGAATGAGATAAAGGTAACCATATCGAGAAAAATCGTCTATAAACGTAATAAAATATCTTTGGTCATTCCATGAAGCCGTAGGGAATGGTCCACAGATATCCGTATGAATTAGTTCTAAGACGTCTGAAGATCTATTGGCACCAAGTTTCTTTATGTTTGTTTGTTTCCCCTTAATGCACTCAACACAAACTTGAAAGTCTGTCAAATCAAGGATTCAAGAATTCCACCAGATATAAGTCTTTCAATCCTTTGTTTGGATATGTGTCCTAAACGCTTATGCCAAAGTGAGGCAGAATTCTCATTGGTTAATTTGCGTTTCACACCGCGTGAATCAACATGAAAGGTTTCATTAAACGAGGCAATAGTATCAATTAAATATAGGTTATCACAAAATACCAAAGAACCTGTTCCAATAATATTTGAATTTTGAGAAAGATTAAACTGATTGTTTCCAAATGAACAATAATAACCAGATTTGTCCAAAACAGAAACAGAAACCAAATTCCGTCTTATAAACGGTACAACAAAAGTGTCTTTCAAATCCAAATAAAATCCAGTTTTTAGCAATAACCTAAAAGTTCCTACAGCCTCAACTTCAGTTGCTTTACCATCGTCCACATAGATGAATATTTCAGCATCACTTGGCTTTCGGTAATTCAGGCAACCCTGCATAGACACACTTACATGAGTAGTAGCACCAGAATCTATCCACCAAGTATGTCTTGGCACTGAAGCCAAATTAACCTCAGAACAAACAAAAGCATGAAATGTACCTTTCTTGACACATCAGGCGTGATATTTGGCATAATTCTTCTTCACATGACCCGTACCGTTGCAGAAGAAACAACAAGATACCTCAGTCTCAGTTTGCTTAAGTTGTTGTTTCTTTTGAACTGGGATATTTGTAGCTTCTTTATCATTCTTCTTTTCTTATTTTTGTCCTTGGAGGTACTTGCTAAGTGGGCACTTTCAACCTTTTCTCGCTTCAGCCTATCCTCTTCTTGCACACAATGAGAAATGAGCTCATTCAGAGTCCATTTGTCCTTTTGATAGTTATAACTGACCTTAAATTGACTGAATTGTGTAGGAAAGGAAATCAAAACCAAATGCACGAGAAAATCATCAGATAGCTCTAGCTTTAGTGCCTTTAGTTTTGAAGCGAGATGAGACATCTCCATGATGTACTCCCTTATGTTTCATTTGCCCGTATACTTCATTGAAATCAAGTTCAATAAAATCGTACTTGTTTCAGCCTTATCGCTTTTAGCAAAACGCTTTTCAATTTCCTTAAGAAATTGCTTAGCAAGAACCACATTTTCGGACACAATGCCCTTGAATGCTTCTGGAACACCACGCTGCATGATCATAAGACACAAGCGATTTGATCGCTCCCACCTCTCAAAATCCCGCTTTTGTTCAGCGGAACTTTCTTCCGTAAGAGGGGCAGGCTCATCAGTCCTTAATGCAAGGTCTATGTCCATGCAGCCAAGAACAATCATAATGTTCTCTTTCCAGTCCTTAAAGTTACTCCTATTTAAAATGGGAATAAAGATGATATTGGCAGATATCACAAAAGTATAATTAACTGAAAAATAAAATCAGAACAAAACATCATAATCACATAAGGTTACAAATAAGTTTAAATAATGGTAAAACCCATCACAAGATACCTAGCACAACATTAATATTTAGTCTTTGGACAGAAATATCAATTTGCAAGTGGTACTATTGACAATAAATCCTGTCAAACAACAAGTCTATCTTTGAATCGACTTATTATTCACATGGAACCTAATAATTGTCACATATTTATCACCACAAGTGAGCATGTAATTTAGCCAAATACAGATCTTCCTTTGGGCCGATCGGTATATGTTTAAATTACATTCTCATAATTATCTCAATGTTTTAGAATAAATTAATTTAGCCAACAGAGGCTACTTTGACAACATATTGTTTCAATCAATTTATTCCAAAACTCAAAATTATTATAAAAAAATAATAATAACAATACACAATATATATATATATATATAAACCAAAGAATCAACGAACCAACACACTTTATATATAAAGCACCAACACCGATTGTACATGATAACAAAATAAGATAATATATATTCAAATCAAGAATAACATGAACAGTGCATTCTTGTGTCATATACGGTGATCGAAATGCGTAAAATGTCAAATATCCAATTTTAAATCACCGTAAAGCAGTTGGAAGAAAATAATAATAATAATAATAATAATAATAAAAAAATCCAAAACCAAACCCAAAAAAAGACAAAACCGATCGCTGTTCCTGAATGCATTACATGATATAAGCTAGATATGTATATATACAATTGATAATAAGAACATGTAGCGCTATATATAATATATACGGCAAATCGGCAAACAGGAAAGGGAGAATCGACCGAAAAAAAAAGGTTGGTTCTAAATTTTAAATATCAATATATCATTATTTTCTCAATGATTCAATTATGAATGACTCTGATACCACTTGTTGGAATGAACCCTAAATCCATAAAAACCCCAAGACCATTCATATTAAATCATTAAGAAGATAAAGAAATAAATGCGGAAGCATACCTGATGATGCCATAGAAATTATTGATGTTTGGGTCTCCTCAATTTTGATCGGTTGATCTTCCAAACTTATGAGTGCTAGAATGTTAGGGTTCTACCTCTCTGCTGATGGGATGACAGAAAAGGAGGCTGCACTCACAGTTTGGGGACCATAACCTATTTATAAACAAACATATCCCTAGTTTCTAATTCAGCCCATCATAGAATTAGTAACTGGGCCCAAATGGTATCTACACATATACAAGCTCATACTCACTTAATAAGATGTTTATGCTCATACATTAATAATAATTTAAATTTACCAGATCACTTTAATATTGGGTTAAACCTTATAATAGCACATATTTATATTTACACTAAGTCCATAAAAATTCTAACGTTACATCCACAGTAAAAGGTCTCTAGCTGGGTGAGGACGGGGGTCGATCGGCGCCTTTGTTTCTTCTAAACAATGTGTGTCGTTGATCTTGCATGATCCACGGGTTGCAGTCGCGCTGGGCACGCTTCTTTGTCGCTGGGCATCAAAGATTTTCTCTGCCTTAGTTATGTCAAAAGTATAGATTATAGCCTCATCGGTTTTATTTTCTTTGATTTTAGCATGGCGGAGAGAGGTGCACTTATATGGAGAACCATCTTTTAATTCGACAATATTAACTTATTTTTCTTTTGGGTCATTGTCATCATCACTCGAGTCGAAATCCTCAAGATCGACATAATGGACTCTTTCTTGTCGAGATTACTTCTTTTTTAAACGTTCTTTTTCCCTTTTCACTTGTTTGACTTGTTTGACCCTAACTCCAAATTAGGTCAAGTCGAAGAACTGCTAACTGATTACCTTGCATCTAATGTCTAGATCTAACTCATTTATGGCAATTTTGATGGCATCAAATTCCTGTAAAGAGGTGTAACAACAGTTTCTAAGATTCCTAAGTCAATCCAGGTACTCATCAATCGACTCATGGTGGTAACATCGAATAAAAAAAAGGTTGTCGACTTCAACCCTCTTCTCTTCTCAATAAAACTGATTGTGAAAGCTTGGTTCCAACTGTGCCTAATTCGTAATCAAATTTGGCCTTAGGTTAGAAAACCATGTAAAAACATTTTTAGTCAAAGAAGAAGAGAAGAATCGCATTTTAAGGTATTCATTCGACGCGAGTTCACCAATCTTGATTGTGTATCTTGCGATTCGTTCGACTGTACATTCACCAGTTTCACCCGAGAATTTCGACAAATGTTTTGGGCTCTTCCATCCCCTAGGCACTTCTGCCTTTTGGATCTAATTAGAGAGAGCTGAGATAGTTGATTTTGTGCATGCCCCCAAGCCTAATTCTTTGCAATTCCATCTGCGTTTACACCATTTGGAATTAAATGATGGGCTCAAAGTTGGTGAGAATGTAAGCGGGTTGGTTAGGTTTGTAATCTATGTTTGGGTTGTTATGGGGATGTGGGTTACCCACATGGTTATTGATTGCATCGATGATAGGGTTGAGAACAACCACCATTTGGTGAATCATGTGATTAACTAAGTCGTTATGACTCTCATCGATTTGTTGTCAAACCAAAGCCATAGTTTAAGTATTACTATGTATGGTCGGTTATGGCCTTTCTCTAGACATATATGGGAAAACAGGTCCTAGAAGTGTAGCATTATTTGGTTGTCTCAACTCTAGCATTAGAGGTCCACTATGTCTAAGGCTCGGTCCTGGCATATGTGATGCATGCTCGAATCCTGGGTTTGGGAGAAATAATGGATTAAAGTATGGACCCGCTTAAAGGTTAGAATTCGAGCGAGGGCCTAGACACACAACTTCATTCATCACTCCTGGCAGGGGAATATACTTGGGTGGTGTATATCCAGGAGGCAATCCATACGGAGGCCAAGTCCAATTTTGATACGTAGGAGGGATTCGGTTCTAATCATCGGGTGAGGCTGACTTCAGTGGACCCTCTTCGTTTGGCTGAGAAATGTTTTTGTTAGAGGAATCGTTGTTTGCAGGTTGACCCTCATTATTAGACTCGACTCTATTCCCCATAATTGGATGTTTGAGACATATGTGAAACTTCAGTTTCACTTCTCAATTTCATAAACTCTTTTGATACTGAGTCTCACTGGATGTGCCAATTTATTTTACTCGAGTTCGATCTCGACAATGCGAAATTGAATGAGAATAAAATAAAGAGTTTGTACTAGTGTTTTGAAAAAATGGTGTTAGGACCAATATCAATGAGGAGTATTGTGTATGAAATTGAGATAGGAGTAGATCAAATATATGATTTATTGATTGATCCCAAGAGTAGAGTACAAAGTATACAGAGAACTGGAAATGTAAAGTGTAAATTCCATCCTAAATGAACATGAAATAAAAATCTATGTCTAATACTAATGCTAAGGGTGATTGAGACATACTCAGATAACTTGATACTTTGTGTGAGAATTACAAGTTTTTAAGTGAATGTTCAATGCCCTAAATTACAAATTATTTTCTTATTTATAGATAAACTAATGTCGTTGGACACATCATCTCGACGGTTATACTAATCCTACTAGGATCAACAATCTCCATATACAAATAACTGTTGAAACTACTTCATCTCGTGTCATGTCAAAATATGAATGTTATAATTGAATGAGAATTCCCCTATAATTTAATGAGAATTCCTCACTCCAACAAGCAATCACTTGGTCGAATTCGTTTTATGACGTGTGTCTTGTAAGATATCCCTTTATCCAACACGTGTCCAATGATGACAGATAAATATTTAAGTCTATTTTCAAAGCATGTGTCGAAGAGCCATATCGAGGACGCGTCAAGTCAGACATTCAAATGTTTATTCTTGGATTTCGACCTTTTGGACACCATTTATAATTTATAGTTGAGATAGTACTTGGTGAATTTTAGCGTCAACAAGTATATTCGATCTTAACCAACTTGGGTTGGTCAAGTGGTTAGCTCACTTGTCCGCTTAAGTAAGAGTCGGGAGTTCGATCTCCGCCATGTGTATGTAGCAACCTATTGGCCAACAGCAAACCCTTAAATAGAGCTCAGATCCGCAACAGATTAGTCTTTGACCTTATGGACTGGAGGATACCGAGGGAAACAAAAATAAAGTATATTCGATCTTACTCAAGCATATGATATTACATAATTAAATTGGTCATTTTAGTATAATGAAGCAATGACATGGTAATTATAGGAAGAAAAGAATATAAAAATTTTGATATTAATAATAATGAAGGTATCATTTAACACTCAAAATTAAATCAAAGAACAAATGTGTAGAATATGCATGTGTTGTCAGTTCTGAGACCAATGTACATGCGACTCGATACAAAAGCCTTTTCCTTTTTCGTCATAATATATAGTTATAAAAATTGTAGCCTTTTTCAAACTGCGTCTTCACGGTCGAAGAAAAATCCCATAAATCAACACTACCTCCTCAAGCTCTCCACAATGTAGTCAGCATACAGGGTCCTTCACAACAAACCAAAATATCACACCATAAATGCATAAATCGACAAGAGATTATTAAAAGTTTAAAACTAAAATCTAAGGCTACTGGAAAAACAATAATGTTTGAAATAAAAATACGTTCAACTTGTATCCAACGTGTGTTATTCATGTTACAGAATGTGTGTTATACGTATAACATACATTCTATAACATGGATAGCACACATTGAATACAAGTTGGACGTATTTCTGTTGTACGTCAAGCATTATTGACAAAAAAATATCGTATTGTAATTGATTAAAAATGTTTGAATTTTATAGATTGATATATATATATACACACAAAACACAAGTAAACCCTATTTTGGTTCGATTGATATATATATGTATATATATATACACAGAACACAAGTAAACCCTATTTTGATTTAGAAATATATCATTTCAGAGTTTTTTTTTTTTAGGACTAATTTGTCGTTTGATATATTTCCCAAGGATCAAAACGAGTATACTATATAGTCATAAACAATTTTATAGTATCAATCAAAAAATTTAAGTGTCCAAAAAAATGTCAAATGATGCTAGGTAACTAGCAAACTAATACAATTTCAAAATTTTCCATGACTAAAGAAAAACATTAGTTTAGTGTGCATAAGCCATGACTTTTGCTTACATGGAATGTTTGATCGCTTCATAGGCACTTGAGGCAGGAAGAAAGTCATTTACTGCAACTTCCTTGTTCTCATTCTTCTTGTCTAATTCTTTTATAAAGGAAAAACAGAACTATTTTCACATATACATACTGCACAAAATGAAAAAAGTGTATCTCACAATATCTGCAAATGCTGAAAATGAGGGAGAGTTGACCAAACAATACTAGAATTTGAAAATTTTCAAAGGATACAGTCTTCGAAAAACCGGCGGATCTCAGCCAAACGGTGAGGAGGGAGATCCTTGATATCATTGTAATGACGATACTCAGGATCATCAGCACACACGGCGATTATCTTGTCATCTTTCTCACCCTGAATTTCATCATAATTAGTTGTTGATCAATAACCAAATATATGTGTTGCTGACAGAAGTGGAAAAAAGGCAATAGCTTTGGCCCAAAATAAATCAACCTGGAAGAAAGCAATATACCTGATCAATCATAGGCATGAGTCCAATAGCTTTGGCCCGAAGAAAGCAACCCGGAAGAACTGGCTCCTGCCCATGATGAGTTAAGTTCAGCATCACAAATATCAGCAAAACCATAAACAATGACACATCTAAGAGCAAAGATCATAAAATGTAGGAATAGGATGATCCATAAATATGCATTATAAAATTGTTGGACTAGAAGACCATTTGTTAGCTAACATATATTGGCAGCTTAGTTATGACTTTTGGATTGAGAGTGCACACTGCAGAGCTTAGTAATAAATTGATTAATTAACAAAAGACACTAGATTCTTGAAAACTGTAGAAGCTCTATTCAAGATAATCTGCTTGAACTGTTGACCTCTGTACTCCAACCACCAACTCTTTTGCATTTGAAATCATAGTGAGCCAGAACTTTTACTATTATAATAAAATCTATTTTCAGAAAGCTTTCCAATAAGAACAATTTAGAAGAATTGCCGACTCTTGATCCACAAAAAGAACAATAGTGTAACTTTGGGCAACTTCTGAAAACACACAAGTTTCCTTCCAAAATAAATGAATTGCCAGAAGATTCTCATTACAACTGTCAACACAATCCCGACTTGAGGAACATTTTGCATACATATCTAGCACATATAAGTGCTTACATCACATCGAATCATAGGCACGCAAATATGCAAGAAGTTGACAATATGAGCAAGATAAAAATACCTGCATAATAACCAAGACATCCATGGGGTCACTGTCCTCACAAATGGTACGTGGGATGAACCCATAGTTGTGAGGATACACAACTGATGAGTAAAGAATACGATCAACCTGCACATAGATGCTTGTTTAGAAACATCCTAGACACAAAAATAATAATGGGCATGAGGCAAGGAAACATGATTGATCAATGATCACCTTAATGAGTCCAGTTTTCTTGTCAAGTTCATATTTCACCTTGCTTCCTTTCCCAATTTCAACCACCTGCAAGACTCATCACAGCTCAAGTGTTAAAATCTCTCCTCAATAAAGATTTTATTTAATGTCCTTATGATTAAACAACCATTAGAACAATTTAAGCTCACAGCATGATATGCAAACTTATATGGTCTAAGCATGGCCAGGTGTAATTATAGCAGAGATTATATGTCGTGCACTAAGATTCTGATAAAAATTGAAGAACCAATATTAACCCAAAGTCTCTGTAAAACATTTAAATAATTTTTTAATGTAGTAATGTACACATGGATCTTTAAATGATTATATCTTGATATAGAATCTGTATTTCACATTAGTCCCCGAGATTTAGAAAATATCAATTTAGTCTGTAAGATTGCAAAAAATGACCCAAATTAGTCCCAACTCCCAATGGCAACGTTCATGGGAACCAACTTAGAATCACCAAAAGGACTAATCAGAATCACTTTTTACCATTTTAGTGACTAAATTGGTATTTTCTTAATTTCATACACTAAAGTAAAATACACATACAATTTAGTGACCAAAATGAACTTTTATCAATAAATCATTAATTCCATGATGCTTCAGACCACTGCAGCAATTTGTAGAATTATGATCAGAATGCTTACACAGTTGAAGATCTTTGGAGCTTCAGGTCCTGCATTGCAGTGAAAATACTGTTTAGCAAACCAACCAAAGTGAAGAAAAATAAAAAAGAAACAAAAGAAAAACACATTGTGATCAAAAGCACGCGTTCCTAGCTCAACAAATCGTCATTTTTTTGGTTCATTTCAATGATATTATTGCTTACCTATCTCAAGATCATGCCAAGGGTGTGCAGCAACGGATCTCCTGGTCATGGATGAAATAATCCTCTCATTAAGTGGTGGTGATGGCTTTGAATAATGAGAGATTGTTGGAACCTTGTTCGGGGTCTCAATTGGTGGAGACATTTCTGCAATTTACACAACAATTTCCAATTTTCAATTAGATCCATCACTATTTTTACTCATTTTTTAAACATAATTTCGCAACTAAAAATTTAAAATATAAATAAATACAACTAAGAATAATGTAAAAACCCAAATTACAGTGTCCTTAAACTAATATCACACACCTATCATCACTGTCATAAAAAGTCAATATACCATTTGACGCGTGAAGCTATATTTACGATTCAGAAGCCCTTTTTTTGTTTTACCCAGAGCCGCTTAAAGAGTTAAAACCACAAAAATCAAAAGAAACGACAGGTGAAACCCAAAACGGCATCAGATCTGATCCGTTCCAATGCACAAAAGAAAAAACGACGACTTAAATTTAACAAAAAAATAAGAATGTGGAAGTCTTCGCAGAACAGAGTTTCTCAGAATCAGAGACCTCAAAAAAAATCAAACCACCGTTTCAGATTTTAAATAAAGGCAAAAAAAAACTAAACAAGTACCCCCCCAAAACTTCCCCTTTTTTGTGTTTTGAAAAAACGTAAGCAGAATAAACGATGCTAAACTGTGGAGAAATGATGAGGAACGAGAAATGAAAAAGAACTCACCGAAAAAAAGAAGGTGGTGTAGTGAAGAAAGGAATGAAGGGTTGAGCACGGATCTCGAGAAGAGTTGTGAGAAGAGAGTGTAAAAGAGAATGGAGGAGTGAATGCTTGTTGTGTCTGCAAAGAGCAATGAGAGAAGGAGCTTTATAGGTATAAGGAGGGAGGAGGAGTTAGAGTTACACTACACGCGTTCCTAGCTTCCCGCTCTTGTTGGAATGGCTCGTCATTTTAAAGCCACGCGCCCATAACCTCATGGCAATTTAGCTGACTCCTATTTGTACAAAGAAATGTTTCACGTACAACAGAAATACGTCCAATTTGTATTCAACATGTGAATACATCCTATAACATGGATAACACATATTGGATACAAGTTGGACGTATTTTTGTTGTACGTCAAGCTTTATTGATTTATACATACAACAATGTCATCCACTCTTTTTCCATCCATTCAAAAGTTAGTAATCTTTATAAAAAAAATTGATAAGTTGTCAACATATTCATAAAAGTTGTCAACTTTTTGAAAAGATGGAAAATTGATGAAAGAGTATTGTTGTATACATAAGTAGCATTTTTATTTCTATTAAAGATAAATAATAACAAAAAATGAAGGATAGAAGCATAAAGAATAATGCTTTCTAATATCCCATAAAGGATGGAGGAATTTTTATTTCTTATTTCTTAAGCAATCTTAATTTTTTTGGGACTAAAACATGGGTTTAAATATAAATAAGTTAGTGAAAATTTTATAATTAATTATATTTTTTAGTTAAATAATTTTTTGATATATTATTAATATAATTATTTTATGTCGTCTATAATTTCAAATATGTAACAGTTTTCTACCAAAAAAAATGTAACATTTAAAGAATTGTCTTATACTATTACTATGCTATATATTACATAAAAATTATAATAGTAATATATTAAAACTTTTAGTAAGTAAAGACTCAGTAAAAAAAAATGGGCTCAATATGAAATTTTTAATATGCTTTATACTAAGAAAGTTTTTTAAATTAATTCTACTTGTCATACTCAATGACAGAGTCTAATATACGAATTCACCTATCAGAATTAATTAAATTATATTTACCTAAAAAAAGTGTGAAACATGCTTTTGTTTATCATTGAATATATAAAATTAGTAGTAAGAAGCTGGTTAATTATGATAAAAATAAAGTGAATCCTACAATATAATCATACTTTAAGAAGTATTTATTAAATATTTTAAAAAATAATACATCAATTATTTCTTCTATTCATCTTTTAAATTTATTTAAAAATATCTTAAACTATTTTTCATTTAATTTTTAAATTATGATTTTTTTCTGAATTATTTTATATTAAACCCTTATTTTATGATGAAAAAATAAGAAAAATTAAAAAGTAAATTAAAAAAACATGTAATCCGGTACAAATAAACTCTATTTACTTATATTTTGTGTCAATAACTCAATTCAACAATATTGTAATTCCAAAAACGTACCTTTATGTAAAAATGAATGCATGAAGTATTACAAATAATGTTTGACGTACAACGAAAATACGTCCAGTTTGTATTTAACGTGTGTTATTCGTGTTACAGGATGTGTGCTATCATATATATGTATAGCACACGTTCTGTAACATGGATAGCACACGTTGAATACAAATTAGACATATTTTCGTTGTACGTCAAAAGTATTACCTCTAGTCCTCTACAATCTACGTTGAATTATGTAAAAATTATTATGACTGAAAATAATGAAAAACTTACGTGGAACTGTGGATAATCTTTCCTTCCAATTGTTAATTGCAGTGTAATTAATGTAATAAATGTTATCCTCTTTTATTTTAATTAATTAATAATAAAAAAGATTAAAGACGTGGATTAAACTTGTTAATTATACTACTTTTCTTACTCAGCATGAATCAGCATCTCTTCTTGTCTTATCCGTATATTCTGCTGACGCGAAAATATCGTGTCCGCAGCTGTTCTCAGCTTAGTCTTAACGCGTCCTCTTGCTCTGCTGATTCTGTCTACGTTGGAAGTTGGAACCCACCGTTGACGGAGACGCTATTCCTAACGGTCGTGTGGTGCAATATGAACCCTCTACCTACGATATCTATTTTATTTTATTCATTTATTTTTTTGCATAAATACTTCGAAAACAACATTTTTTCAGTTAAAACAGCCAATAAAGTCTATTTTAATAATTTTAACCCAAATAATATTATTAATCATGTGTATTTTTTAATGGACTGAGTGATTTAGATTCAATTTCCTATTATTAGCTATTTTGACTTATTTTTTGTTGTGTCTCTAACAATGCTCTATTTTTTTTATTGATTCGAGGAGGGGCATCAGAAATTTATTTTAGGGGATTATGAGGGCAGAAATGGACATATTTTATACTCCTTCTTCCATTTTAAAATATTATTTTAAAATATAAGTTTTTTAAAATTTTTAATATATTCTTATTTTATTTTTTAATAATATTTTTCATAAATTTCAAATATTGCTTTTAATATTATATAAAATATGTACATTAATAAAAAATTTTGTCATTTACTTTTAATTTTTAAAATATCAATATAAATTAATTATTACATTGATATGTGTAAAAATTCAAAAGTAACTTATATTTTAAAATTGATGAAGTAATACTAATATTAAATGATTAATATTAGAACATATATATGGACATAATAAACTATTAACAGGATACAATAACGAAATACTTATTTTTATATTTTATTTTTTACATATATATTACATTTATATTTTTTATATATATTGCACAGATTAAAGGTACTATTACTATGGAAATTTATCCCGCTATCTCTGTCTTTTTATTCTTTTTATAAGTATAGTATGATTTGTATAGTATTAACTATAACTATTTCCCTTACCAAAAGAAAAAAAAAACTATTTCACCCGGAGTTATTGATTTACTACTATAATAACCTGTGCGATATACTGGATAACACGAAATTACATATTTTAAAAATATTATAAAAAAATAGAAATATTTTTATAAAAAATAAAAATATTACGAAAAGTACTAAATAGCTAATATATGTTTATAATTTAGATAATTAATTTTCCAAATTATTCACATTATTCTAATAGAAAAAGATATTCCAACTATACAATATTATCAAGAAAATTTATTAAAAAATCTACAAAAAGAGGAAAATTACTTTAAATCCAAAACCTAGATGTACATAATAACAAATATCACTAAATATAATATGGTCAAAATTAAAAATCAAAATACATGAACTATGAATTCAATAAAGACAATATAGAAATAAAACAACATTCTAAGAGTTTTTAAGTAAATAATGAATTGTTACGTACAATATATGAATTATACAATAACATACTTGTTAACATATATATTTTGAGAAATTGATCATGTTGCATTAAAATTATTTATTTAATTTACATGTCTAAAGTCATTTATTAAAATATAATCTTGTTATATAAAAAATAAAAAATTAGTTTATACTTTTAAACATATTTATAATACAATATATAAAAATGCCGCTATATAGTACTTTCACGATCAAGCACTTTTTAGCAATCTTTCTCGTACGTTTTTTTATTGAATGAGAAAAAAATTAAGTATTCATTAAATATATATTTTTTAAAATATACAACATGTAAGATGAGTCATGCAATGATATTTTTGAAGATGTAAATTCATTGTATAAAGTAATAGTGAAATGTTTATGTTGAATATCAATTGTTAAGAATTAATATAATTGAAAAATTATTTTAGGTAAATGGTGAATTTTCATGTACAACAATATGAATTTTATAATGATGACATACTTGTCGCCCTAGCTATATATATTGAAGATATGATATCGTTTAATAAAAATATTTATTTAATTTATAAATCTAATATTACTTGTTAGAATATAATAACATTATAAAATAATAAAATTTTACTTTATATTTCTTACCATATTACATTAAGTGTATCCACTTATAGCATTTTTCCCAATCTTTGTCTCACTATATGTCACCTCCCTAAGGTTCTTTAGAATGAAAAGAATAATATTTTATATAAAGTTAAAAGAATAATATTTTATATATATGAAGTTATTTTAAAAACAATGTATATGATAAAAAATGGGTTGAGTTGTCATTTTTTTAATCTCTTTTAAAGATATAAATAAACCCATTGTATAAAAAAAGTTAAAGAATGTATATATGGAACATCACTTGATATGAACTAATATAAATGAAAATATTTATTTTAAGTAAATAATGAATTATCATGTACTACAACATGTACAATATGACTTTTATAATGACATACTTGTTAACATATTTTGAGGATATGAACTTATTGTATAAAAATATTTATTAATTAATTTATATGTCTAAAATCACCTATTAGAATATGACTATGTTATAAAAAAAATTGTGAATAAATTAAAATCCATATTCATAAGTTACAAACAAATGAAAAGAATGTACTGATTAATAAATTTTATATCATGAAGTAAAAAAAAATATAGTATTCCTTCCCTGACTTATTCCTTCCGTATATACTAATTTTTCTTAATTAAATCCGTAAGAAAATATATATTCAAAGTTAGCTAAAACTTTTAAAAATAAAATTATTAAATTTAACTTAGGTTCATAAAATCAACATATAATTAATATGATTATAATAAATTTTAAATAATTAATTTTAATTTGACAAAAAAATTCAAATTTTTATAGTACTTATTATAAATTTACAATAGTAGTCAATACGATTAGTGAAATTAGTTTAAGATACATATTAAGATATCAAATATATATACCTCGTAAATTGAAAAAGTAGATAATATGGTTAGTGGAAGTATTTTAATATACTAATTAAAATATTAAAGATATAGACCTCATAAATAAAAAATAGTAGTAAATATGGTTAAATTGGAAGTATTTTAGGTTAAAAAAATTAATATACTAAGAGATATACCACGTAAATAGGGAATAATAGTAAATATAGTTGGTGAAGATAATTTACGATACTAATTGATAATATTTGATTGTTTAAAAAAATATATAATATTTAAATAAAACGTTGATAAATAGAAAAATGTTTAAATAATATTATGTAAAATATGAAATATACACATAAAGAATATTTATTAAATAAAACACTAAATTAAAGGAAAAGAACTATATAATCTTAAAAATATTTAAATATTAAATAAAGTTTCACAAGTTAGAAACCTAATACATTCAATTTTAAATTCATATCTTCATAATATTATATTATTTTTCTCTAAAAAACTACAAATGGATTATATTTATAAAATCTCAAATTAATTTAAATTTATGTTCCTCAAAAATCAGTATATATCTACTATGATAATAGAAAAAATTTAAAAATTTAAAAGTATATAAATAAAGTTTCTCAAATTGGAATGATATATAGTAGATTTTAAAATAATTTGAATCATGGATAGAATGTCATTTTTTTGTAAAAAAAAGTCCAAATAGATTGTACTGAAAAAAATATAAATAAAAAATAATAATATAAGGAAATAAAAACTTAAAAAAAAAAATCTCTATTTCAGCCATCAAAACATATTTCTCTACACATGACTATTAACCTCCTTTACATAAAAAGATAGTAAACAGAACAAAATTATAATAAATAATCTTAAAAAATTGAAAAAAAAAATCTCCTTCAATTCATACTTTTTCCCCAAACTATAACTAATGTAACATCCTAAAACTACTAGCCAAAATACACAATTTTTTTTATAGATCGAAAGAATAAGCGCAGAATAAAAATATATGAACGATGAGTAAAGGGGAATAATAAAAATGAAATATCAATAAAATAAAAAGGGTGGAATCCAAAAATCTCAAACATAATCAACAAAATGGTGTATCACAGTGAAATAGTACAACCCAAAAGAAATGTCATAAACATGGTTGTATATATGACCGAAAGGTACATAGAAAAGATACAATAATAAACTGGAACATCATAGAAAAATAAACCTTATCTCAGCTACTAGATGGCAGTCTCGTACTAATATCCTCTTCCAGGTCCTCCTCCTCCTCCTCCATGGTCTGGCAGGACACCACAAACTCAGACATACTCTCCATATCAGACTCCCAAGCACCAGGGACGTAGTCGGGGACAACTTTATTAGGGTCAATCCATAGAAACATATTCTCCATGATGTTATCGTCCGAAAACACTGGCTCCACTGGCTGTGGCACTGGGCCAGGGACAGGAGCATGCAAATGCGGTGCCGAGAAATCATGACGTACGAGCGATGGGTGGTAGTCCTTTCCATGTTGCTGTTGCGGCGGCACGATCGGCTCGGGGGCCGGATCCCAATAGTGGAGGTCAGCTGCGTAAAACACGAATGTAGAAGGGACGATTGTGGACGTAACCGTGACGAATCAGTAGTAGGGGTGTATCTAACCACAACAATGTCATGTGTGGGTGGTGGTGGTGACGGCTCCATCACCTAGAATTGGGGCATAAGAAAGAGAAGGGAATGAGAAAAGATTTCTCAATTAGTCATCATACGATACCCGGGCTTGGTACCGCTTATGCCAATTCTAGCTATTCAAGGCAGCATATTCTCTCTTTATGAAAACATAAGTTATTTTAGAAAAGGTTGAGACTCGTTGCTTTGAATAGTCAAACATCCTACTTGCCCGGACTAAGGGATCCTATTGTGTCTTTCTAAGTTGTCGCGTATCTAGCACCCTACGAAAGTTCTATCAAACGTCGCATCCTTAGAATCCTCCTTAGGTCGTACTAATAAGGTTTCCCAGCTCGCTCCGTAAGCTTAGAACCTCTTCGTCTGCATGGAACTAGGGATTAGTCGTTTTCCTCTTTCATGAGTGTAACATCCTAAATCTAATAGCAAAAAAAAAACATATTTTTTTTATATATACGAGTCGAAGAGCAAGAGAGAAGTCAAATATACGTACAACGATTATAAGAAGGATAGTAAAATTGAAAATATCATATAAATAGCATGATGGGGGGAAAAACGAAAACCCCACGCAATCACAGAGTATAAATCGGAGTAAGGGATTACAACCAAATGTATCAAAGGATTAGGTCGAACAATGACCAACTAAATACAACTCGTCTGAATACATGAAAATAAATAAGCAACAGAAAATGAAATGTCCTCCTCAACTACGATCTGCATGTGACGTGCTAAGGTCTTCCTCGGGATCCTCTTCGTCTTCATCTTCTATCACTATTGGTGAAACAGCCGCCTCCAGGATACTCTCATCTCCAGAGTCCCACTCACCCGGGACATACTCCGACACCATGTCATCTGGGTCTATCCATAAAAATGGATTATCCATAATGTTATCCTCTTGGAACACTGGTGAATTGGGTGGAGGTCTTGGTTCCTGAACGGGAGTATGCGCTGGATGAGGAGGTTGCTAAGGATGGACTGCAGGCCGAGGATGTCCCACTCCACGAGGTGGCTGAGGAATGAAAGGTTCTGGCGGAGGGTCCCACAATAGAAGATCAACAACATAGAAACCGAAGGAAGTATGGATAGCAGACGTGATCGACACAAACCCCGTAGCTGGGAAGAACCTAACGGTGAGGAGATCAAGGGCGGGTGGTGGCGGTGGCGGATCCATCTCCTAGAATTAGGGCATAAGAAAGAGAGAGTGTGAAAAAGAAATTCTCAGTGAGTCACTTCACGGTACTCTGGCTTGGTACCGCTTATGCCAATTCTAGCTATTCAAAGCAACGTTCTATTTTTATATAACATAAACTTTATTTCAGAAAAGAACGAGACCCGTTACTTTGAATACTCAAACATCTTACTTTCCCGAACTAAGGGGAACCTAAGAATCTTTCTAGGTTATCGTGTAACTAGCAGCCTATGTAAGCTCTATGAAACGTCGCGTCCTTAGAATCCTTCTTAGGTTGTACTAATAAGGTCTCCAAGGTCGCTCCGTAAGCTTAGAACCTCTTCGTCTGCATGGAACTAGGGATTTGCTGTTTTCCACTTTCATGAGCGTACGCTTAACACAAAATATCTTCATGAACACCCCAGAATAATCATGACCATCGAGAACATCCCGGTAATAACATGTAAACTACTCCCATGACACCAAACAAATGTAGGACTATGTATCCCATGCATGAAAACCACATCTCACCACATAGGCCTCCCTATCCCGTGAGATGCGCGGCACCACCGTTCGCCCTGTCGAACGGCTGCATCTAGGCTAATTGAAAGTTCTATGTGACGGACATATATACACAAACAAGAACTTTTATCCCGTATCACAACTCCGTTACTCCAACTCCAATGCCAATACATCACAACAGTAATGCAATATGATAACACAATGGTATCACAACAATCATATCACATCATTTCATACAATGTCACATTATTCCATTCTAAATCATTCTCATCACCACTTACAAATCATCAATCATATCCATACATTACCATGATCCTTAAGACGTAAAACAACATCATCACATACATCACACTTAAGACATACTAGATTCTTTGACTATGTCTTTACATGTTATGAAATAATTCTTCTCTCAAGACCTTTCTTAAAGTTTTATGGATCACTATCATTAATATAGATGCTATTATTGACTGGTTATTAATTATTTATTCTGCATTTATTATTCTTATAAATTCCAATTTCTCTTCGAAATACCAATTATTATCTCTATTTACTAGACTAGCTAAGTTGAAAATTCTAATTTCTTTTAAGTAATCCAATTCTTTTCTAAACAATTTATTTTTAAGTTAAATCCTTACATAATTAATTTAATTTAGAAAGATCATTGTTCACTTATTTATCTATTCTATTTTTCCTCTTATATTCTTTATGAACTAGTTACTAGGAAACTTTAACTTCTTTTATAATTTAAATCTTTCACTAAACTAAAAGCTTTCTAAATTTAATATTCTCATATTAAATATAATTTATTTCAGAAAGGTTTTCATCTTTATTTTATTATTTACTCTTATTCCCTTTATTTTTAAAGCGACTTACCTAATATTGTTTGTTTTACGGTTTATTAATTTCTTTTGTACATAAACCTAATTTTAAATCATTTTGTTATTAATTTTAAATCATTTTGTTATTGCTTTTCATTCGTCCATCTGAAGTAATTTAAGGAATTTATCTAAAATTTCCTATTTCAAATACTACGTATTTTTAATAAGTTCTAGCATTAGAAATTAAGTATTAAATTATTTTAAGTTATTTTTCAAATCTGGACAGAATGTAAAAAGGTCATAATTAATATTATTTATTCATGGAAAAAATTTATAAATATTTAAATAGTATTTTATTTATAAGAAAATACATTCTAGGGGCTATTTTCTCAAAACTATGCACTTTTTAATGCTTATTCTTGTCAAACAAGTGTTATATTATTTTTAATTCTGAAATCTTGTTTTTAATTATTTCACTAAAAAATTTTTATTTCATTAAGGAATACTTCTAAATATTTTAAATAATATTTTATTGTAATAGGGTATTTTATAGGGTCCTTTTTCTCAAAACTATGCACCTATTAAATGCTAGCTTTTTCTTATCAAATAATTATTGGAATAATACAAATTCTGAAATCTTATTTTCATTTTATTAGAAATTATTTATTTAAGTAAGGTTTATTATTTCATATTTATTTATTTATTTATAATCCCATCTATTTTAACAAAAGGTGAGGTTTTTACTATACTTTTTAGATATTTTGTATTGGTATTAGAAGAAATATTACCACAACACTTTTCTTCTAGATATTTATTTTTACTTACTATGTTAGAGTGTTTATAAATATATTTTTAACATTTATTAATGAACCATTCAAGAATCATCTTTCTTATGTTAAGTCTTATGTTTATTATGAACACTTTTAACCATTTTTAATCCATGAAACATCTTCAACTCATTCTCATTCCCTCTTTGCCGTGAGTCATACATCCCATGGGTACCAAAATGTGTTTTTCAACCATTCCATCATTCTCATACAAGTTTATGTCCATTTCAACATCAAGGTGCAAACTTTTCACATTTTAAACACACCATTATCAACAAAACTCGTTTTAATCGGTGAAACTTTTAAGAAATTACAAGAACACTTCAAAAACTTTATTTTGAATCAAACAAAATATTTCCACCGATTAATTATTTTAATGCAAAAACATTTTTATCCAAGAAAAATGAAATTTTGAAAAGAATGACTCACCTAAAGATGAACCTAAAGGTGGTAGCTTAATTTGAGGTTGAAGTTGTTGAAGCTTTCTCCTGTCCTCCTCTTGGCTGAATCCTCTCCAAGGGGAAATGTGGTGCCTTTTGTTTGATGATCTTCTAGGTTGATGGAATGGTGGTGGGAAAAATGGGAACTTGAAGCAAAAAAGGTGAATGTGGTGGTGATGGTGGTGAGGCCGCGGCTAAGACTTTGTTTGGAGGGTGAGTGTTTGAGTTTTGAGTGTTTAAGAAATGAGAGTGTGTGTATGTAGGGGAGTGGCCGAATTTTTGGAGGGGAATATGAGAGGTTTTGAGAAAATTTCCTAATTAAGAGAATTTCTAGTGAAATTTCAACATAGTTTTGGTATACCCTTGAGGTTAGTTTTTGTGTGTGAAATGAAGTGTGGAAGTCTCATATTTATAGAGGGAGTAAGGGTGGTTGGTGGTGACCGTGGGATGTGAGGGAGAGGAAGGGTTGGAGTTTCTCAACCCTTAGATGGTGATCCATGTGGTGGATGAGTTGGCCAATAGGTGGAAGAGTAATTAGAGTTAATGGAGTATTAATTAGGTGTTGGAACTCTCTCTTGCCCTTCATTCTTTCAATTTCACACGGACATAGGTAGGGTTAGGGTTAGGTTTTTTTCAATTTTTGTTCTAGGTTGAGTAGTTTAGTTCTTGTAAGAATGGGGTGCCATATGACATCCCTTGGGAGGAGAGAGAAAGGTGGCTTATGAGGATTTAGGAGTATTTTGGTAATTTTACATTTTGATAGGAAAAATATAGTTTTTCATCCTAAGTTAGATATTATAATTAGAGGGTTATAGAATGATGAGTTTTAATTTTTATTCTTGAATAAAATGTTCTTTTTGCATGAAACTAAAGGTTTGCATGGTGGTGCCACATATGTCACGCATGCAGACGTGGAGTGTTAGAACTACTTTGCATGGGAATTGAAATTATCATATTATGCATGCACAAATACTCAATAAAGCAATTATATCATAATTGAATCATCAAAATCATTAATTCAGCATTAAATAAATTAATGAATTAAATCATGAATTTCCTAAATATACCATATTTAGAAACTAGGTTTTTTTGGGTGTTACGATGAGCGTACGCGTACATATTATCATTGGGATCACCCCAGAATGTAATCATAATCATCATTGAGAACACACCAGAATATAAGCAATCTTCACAACTCCAATCAAAGGTAGAACTATGTGTCTCATGCATGAAAACTACATCTCACCACATAAGTCACCCTATCTTGTGAGTATGCGCAATGCACCACCTTTGCCCTTTCGAACGGCTGGATCTAGGCTAATTGGAAGTTTTACTTGACGACTATGTTCAAACAAGCACTTCGATTCTTCACATCACAACCCCATATCTTCATACTTCATCTCCAAACGCATCATGTAAGTAATGTCAGTACATATACATTTTATACCATTTCTCAATCAAGAATCATCATATCATATTGTCATTGATCATTATTCATCTCATCACAACCATTCAACATTATTCATACATTCTCAATATATATTCCGAGTCCTATCAATCATTCACATTAGTCATATGTCAGTACATATACATTTCATACCATTTCTCAATCAAGAATCATCATATCATATTGTCATTGATCATTATTCATCTCATCACAACCATTCAACATTATTCATACATTCTCAATATATATTCCAAGTCCTATCAATCATTCACATTAGTCATACATGAAACTTAACGAACTCTCTCCACTTACTCCTTACACGCCTTATGAAATATTTTCATCTTAAAATCTTACTTAAAGTCTTATGGAATAATTTCATCATCATTATTATCCTTATTAATTATGAAATAATCATTTATTTTTATTAAATAATTATTTCTTTCATTTCTAATTATCTTTTATTATTTATATCTCATTAAACTAGTTATTAGGAAATTATAGTTTACTTTAATAAATTAAATCTTATTCAAATAAAGTATTCGTATATTTAAATATTATATTATATTCCAAGATATTTTAGGTTATTTTAGAAAGTTCCTTACTTTATTATTTTATTTTCTTTTATTTATTCTATTTTCAAAGATCTTTCTTAATATTATTCTTTTATGAAAATCTTAATTCTTTTATACAAAAGTATAACTTCTAATAATCTTATAATCTTATAATTACTTCAAAATATTTTTAATATACTAAGCATTAGGCCATTCGGCCATGTTGAAATAGTTTAGGAAAAGTTACCCAAAACTTCCTATACTAATTACTACTCATTTTAAAGTATCTTTACTATTAGAAATCATGTTTTAAAACATTTTTAAGTTAGTTTTTAATTCTGGACAGAATTGAAAAATGTCTTAAATAATACTTTTAAGTCATATAAAAAGCTCCTAAATATTTTAAATTACACTTTATTATATTATAATACATTCTAATGATTATTTTCATAAAATTATGCACTTTCAAAACTTTTTCTTGTCAAATAAATATCAAAATAAATATAAATCTAAAACTTTATTTTTATATTATCAAAAACCATTTATTCACCTAAATATTACGATTTTATAAAGCTTTATTCCATAAAACCATTTTTATTTATAACAAAATATTAGATTTATCACAACACTTTTTAAGTCACCTTTCTTGATACTAGTAGGTACAATAATACAACATTTTTATACATCAAGATCTCATTTTTATCCTTGATATTAGGGTTTGAATAAAATATCAAATCTTTATTATCTTTTATTTTTCATGAACCATCACCTTTTAGATTATAGCCTTAGGGGGCGTGTGGTTCGTGGAATAAAACATGCATACCCAGGAATGTGAAGATAATAATGAAGAATTATGAAATTATTTACATGGATGTTGAATTTTTAATCCCATGGGAAGGGAATATTACACCCACTATTCTCATGGTTTCATTCCTACCTTCTACATGGAATTGTTAGATTCCCATGGGAAGGGAATGTATAACCCATGTAGCTACCAATGGGTCTATGGGCTATGATATCATTATGCTATAAATTTTTTGAAATATTCCTCAAGTTTTTGAAAATGAATAGGAAATGCTATTCCCGGGAATGAAATTACATTCCATGAACCACACGTGTTCTTGAGCACACTTTGTTTAGTATCATCAATGAAACTTTATCAACTCACTTCTCTTCTGTCTTGGCCGCGGGTACTGATACTCAACAAAAATATCGGGTACCGATCGAATAAATGACCTTTTTTAATTTAATTTCAAGAATTTTATTTTTTGTGTATTTCATTGTTTATTTTATTCTTTTCATGTTTATTATTCTATTGGAAATAATTTCCTAAGACTTTATGCCCTAAGAAAATATTTTCATTCTTTGATCAAACAAAACCTTTATTTTTACTTAGAGTTGTACGTTATCATAAAAAATGAGGAGATTGTTAGCTCCAAGAACTCTTTACTTCATTAATTGAAGGTTTTGAATGATTAAAATTCTAAGTGTTGAATAAACATTTTGATTGAATGGACTAATGGTTTGTTAAGTGTGACAATAGATTTAATTATTAAACGAAAAAATTGAAGACAACACTTAATCTACCTACATGAAAAGTGGCGCCAATATGGACAACCAAAAACAAAATTCAAGACTCAAAGTGTCATCAAGGGTCTACCAACGGTAAAACAAGGATTAGAAGTCAATGGTCAAAGCTCAAGTATATAAGACCAAGGCTAAATAACCATGGGTGAAAGACAAACCAAGGCTTGTCATGATATCATAGGTAATGCACAATTAAGGGTTAGAAGCAAGGGTTTCAAAGTTTCATGTGACTAATGGTCAAGACAACCAAGGCTACAAGGTACCAAGGCTCAAATAATCAACCTAGGTTATTAATAACCAAGGCATGAGCTTGAAAATTACAGGGGTCAAGTGAGCCAGGATGTAAGTTAAGGCTCTATATCACCACGTGCTTGGAAACAAGGAAAACAAGCAAGACACACAATCCAAGGGACCCAAGACATGCGAAATATGCACACCAAGGGAGCCAAGGAAGCGCAAATTCAAGGCGAGGGGAAGCCAAGACTTTCCTTTTATGTGCTATGGGAAATCAACTCTATAAATAGAGACTCTCATTTGTTACAATTCATAACACTTGTATGTGGACATAACGCCAAATCTCTGTCTCTAAGAAAAGCAAATTCTCTCTTCTACTCAAACCATTCTTTAAGATTACTATTCTTGTATTGAGTGAGAGTTCATATACTTTATCAAGTTCTTGAGTGAGATTATTTTATATCCTACTCTAGCTAGTTATTTTCTAGAAGAACAATCAAGGGAAAAACTTAGTTACATCTAAGTTGTTGATTGGTCTTAGAACCAAAATTTGTGTACAAAGACCTTTGGTTTTGGAAGGCAAAAGACCTTAGTGGGACTAAGGCAAGGTAGAAAGTCTTTCGGTGTTGAAGGCAAGGTTGAAGTCCATCTCGGGAAGAGAAGGTAGTTAGTCACTTCGATTTGAGGTGCAAGAGAAGTCCCAGTGATGTGTTGAGGCAAGAAATTCATCTAGTGAAGAAGGTGATGATTAGTGAAATCCCAAATGAATCTTGGGGACTTGAATAGACAGGTTGTCGAACCAGTATAAAAATTTATGCATGTATTTTTCTCTATCCCTTACTCTCTTTATTTGTTTATTTACAATTTCACATATCACATATCACGCACATACACATAATCTTGCGCCACCTTCTCCATCACACAAGGGAGTTATCAAGCTCATTAGCTTAGACTCTTATCATACATATTCTCTTGAAAGCCAAGGTTTTTTCAAGGGTCACACAAGCCTTGACTATAGGCTTAGTTTTTCTGTTAATTTAATCTAACTCTTCCGCTGTCAAGACAAGTCTTTGACTTGATCATTCGTTAAAAAGTAAATTTTTCAGAAAACATGTTTAAGTTTAGAATGTGATTCAACCTCCCTTCTCACATTTCAACAACCAACAAGGTACACAAAAATTGCTATACTCTGTGATAATACAAGTGTTATAAATCTTGCTAAAAATCCTATACAACACTCTAGATCTAAGTATATAGATATTAAACATCATTTTATTAGAGATCATGTGCAAAATAGTGACATTGAAATCAAGTTTATAAATACTGAAAATCAAATTTCAGATTTTTTTTACAAAACCTTTTGCTGAGGACAGATTTTGTAAGCTTAAAAATCTTTTAAACATGAAAAGTTTGTGAAACATTCATGCATACATCATAAGAGTAATCCATGAGCCAAAAAAATCACTCATAATCTACAGAAGATGCACTTAGCAACCTTCAGAAGCAACAACTCAAGTTTAGAAGCTACATAGATTTGTTCAGGAGCTACATAGATATGCTCAGAGGCTACAGAAACCACCAAGGAGCTACAAAGGAAGCTCATAAGCTTATATCAATCACTAAGAGATGAGCTCTTACACTCAGATGCTAGTGTAAACCTCTAGAAACTGAAACATAAGTCTCAGAAGCTAGCATCTTATGCACCAAAACAATCAGAAGCTAAATGCTCAGAAGCTAATGCACAATACTCCACACTCAGAAGTTGAAATTATAACCTTCTCCATAAAAATTACCCACATGGAAATTAATTTCTCCAATTACTATGGAAAATTAATTAACACTCTCCGTCATAATGAAATAGCCATTTATACAACGGATACTTTAATAACCAAACAGTTATTTCGCTCTCTTCTCTCACTCCACTAACACTCACCACTCTGCCCATGATACACACTCTATACATCCCCATTACACCAAAACCTAGAGACACTTTACTAAAGCTCACAAATTTATTTTCTTCTCATACTCTGTTTTCTTCGCACCATACTCTATTTCTGCAAACCATATATATTTCTCAAAAACCCTTTCTTCTTACACCATGGCCAATCCTAAAGGAATAAAAATTGATGAAATATGTAGCATTGGGAGTGCCAACTTATTTTAGATTATGAACCTCATGCTTCTGTACTATATAATCAGCAAGAAGAAGGTCAAGCTCCCAATGTTTGTCATGGACTATATGCTGATGAATGAATGCCCATAAAAAAAAAAGGACTAGCTACAAGCATCCCTTATACTGGATCACTCACCAGAATCCTTGAACAAGTAAGGTTTCCACTTGAAGCTCACTTCAAAATACAATAACCTCTTAAAAGAAAAGAAAAGCATAAGAAGAAGAAGAAAAAGAAGAGAAATGAAGAGGATCTGGAAAGAAGAAGAGGTGCAAAATCTTCTAAGGAACCCATTCCTGAAGGTACAGAACCTACTAAGATCACTACATATGCTTCAAAAGTTCTTACTGCTCTCAAGACTTGCAGAAGACTTCCCTTCAGCTGGAGTACTTCCTCCCATTGCCTCTCTTCCATCATCAGCTATGTTTGGGAGACTATCTACTCCAATTAAAGGTACCTCTCAAATTTTCTCTCCTAAGAATCTGAGGTTTTCCCAACACCCATTCCCACTCTTCCTCTCTTCACAAACCTCAACTATCCACTCCTTCTTCAATAACTCATTCAATCGCCATCCTCACCATCTCCCACACTCACAACAGAGCCACTATCCACCACCTCATTACTTGTCCTAATACCTCATCATCCTACTTCAAAAGTTGATACATCCTCTGAATCATTCACAGAACCACCATACACTTCTACTCCCTCACCCACTACTATAACATAAACTCCTACCATCATTACCACACTTCCATCCATCTCAGAAATCCATATTCCATCCCTCTCAACCTCTGTAACAACTACTACCACACCATCCATTTACACAAATTCCACAATCTCCACCACTCACACTGAAACTTACACCTTCACCACCACCATGACCTCATTCTCATTCCCTTTTGCTACAATTCAACACAGATAACCCTATCATCCCTCCACCATCCTCATCCCCTCAAGCCACACTGCCTTAATAACCATTTTCCAACAAAACCTTAGAAGAGCTTATAGAAAAGATGATTAGTCTCCTTAGGGAACTAATCATGAGGCAAATCCGTCCCTAGGCTCTGAACCTCAACATACTCCACCTTTTTGCTGATAACAAAAGGGGAGAAAGAGCTAAGGACTTGGAATTGGATGAAGAGAAATATTGTAAGCTCCAAAATCCCTTCTAAGAGAAATTAAAGTTTACAAATTTCTCTTATGCAATCTAAATGTTTTAATGATAACAACCTTAAGTCAAAGGTCAAAGATTTTGATTGATGAAGGCTAATGTGTGTGCTAAGTGAATACTCAGAAAGCTATGTATGGGAAGAACATCCATTCGGATGAGACTTGAGAAATTGCATCAAGTAACCGCGAAGTTAAAGAACAATTTAATGCTTAGAAGAACTTAAAGAGGGTGTCTCAGAAGCAATAGGTGAAAAATGCACTTCTAAAATGAAGAACAAAATTCAAAATCTAAAAGGGCCTCTCAGAAGGCAGTGTTGAATTTTGTGTCTTTGAAGGACTTCTTCTCAAAAGGACTTCCACTCAAAAGGTTCATCACTCAGAAGGCCCACTTCACTCAGAAGACATCATCTGGAAGTAATCAAGTCTCAAAACTCTAAACTCAAGGAACATTCTCATTCAACTCAGAACATTCCAAAAGGAGCATTGGAAGTCGTGCATTGTGCATAGTATGAAAAGCTCCATGATTTGCGCTGACACTGCAGGGAGTCGCTCTGAAGGAGATCCGATCGAGTCTGCACAAAGCCACATCAGCTTTCAAAAGCCTTCAAACCTCAACGGATTCTTACTCTATAAATAGAAGAAGAATGCATGAGTTCAGTAGCGAGAATCACATTGAATCAAAGTCCTGAAACTCTGTTGAATCAAAATCCGATTTGAGAAAACTTTGAAAAACCTTCTCAGAAGGACTTCTCAAAATTGAGAAGAAAATTTGTAAAAATCTACTAGTTTATTTCTGATTCATCATTGCCTTAGGGTAAGTTATTTCTAGAAGTCTATCAAGAATTTAACTTAGCTGCGACTAAGATCTTGATAGTGTTTTCAACCAAAAACTCTCTTTGTAAAAACATTAAGTCCTCGCACTACTAGAAACCATCATATTATCGACGGATGACCCTTAAATCCGTCGATAAAACAACGTATCGACGAACGTATCGACAGATAGTCGCCCACGATTTCTTGATGGTCGGAAAACTTCTATTGACGGATATCATTGAAAAATCCGTTGATACATTATCGAGGCATATATCCGTCGATATAATCAAATATTATCGAGGGATGTATCGGCGGATATATCCCACGATAAAGCTTTTTAAAAAAATATAAAAATTAATTAATAATTATCGGCGGATGAGTATCCCACGATAAATTATTTTCAGAAAAAAATATTAAAAAAATTATTTTTTATTGGCGGATACCGTCCGTCGATATTGTTTTTTTATAAATAAAAAATCATAAATATTTATTATTATCGAGGGATACATCCGTCGATAATTAGAAAAAAATTATTTTTTTAAATCCCTAAAATTATTTTTTTTAATTTATAAAAATATTAATCCATAATGAAATAAAATTAATAATAATTAAAATAAATCATTATTTATAACAAAATACTAATAACATTAATAAACAAAACCATAATGCAAAATCATATATCTGTATAACAGTATTTACAAACTAGATAAAATCCAAACAATATATAAAAGTAAAAAAATAATGTCTGAACATCCAAAACAAATCATATAAAAAAAATCATACAAAGTCCATCCTATCATCATCATCATCACCATCGTCACCATCGTCATCACCATCACCACCATCTTTGGACGCATCCGGCTGAGTATGAGGTGTCTGGGCAGGAGGAGGTCGAGGAGGCGGCGTCTGGGCAGAGGCGGCAGCAGTAGGTGAGGAGGCGGTGTAGAATAAGAGGGATGAGGATAACTTGGATGATATGGAGGTGGAGGAGGCCAGAATGGGGGATAAGACGGATGCTAATGATGATACGGTGGGGGAGTGGGAGGGTAGGGTACAGGGACGCCACCGGCAGATGATTACCCTCCAGCAACAAACATCCTGTAGTACTGGGACATCTGCTCCCTAATATGCCTACTGACCTAGATCGTCAGCAATCTGCTGCTTCCGCCTGGTCCGCTCCTCAGCAATCTGCGCCTGCAGCTTCTGGACCTGGGTCTGTAGCTCAAAATTCATCTGGAAGACCCGGTCACGGACCTCAGCGTCAGTGCTGGATCCTGATACTCCTGCAGCTGCTACAGCAGATGCGATGGTGGAACAAAAATTGGGGTTCGCGATCGCGTTCCGCCCGTATATGCGGCCCTTGTAAGGGCCGCCCACAACCTCGTTCCACACCGCCTCCTCATCGACGGGTAGGACGGAATAACCGGGCTGTGATGCCGCTACCTGGTGGCTGCGGACCTCCTCCAAGTGGCACGTATAATCAGCCTACCATGAGAAGAATACATAACCATTTTAAATGGAATACATAATCATATGAATTGAATACATTTATACAACTATGATGAAATCACTTACATGAGTGCGCTGCGACCGCTCGTCTACCCACACCGTCTTGTCTCCCTTCCTAGTGTGCGTCTCCCCGAACAACTCCTCCTGTGTGGGTGGTCTCTTCAGCCTCTGCTCTTGTAAGTTAAAAACAATTGAACAAAACATTAATTAATCAATTCATATATAAGGAAGATAAAATTAAATATATTGCAAACATTACGTACCAGCCGTCTCTTTGTGGATTCCACTGTAGCGGATCCACCACAATGAAGGAAGCCACCCCTCAATGATGCCCTGCTAGCCTTGGCCTTCTCCGACTTGGCCTTAAACCTCGAAGAAGACCAATACTCCTGCAACACACGGTGGTGGGCGGCTGAATGCCACCTGTGGTCATGATCCTTGCCATTCCGGACCTACAAGTACATGTAACCGAGCCTCTTAGCTCCCCGATGGCAGAAGGCACAATACAATACTGGATCATCGGAAGGACTGATGGTGAAGTGAGACTACAATATATAGAAAAATTTAATTTGTTAGTTACCACAACATAAATAAATTACTAATTACTACAAAATTGAACAATTGAAGAGACTATTTCATATTACCTTCAACTCATGATACCACCGTCGTTTCTCCTCCTCAGTCAGCTTCGAGAAATACTCGATCGACATATGATACATCTTCTGTATCGTGGCTGTGATCTGGTGTGTGCTGAGGGTGGAAGGCACAAAACTACATTGACATAAAGAATTAGTTTCCGTTTTGTAATATAATCACCTTTACATATCTAAATTATAAAAGATTTACGTTTATAACAATATAAATCACATACCTTAGACCGGATGGATCCAGTCTGATGGAGGGGAGAGGACGTGTGCCTGAACCAGTCGAAGCAATGTCGACTGACCCATCATTACTGCCCCATATGTCATGTGGGGAGGCAGTAATGGGTGATGATGGTGCACCCCCAGATGGTGATGCTGATGGTGATGGTAATGGCTATATTCCCGGCTCAAAGGCGGGGTCCTCCTGCGTCTCTGGCTTCGGGTCACGACGAGGGATGTCATACAAGTAAACACCCCTCAATCGATAACCATGAGGCCAGGCGGCTGTCTTCCTACGCCCTCTGCCTCTGCCTCTGTCATCCGCCATATCTAATCACAACAATATAAGTTCTTTTTCATTCATTAAAGTGTTTGACAAAGTATCTTAAATGAATTACTGTTAATTGAAAACAAATTGAATTGTTAAAAACTATTTATTCAGAAAGTTGTGGACTGCCATCACTCTCGTCTTCTGTATCCTTACTGTCAACTTCATCTTCTTCCTCACTACCTGATAAGGTATCGGCAAGTGCACCGAATCGTTCAAGTAATAAAAACCACAATGAGTGGGTATCGTTCCCACGAGGATTAAAGAACCGAGCAAAAATTTCTTAAAGTAGATTTCTAATTAGACGAATCCAATAAAAGTTAATGGATGAACATATAATGTAAATTCAAAAGCTATTGAATGTAAAAGTGCAGTAAAAGTTTAATGAAAATTCAATGAATGAAAGGTTAGGGTATCGGGTTCACGTATTTTCTGAAGTTAATAAAACATTTGTTTGCCTTTGTATTTTAAAACCTCAACTCAACGAACGAATCTTAAGTTGTCAATTCCAATTCCTTGGTAATTTAACACTTTTTCTAAGAACAATTAGTCAATCCCTTGATCAAATCATTTCAAAGAAAAGATAAAAATTTGTTACTGATTCAAAGTTCACAAAAATCTTGATTCTATTCCTAGATGTCAATATTTCCAGCAATTTCCCTTAAGCTAATTCACAAATTTATTTTCCCAAATAAACACATGAATCCAAGATAAGTTGAAAAGTGATTTTCCAATCCTCAGAACAACACAATACAAATAAGGTAATTAATTGCTTGAATTGAATTTATAAAACTCAAAAGTTCACAAATATAAAATTAATTCATAGTAATACGATCCTCCTTCACCCTAACAAAGAAATTAGTTGCTCATAATTAAAGAAAACAAAACATAAAAATTGAAAGACATTTTGAAGAACGAATAACTGATTTTATTAAAAACAGAGTACTTAAGCAAAAGATAGAACAAAAGATAAAAACTCCGATCTCCTGAGCTTCCATTCTAGTCCTATATATAACCAGATAGTCCTATAATTCAAACTGTACCTATCCCTAAAACAAAGGGATTTTTGTTTAAAGATAACTCAGAACTAAACAAAACAGATTTGCATTTGAATTTGATCCTGAATTATAGTACAATCCTGGAAATTAGTTATAGTGTGGTAGTTCTAGTTTCTCCGGGCGTGAAGCCTTGGTTCACACGCGGCGCGGCAAGACGAGAAACTCCCAGGGGCGCAAGGCGCCTGGGGGACGCGGCGCGCTGGCTATGCGGGCGCAGGACAACGGCAGGTGCGAGGCGCTGGCTTCGAAGGCGCAAGGCGTCATGTGGGCGCAACGTGCAGGCTTCAAGGGCGCAGGGAGCCATGTAGGCGCGAGGCGTTAGCATCTCTCGCAGATCTTCATTTCCATTCTGAGTTTGAGGCGCTGCGCGTGAGTGAGGCGCAAAGCGCCTCAAATTGGTCTCTTTCGCGACTCGATGTGCATCTCCAGGTGCTATTTATTCATCAATTACTTGCACAATTCCTGAAATTAACACCAAAATAATACCAAAAACGTAATATAACCCAGGAAAATCCAATTTATTCTAAAAACACTTAATTTACTCTAAGAACACACTGAAACTAACTAAAACTAACTAAAACTAACACAATTTCTTAGAATTTAAACTACAAAATTAAATAAAGATGCCAAGGCATCACTACCTTCAGTGGAGTGATCACCTCGACTTGTTATGTCTTGGCGAGAGATGTTAATAATGTTATCTTCACTAGTATCAACATGTAAAGTAGGAGAGACTCCTGTATCTACAACCGCCCTTGGAGCACGTGTAACTTCGACTTGGTAAGCAATTTCATCCACATCATCACTTTCAACTCTGCACCTAAGTTTGATTGTGAAAACAACTAACCTCTTATTCTTGCACTTTCCCGGATATCGTGTGTAATACACTTGCCGAGCATTCTGTGCAATGATGAAAGGATCATATGCCCCAAATCGTCGTGTATGGTTAACCTCAATTATGTCGTAATCAGCGTGTTTGCGTGTTCCATCAGGATGTCTAGGATCATACCACTCACAATTAAACAAGACAAACTTTTTTGGCGTTGGGTCCTCACCAACATATTCCAACTCCAAGACCTGTCTGAGTACCCCGTATCAATTATTCTCCCCAGTTCCAGCACTGGGGGTGTTTTCCCTGAAAGGACTCCGAAGCTTAAGTCAGTAATCAGTCAATATGTGGGAAATTAACTGAGAGCGTACCTGGGAGTGACCCGCGTAGTGTCGATCGTGGCTCCGGATTTCTCGGCGTCGCTATCCACTCGCTTCTAGGTTCCGCCCTAATCGGGGGTTGATCCTACCCGACCTCGGGTTAGGTCGTGGGCGGGTACCCGGGTCCTGCTCCGGATCCAATTCCCTTGGGCCGCTAGTTTCATTATTAGGCCTTGAGGGTTTAATAGGCCCTGATCTGGACTCGCCCATCAAGGGGTCCGAGGTCCGTCCTTAGGCCTTTAAGGTGTAATGGGCCTTTTGGGCCGTAACGGTAGCTTCGAACTGGGCCCTCGGATTGGGCCACAATCCGGGGTGTGAACATTGACCCCAACTCGGAGCTCGGACAAGGTCCGAGGTTCGTGTTGAAAGACCAAGAGGTGCTTCGTAATCCGTGTCTCCCCACCTCTGACGCATGTCCCTTCATGTCACATCGTGCCACTGGATGCGTGACACGTGTCAGTTGGAGATGAGTTTCGGGTTTTGCGAAACTACCCCTGCTTTTGTACGTGAATTGTCAAAAATGCCCTTACTCGGAGATATGAAATGACGGAACTGCCCCTACTTTTGGCGGTATAAATCCCGCCCAGGGGGTCACTATTCTTCGTCTTCATTCCCGTTTTAACCTTCAGCTTCTTACTTCTCTCTTTTCTCTACGATTTCTTCTCTACACTTTAATTTCTTCTTCCTTTCTCTCCTCCGCGCACCGCCCCTTGTCCAGAGGTTACGCCACCGCGTGGAGTTCAGGAGTTCGTTACATCCTTCATCATTGGTCGCTTCCTCTTCTTTTAACTGAGTAAGTTCTCTTTTGTAATTTTCTTACATTTTTGAATGGTTCCTTGAAGCTTGGTGGCTATGGCGTTTTCTCGCCTTTTTCCCTGCTTCTTACGCCTTTCATGTCGTGTTTAAGCTATTCCATTTTCTAGGTTTTGGGTTTCTTTTAGGCTTGGATAGATTATAAATGAACCTTTGCTTCATTTTGTCCCATGGTTCTGGCATGGGTTGCGATAGGGTGAATTTCCCCTTTTTCGCCTTTCTTCATCCTTTGCCTATGTTTTATTACTGAGCTTTTCTGTTCTCGGGCTTAGGATCTCGGACCTCGGTCACCCCTCATTTGGGTTCCGTTCTGGGTCCAATCTAGAAGAAATCCTCGGACCTCGGAGCGGTGACGTCGGAGCTCGGCCTCCCTTAATCGGGATCCGATATGCCCCCCTTTTTCCTTTCATCGGAAACCATTTAAAACGTCAAACCCCGATTTCCGAGAACAGTTTCTAAACTGTTTTGAATGGTTTCCTTTGTAGGTAATGGGTAAACGTCCAAAGCCCGAGATCCAACGCCCCCTCCTACTCAACGACGAATACAACTGGGCCGGGGAGGAGGCTCTTGGTATTATCTCCATGGTCTATGAGACCTATGCAGCTGCCGTCCAATCTCAGGACAAGTTTTTTGCTGAAGGAGCCCAAGGCCAATACCTCATCGAGGCCCCTTCGGTTGATGAAAGGGTTCCTTTCAACAATGGGCAGGAGCCTCAAGACTTCTTCTACATGTATGACCTCCTCCTGACTCGGATCGGGATTCGCATCCCATTCTCCGACTTCCAGACGAGGATCCTTAAAACGGCGGGGGTTGCCCCTTCTTAGCTTTACCCCAATTCTTGGGCTATGGTCTGAGGCTTTGAGAGGATCTGCGACCATCTCAGGATCCTTCCCCTCCTCAAGACCTTCTATTATCTCTTTGAAGTTACTCTTCCCCGCGGGTCCGAGGGGTGGGTATCCTTCCGAGCTCGTGCTGGTCGGAAGGTCTTTACTCTCTTCGAGGACTCCGTTCATAATTTCAAGGAGGTGTATTTCCGGGTTTCTGCCGCGGAAAACTCTACCCCCTTTTGGTCTACAAAGGAGGGTGCTCCCCGGTTTCCCGTGTACTGGCACCGGGATGTTTATACTGTAGATCTTAAAGACAAGGATCTTACCCCAGCGGAGTTCGGGCTTGCCCGACTTTTCCTTGACTCCCACCGGGAAAAGAACCTTGTTTTAAAGAAACTGGTGAGGGGTATCGACTCCGACTTTGCTCAGGAGATTGGTAATTTTACTTGCATGCATTGCTTTTACCAGCTTTTTATCTTATTTCCGTCGCCCTTAACTGAGTGTCTCTTCTTTGCAGGCACCATGACGGGCGCTGCCAACCTAGACGCCCTCCGCGCTATCTGCATATCTCAAAAGAAGAAAAAGAAAGCAGGAGCCAGCGGTTCGGGCACGAAGGCTGTCACTACCACTACCACCTCGGCTGCCCCTACCCCGGGGTCCGTTGTGGTGGCCACGAGCGCTCCCACTCCCCCAGCTGGTTCAAAATGCAAAGATCCTAGACTGGACGAGGGCGTCGATCTAGGCCTTTCGGCCCCCTCCGAAGTTCGAAAGAAGAAAAAGTATGACCTTGGCGGTCATTCCGGCCTCTCCCCCTTCCACAAAGATTATAACTTTCCGGAGATGATAAGCCGGGAAATTCATAACCCAGTGGCAGCCACTGGTAGTGCTGGGTCGGGGTGCTCAGGATGAGTTAGATGCCTTACGAGAGGCTCATGATACTAGCACCCGGGAGATCGAAGCCTTTCGAGCCCGCATTAAGGAGATGGAGGAAAAATTGAAGACTTCTGAGGAGGACCTCTCCTTTGCGCAAAGCGAGCTGAAAGCTTCGGAGGAGGGTCGGGGCAGAGCCGAGGAGGGGTTCAAGGAGGAGAAGAGGAAAAATGAAGAGCTGATGGGCGAGCTAGATGACCTTCGTCTCTCCTCAACTCAGGCTATTTTCAAGCTTGAGAATGAGGTTGATGAGCTGCACGGGACTCTGGCAGATTCTACTCTGGCTGTGGCCGAGTTTATCAAGGACCAGGTCTGCATCATAGCTCCCGAACTCGATCTTAGTCAAGTTGGGATGTATACTAAGATTGAGGACGGGAAGATGGTCGTTGTTGATCCCAACACTCCCGACGAAGCTCACTTCGTTCCTCCTTCCGACCTCGAGGTCCTCGCTTCAGAGACTGCCATTGATGCCAACATTCCTGACACCATTATTGTTGACGCTCCTGATGTTTGATTTTTATTATTTGTAAATGACAACTTTCTTTGTCTTTACTCTTATCACTTTTATCCGGGTTCCCTTCGGGGTTCGTGTCGGCTTAGTACTTGTATATATTTTCCGGGTTCCCCTCTTTGGGGTTCGTGCTTGCTTATTTTGCTTGGGCTCAAAGATTAATACATTTAAAATTTTCTCCTTGCAACGTAGCTTTACTTATGTGGCTTTATTTATTCGCGTTAATACTTTTAACTTGCTTGATTTAGCCTTACACTAGTAACTGCCGCGGGTTCTTAATCGTAGTAACCATCTCAGGTTCAATTTAATTTATTTGACCAACTTTGGCCTTAAATTGTTTAACCACCTCGGGTTTTGGCCCTCTCGGGGTCTTAACCAACTTGGGTCTCAAATTATTTAACCAACTCAGGCTTCGACCTTCTCGGGGTCTTAGCCAAATTTGGTTTTAAATGATTTAACCAACTCGGGTTTTGACCTTCTCGGGGTCTTAACCAAATTGGGTTTTAACTATTCAATCAACTCGGGTTTTGACCTTCTCGGGGTCTTAACCATCTTGGGTTTTAAATTATTTAACTAACTCGGGTTTTGACCCTCTCGGGGTCTTAACCAACATGGGTCACAAATTATTTAACCAACTCAGGCTTCGACCTTCTCGTGGTCTTAGCCAACTTTGGTTTTAAATTATTTAACCAACTCGGGTTTTGACCTTCTCGGGGTCTTAACCAAATTGGGTTTTAAACTATTCAACCAACTCGAGTTTTGACCTTCTCGGGGTCTTAACCATCTTGGGTTTTAAATTATTTAACCAACTCGGGTTTTGACCTTCTCGGGGTCTTAACCAACTTGGGTTTTAAATTATTTAACCAACTCGGGTTTTGACCTTCTCGGGGTCTTAACCAACTTGGGTTTTAAATTGTTGTGACGGGTTAATACCTCGGACACTTGAGATAAGATATCTAACATAAGAAATATGAAAAAGAATGATTCATTAATGTCTTCTCGAGTCCATCTCGTTAAAACCTCCCGGGCAAAATCCCGTGGTAGGAAAGAGTACGGACTGAGGTATCACAAATTACAATAAAAGAATATTACAAATAAAATTTCCTGAGGTTCGTGGCATTCCATGACCTCGGAATATCTTTCTCCTCTAGAGTTTCTAGCTTGTAAGCTCCTTTTCCTAGGGATTCGTTTACTCTATATGGCCCTTCCCAGTTGGCGGCAAGCTTCCCTTCTCCCAGGTTTGGGGCTCCGATGTTGGCTCTTCTCAAGACGAAGTCTCCTTTCTTAAACCTGAAGGTAATGATTTGCACGAGAAGGGGGGTTGAATCGTGCATTGACTCTTTTTCGATTTCTCTTTCTTTGATTTCTAAAACATTTAATAAATTACTATCAAGTATAAATACTTGAAGTGGCAGCAGAATATTGTTAGTTCTACAACAATTATCTCTAAATAATAAATTATTAATTATGGAACAAGATAATGTTAAGTTTTAGATGCTTAGAAACCAAGTTTGTATAAACATTTTGAATAAGTTACACTCATGTATATTAAAGAATTAATTCATGAAATAATTCAGAATTAATCTCCTATTAGAAGAGAGTATTGTAACTTAGTTCAGAGGTATAAACAAAATATATATATATATATATTGTAGTTGTATGTTCAGAAGCTTCTCATAGATATGGTGAAAATTGCAACTAGTTCAGAGGCATCTCTTAAACTCATTTACTAGTTCAGAGCCACTTCATAAAGAAGGAAGCATAACTAGTTTTAGAGGCTTCTATTGTTGTATAAACAACTTAAGAGGCTCATTATACTTTAGAGATCACATGACTAGTTCAGAGGCATCATAAACATGTAGAGAAGCTAGTTCAGAGGCTGAACATATAGTGTGAAGACTATAAGTGTTCAGAGACTAAAATTGTTTTTACACAAACATTTCATAAGATAGCTTCTGAAGTTGTTCAATGAATTACTTGCACATAAATATGATTTGTGAAGGTTCAGAAGCTGATTTTATATAAGTAATAAAATAAAGAATTAAGACCATTTTATAAGTTAGCTTCTGAAGATATCTTTAAATACGATATGCTCATTAATTCAAGTAGTGAGAGTTCAGAGGATAACCCAATATTGAAACTAAACATAAGGTGTTAAAAACAATTTTAGTGCAAATGTATTTCTATGTTCAGAGGCATAACTCAAATTCATTTTAGTTTGTTTTAAAGACATTTGATGATATAAGAGATAAATATATCAAAACTGAAATTTAACTTATGCAAATAATAAATAAAATGAGATAAGGGAAGAGAAAATAACACACAAACATTTTATACTGGTTCGACCAATTATGCCTACATCCAGTTCTTAAGCAACATGCTTAAGTTCCACTATCTTTAACCAAGATACAGATATTCTCAAGCCTTCTCAGGCACTTTGATATTCTCAAGTCTTCTCTCACCTCCTCTAGAGGCAAGACTTCTGCCCACTCTTCACTCAAGCAGGACTTTTGCTCACTTCCTCTAGAAGCAAGACTTCCTTGCTCACCTCCTCCATAGGCAAGACTTCTGCCTACTCTTCACTCAAGCAGGACTTTTGCTCACTTCCTCTAGAAGCAAGGCTTCTACCTTCAAACTAGAAGGATTTTTCATTTGCTTCCTCTGACTTGAGAAAGACTTTTCAGCAAAGGATGGTTGAATAAATGATTAAGAACTTAGATGAAACTAAGTTTTCCTCTTAATCAACTCCTAACTATGAGTGGCTTGCTAAAGCAAGGATTTTACATTTAGGTACAATATAGGAGATTTACAAAGTTCTTTCCAGAGAAAGAATACAAAGAACACTCTAAAAATATAACTCACATGGTGAGGATGTTGGCTAAGAAAGGATGAATGAGTGTTTTAATTCTCACAGAGGAGAACTTCTTCGGGCTGCAACTCTCATGTGTGTATTCTATTTTCCCTCTTGGTTACTCTCTTTTCAGCCCGTCTTCTTCATTGTATTGTGCCATATTTATAGTGTTCAATGAATTGTAGCCGTTGGCACTTGGGTTTGTATCCGTTGAGTGCTTGCAAAGTAAAATGTATTTTTAATACATTTGTTTGTCTTGAAAACAAAATCCTCGAAGCTCACTTCCAGGATTCAACGGACGTGCTTTGAGAAGTATGGGTGAGTGCTATGCCACGGTGTGTCCTGCAGTTTGCTTTTGCTAGAAATGAACCAATAAGCATTAGAATATTAGTAGTTTTGAGCGCTAGTTTGTACTGCCCCATGTCTCGACAAGATTAAAGATGCTCCACTAAGAATAAAATATAATATCTTTTGTTTCTGCGAAGCATATGAGTGGAGAAATATTTAAAAATAATATTTTTAAATATTTTTTAGCGTGAGATTTTCATTTCTTCACGTCGAGAGTATGTCTCGTAGCTTCTCAAGCAACTATTTGTGATTCTGATGTCTTCTTTATGGCTTCTCAAATATTTTTTCTTGTGGGAGTGCTTATGAGTGATCGATCTTTGCTTCTTGTGACTTCTTGAATAAAATATGTTGCCTCTTGATGCTTGTAAGCTAGTTTCTTAGCTTCTGATACATATTTTTCTCAATTTGCTTGGTGTTATAAGCTTTCTTTTAATAATATCTTGAGATAGTGGAATATGAAAGCCTTCTTGTTCAAATAATAAAGCAATTTGGTGACTTTATTATTTGTTAGTTGAAGTGCTTCTTTATTACCTTGCTTCTTGACTATTTTAAGCTTCTCAAGTGTGTCAGCTTCTCAAGAATGTCAGCTTCTCAAGGTAACAACTTCTCAAGTGTGTCAGCTTCTCAAGTATGTCAGCTTCTCAAGGTAACAACTACTCAAGTGTGTCAGCTTCTCAAGTATATCAGCTTCTCAAGGTAACAACTTCTCAAGTGTGTCAGCTTCTCAAGTATACCAGCTTCTCAAGAATGTCAGCTTCTCATGAGTGGACTTTAGCTTCTGAATGTGAGTTTCAACTTCTCATGAGTGAACTTTAGCTTCTGAACATTAGTTCTAGCTTCTCATAAGTGTATCTTAGCTTCTGAAAGTAAGCTCTAGTTTCTTATGAGTGAACGTAGCTTCTTAACATATTTTTTCAGCTTCTCATGCATGGTCTTAGCTTCTGAACATAAGTTTTCAGCTTCTCACGGTAGATCTTAGCTTCTGAACATTGTACTTATGGCCTTTGTGCTTCTGGACATTTATTCAAGCTTCTTAACATGATGAATGCATCTCTTTGCTTCTGAAATTTTGTTGTTGCTTCTCAAGCTTCTAATGATGAGCTTCTTGAGTGCTTCTTTATAATGGTAGCCTCTCAACAATGATAGCTTCTTGATCTTTTATGCTTATGAACGTAGCTTCTTTAAACGTCTTGGATGATGCTTCTTAGATGTATATTGCTTTCATCATAGAAGCACATGTGTGTTGTCTTAAATAAAATAAACTTTCTGAAACACTTAACACACATTAGTCTTTTTCTTACAAAATACTTTCATGTATTGATTTTTTCATGCAAAACCAACCCAATATGATTGATAATGTGAAACTGGTCTAGAAGGGTTCTGGAGCTAACAAAACCTTCTCGGGACGACCCCCTGGTTTTATCTCCTTGCCACTCTTTGCTTGAGGGCTTCTTCTCGGATCATGGCTGCATCCCGATCTTCTTCAATCATATCGAGCTCCGCCTTTCTAGCTTCCGAGTAATGAGCTTCCTTGTAACTCACAACTCGGAAACTTGGCTCCCCGAGCTCGACCGGAATCATGGCTTCGCTACCATAGGAGAGTTTGAAAGGACTTTCTTCCGTGGTGGAATGCGGCGTCGTTCTGTAGGCCCATAGGACACTCCCGAGCTCTTCTGCCCAAGATCCTTTTGCCTCGTCGAGCCTCTTCTTCAGCTCCCTTAGGATCACTTTGTTAGCGACCTCGCACTGCCCATTAGCTTGGGGGTGCTCTACGCTAGTGAACCTTTGCTCAATGTCCCATCCCTGCCCCGGGGCCGTTGGGAAAGGCCCAAGTAGATCAAAACCCCATTTATCGAAGGGCCAGGAAGCCGAGATCAAAGTCATTTCTTCAGGAGGTGCACTGTAGTGATGTGCATGCTCTTGGCACTTTACGCATTTCCTTACAAACTCCGCTGCATCCTTCTTCAGTGTGGGACAAAAGTATCCGGCTCGGATTACTTTTAGCTCTAGGGTTGACCTCCGAGGTGATTGCTCCCGGCGCCTTCATGGACTTCTTCCAGGACGTATTCGGCTTGCTCTTTCTTGAGGCACTTCAACAATGGTTGGCTAAATCCCCTCTTGTAAAGCTGGCCCTCAACCATAGAGTAATACGGGGCCCGTCTTCTGACTACTGCCGCGACCTTTTCATCATCCGGTAGGATTCCGAGCCTGAGATACTGAACTAGCTCGGTGATCCAGCTCGGAGACGTTGTTAATGCTACGACCTCCTATTGTTCTGCTATAGATGGCCTTTCCAGGGTCTCTTGGATCAAGGTTTTGCTTGTCCCCGTTGGCCTTGTGCTCGCGAGCTTGGACAGCACATCAGCTCGGGCATTTTCTTCTCGAGGTATGTATTTCACCTCGACTTTTTGTAGTGGCTTCAATAGTTCCGTTACCATATGCAAATACTTCTTGAGTTGCTCATCCCAGGCTTGGTATTCACCTCCGATTTGAGGCTGTGAATCACTGCAGATAGTGAGTTCCTGAGCTCCGACATCATTTGCCAGTTTTAACCCCGCAATCAATGCTTCATATTCCGCTTGATTGTTGGAAGCTCGGAACTCGAATCTCACTAACATCTCCACTTTGACACCTAGATTGTTTTCTAGGATGATGCCGACGCCACTACCCTTCAGGTTTGAAGATCCATCCACGAATAGGGTCCATTGGACCCTTCCTTCTTCTTCCTCGTCAACCATTTCCTTTACGAAGTCAGCTAAGGCTTGTGATTTGATTGCGTTCCGAGGTTCGAACATTAGGTCGAACTCGGAAAGCTCTACTGCCCATGACACCATACGTCCTGCTAGGTCGGGCTTCTGTAGAATATGCCTCATAGGGTGGTTTGTTCTCACTACCACCGTATGGGCTTGGAAGTACTGCCTTAGCCTTCTAGCTGTTGTGATCAAGGCAAAGGCTACTTTCTCCAGCTTGGGATATCGGATCTCGAGGCCTTGCAGTGCTTTACTTACGAAGTAAATAGGCTTTTGGGCCCTTTCTTCTTCCCTTACCAGAGCCGCTCCCACTTCTAACTCCCCCACCGAAAGGTAAAGGTACAACCTCTCACCTACCTCTGGTTTTGACAATATCGGGGGAGTCATTAAATACTGCTTGAAGTTCTGGAAGGCTTCTTCACACTCCGGGGTCCATTTGAAATCCGTCTTCTTCTTGAGTAGCTCGAAGAGTGGTAGTGACTACCGAGCTGAGAGCGAAAGGAATTTGGATAATGAGGCGAGCTGACCCGTCAACCTCTGTACTTCTTTGACCGAAGTCGGACTTTTCATGTCTAGAACGGCCTTGCACTTTTCCGGGTTCGCCTCAATGCCTCTCTGGGTTAACATAAAACCCGGAAACTTTCCCGCCTCGACTGCGAAAGCACACTTCAGCGGGTTCAGTCTCATACCATGGCTTCTCAATCTTCTGAACACGACCTCGAGGTCGGAAATGGTGTCTTCCTCCGAGCTTATTTTTACCAACATGTCGTCGATGTAGACCTCCATTTTGGATCCGATTTCATCTTTGAAAACCCGGTTCATAAGTCGCTGGTATGTGGATCATGCGTTCTTCAAACCAAAGGGCATAACCTTGTAACAGTAATTAGCTCTTGGTGTGATTAACGCTGTCTTCTCTTCGTCATCGGGATTCATGGGGATTTGATTATACCCCGAGTAAGCGTCCATAAAGGACAAAAATCGGAATCCCGATGCGGCATCCACTAGGCTGTCAATGCTCGGTAGTGGGAAAGGGTCTTTGGGGCAAGCCTTATTCAGGTTGGTGTAATCCACACACTTCCTGAGCTTCCCATTAGATTTCGGCACCATCACGACGTTTGAGAGCCACGTCGGGTATTGTACTTCTTTGATAAATCCGGCTCTTAGCAGTGCTTCCACTTGCTCAATCACTGCTTGGGCCTTTTCTGCCGACATCCTCTTCTTCTTCTGTTGTACCGACTTCGTGCCCGGGCACACAGCAAGGTGGTGGCTCATGACCTCGGAGCTGATCCCGGGCATGTCCTTGGCTTCCCACGCAAAGAGGTCGGAATTCGTTTTTAAGAACTGGATCAGTGCCCCTTTTCCCGCTGGGCTTAGGTTAGCACTGATTTGTGTTACCTTCTCAGGGCTCTCACCGATCTGGATCTCCTCCAGTTGATCTTCCGGTTCTGGCCGGACTGGGTTCCGAGATCGCATGTCGAGATCGCATGTCGAGCTCGACATTATTGACCTCGACCCTTGCTTTTTTCTTTTCCTTCCCTTCTTTTTCTTCCTCATTTTTTCTTTTTCTCCTTTATCTTTTTCTTTTTCTTCCCCATCTTCACCCTTGGTCCTTTCCCTGACCTTCAGGCTATTGATGTAACACTTCCGAGCTGTGACCTGGCATCCCCTCACAGTGATGACCTTGTCGTCGTCCGTGGGGAATTTCATGACCAGGTGGGGTACTGACACCACCGCCCCGAGTTTGCACAACGTGGGTCTCCCCATGATCATGTTGTAGGCAGAATTAATTCTTGCCACTATGAAATCGACCTCCACCGTCTTCATCAATGGTTTGGTGCCCATTGTGAGGTACAAGGTGATGTAACCATCAGGCTTGATTACATCGTACCCTGAGAATCCTACGAGGTCTTCATCATAGGCCTTTAGGTCGGAATCCTTTAGGCCCATCTCGTCGAAAGCTTTTCTGGTCAACAGCTCGGCGGAGCTCCCTGTGTCGATCAAAACCCTTCTGATCTCCATGTTTCGGGCCATGACCGACACTACCAGGGGATCGGCGTAATTAGCCACCACTCCGGGGTTGTCGAGGTCCGAGAAGGTGATTGGCACCGGGGCCTTTTTCGGTGCCTTCACTACTAGAAACTATCGGATTATCGACGGATACCCATGTAATCCGTCGATGATTCATTGTATCGACGGATAGTCCCCCACGATTACTTGATGGTCGGAATACAATTATCGACAGATTTCATTAAATAATCCATCGATACTTTATCGATGGATATATCCGTCGACAACCGTCGATATTATCGAAGGATGTATCGGCAGATATATCCCACGATAACTTTTTTTTAGAAAAATATAAAATTAATAAATATTTTATCGGCGGATATATATCCGTCGATAATTGATTTTCCCATGAAAAAAAAAATAAAAAAAATATTTATTATCGGCGGATATATCCGTCGATAACAGTAACCAAAAATATTTTTTTTAATACCTGAATTAATAATATTTAAACTAAATCAAAATTTATAACAAAATAGTAATAATTTCCATAAATAAAACTATAATGAAAAATCATAATCTATTAAACAATATTTACAAAATAGATAAAATCCAAACACTATATAAAAGAAAAAACATAATGTCTGAACATCCAAAACATAAACAATAAAAAGAACTCATAAAAAATCCATCTTATCAAAGTCACAATCATCATCACCATCACCAGCATCATCTCTGGATGCATCCGACTGAGTAGGAGGAGTCTGGGCAGGAGGAGGTCGAGGAGTCGGTGTCTGGGCAGGGGTGGCAGCAGCAGGCTGAGGTGGTGGTGTAAAATAAGAGGGTTGAGGAGCAGGCGGTGTCGTCTGGGCAGGGGCGGCAGCAGCAACAGCAGGATGTGGAGGTGGTGTAGAATATGTGGGATGAGGATAGCCTGGATGGTATGAAGGTGCAGGAGGAGGCGAGAATGAGGGATAAGGTGGAGGCGGATGATGATACTGTGGGGGAGTGGGAGGGAAGGGTGCTGGCTGAGAAGGTGGTGATGGTGCAGAGATGCCAGCAGCAACCGATGTTGACCCTCCAGCAGCAAACATCCCGTAGTACTGGGACATCTGCTCCCTAAGCTTCCTACTGACCTCCTCAGCAATCTCCTGCTGCCGGGCGGTCCGCTCATGAGTAAGCTGCGCCTGCAGCTCCTGGACCTGGGTCTGTAGCTCCAAGTTCATGTTGTGAACCCGGTCACGGACCTCAGCGTCGCTGCTGCCCCCTGATACTCCTGCTGCTGTTGCAGCAGATGCAGCGAAGGAACGGGCAGTGGGGTTCGCGACCGCGCCCCACCCGTATATGCGGCTCTTGTAAGGGCCGCCCACAACCTCGTTCCACACCGTCTCTTCATCAACGGGTGGGACGGACTCACCGGGCTGTGATGCCTCTGTCTGCTGGGTGCGGACCTCCTCCAAGCGGCGCGTATAATCAGCCTACAATGAGATGAATACATAATCATTTTAAATGGAATACATAATCATATTAATTGAATACATTTATACAACTATGATGAAATCACTTACATGAGTGCGCTGCAACCGCTCGTCTACCCACGTCGTCTTGTCGCCCTTCCTGGTGTGCGTCTCCCTGAACAACTCCTCCTGCATAGGTGGTCTCTTCAGCCTCTGCTCCTGTTAGTTTAAAACAATTGAACAAAGCATTAATTAATCAATTCATATATAAGGAACAGAAAATTAAATGTATTGCAAATATTACGTACCAGCCGTCTCTTAGTGGAGTCCACAGTAGCGGATCCACCACAATGAAGGGAGCCACCCCTCAATGAGGTCGTGCTAGCCTTGGCCTTAAACCTCGGAGAAGACCAATACTCCTGCAGCACACGGTGGTGGGCGTCTGAGAGCCACCTGTGATGCTCATCCTTGCCATTACGGATCCATAAGTACATTTCACCAAGCCTCTTAGCTGCCCGATGGCAGAAGGCACGGTACAGTACTGGATCATCGGCAGGACTAATGGTGAAGTGAGACTACAATATATAGACAAATTTAATTTGTTAGTTACCACAACATAATTAATTACTAATTACTAAAATTGAAGAGTTCATATTACCTTCCACTCCTGATACCACCACCGCCTCTCCTCCTCGGTCAACTTCGAGAAATACTCGATAGTCCTATGATACATCTTCTGTATCGTGGTCGTGATCTGGTGAGTGCCGAGGGTGGCAGGCACAAAACTACATTTTTATAAAGAATTAGTTTCCATTTTATATAATAATCACTTTTACATATCTAAATTATAAAAGATTGACATTTATAACAACATAAATCATATATCTTAGACCGGATGGATCCGGTCTGGTGGAGGGGAGAGGACGTGTATCTGAAGCTGCAGTAATGGGTGATGATGGTCCACCAGCAGCAGATGGTGATGGTACTGGCTCATAGTCTGGGTCCTCCTGCGTCTCTAGCCTCGGGTCACGACGAGGGATGTCATACAACTCAACACCCCTCGATCGATAACCACGAGGCTGGGCGGTTGTCTTCCTCCGCCCTCAATCTCCTCGGCCTCTGCCCCTACCCCTATCATCTGCCATATCTATTCACAACAATACAAGTTATTTTTCATTAATTAAAGTGTTTGACAAAGTATCTTAAAATGATGTAGTGTTATTTGAAAACAAATTGAATTGTTAAAAACCATTTATTCAGAAAGTTGTGGACTGTCTTCACTCTCGTCTTCTGTATCGTCACTGTCAAGTTCATCTTCTTCTTCGTCACTACCTTTACTGGAGTCATCACCCTGGCTTGTTATGTTTTGGCGAGACATGTTAATAATGTCATCTTCACCAGTATCATCATGTAAAGTAGAAGGGACTCCTGTATCTACAACCACCCTTGGAGCACGTGTAACTTCGACTTGGTAAGCTATTTCATCCACATCATCACTTTTAACTCTGCCCCTAGGTTTGGTTGTGAAAACAACCAACCACTTATTCTTGCACTTTCCCGGATACCTTGTGTAATACACTTGTCGAGCATTCTGTGCAATGATGAAAGGATCATATGCACCAAATCGTCGTGTATGGTTAACCTCAATCATGTCGTAATCAGCGTGCTTGCGTGTTCCATCAGGATGTCTAGGATCATACCACTCACAGTTAAACAAGACAACCTTCTTTGGCGTTAGGTCCTCACCAACATATTCCAACTCCAAGACTTGTCTGAGTACCCCGTACTAATTATTCTCCCCTGTTCCAGCATCCCCTCGAACGCATACTGCACTATTGTACGTGGTCTTCTCACGACCCCAGTCTAGGGTGTGATATTTATAACCATTCACATGGAAAATTGGCCACGAAATTGTTACATTGGTGGGACCCCAAGCTAAGCTTTTGATATGAGGATTTGTGACATTATTGTCATGATTGAGCACCTACATACGTAGAGAACAAAGAGAATAGAAGGGAAAATTTTGAATTTTATGTTAAGATAAATCAAAGACTAATAGTAGGAAGATTATAAACTTACGAATGAGTTAAACCATTGAGGGAATTGGTGAAACGTATGATTCTGAATGGTTTGTTCAAAATATCTGTTGACATTAAGTAGAAATTAAAGATTTTTAATGGCAACATTCACTACTATGTACAAAAACATTATTGAAATGATGAATTAGATATGTCACTTACGTTCTATAAGTGTCCACTTCATCACAGTTGATGAGAACATGTAGGTGCGCTGCATGCTTTTCTCTATCATTGAGCCAATAGTTTGTGGGTTTATCGGCACCACGTCCAGGTTGGATTAAACACAGACAAAGTAGGCGGATATGAAGTTTCACCTCCATTATCATTGCGGCCTACTGCTGTTCTTTTCGAATGAACATGTGGCTCAAAATAAAATGAACAGAAGAAAGACGTCTCCTTTGATAGATAAGCTTCACATATTGACCCTTCAACACGAGCTCGATTCTTGACAGTTCTCTTAAAGGTCCCAATATTTCTTTCAAAGGGGTACATCCATCTATATTGAACCGGCCCACATACTTTTTGTAACACCCCGACTTTTATTAAGTTCTAATTAAGTGAAAATTTAGAGTAATTGACCGTAGTTAGAAATTTAATTAAGTTGGAGTGGATAAGTTTCTCCTTAATAAACCTTTATGTGTTGTATGTGTTTGAATTGTATGTATTTATGTGTTATATTAAATGTTTTAATGATACATGAGGGTAGAAATGATGTATGTACAAGTATGGCACGAGTTGGGACGTTTTAGAAGTGTTTTGGGACAATTTTACAGCCCAGTAATCGATTACCACGGGCTGGTAATCGATTACACTGCACAAATTTACGAATCTGTGCATTTTTACAGCCTGTAATCGATTACAGATTCGTGTAATCGATTACAGACTGCGCAGTTAGAGTTTTTAGTGTGTTTTTAGGTCAAGAGTGGGCCCCACAACACCTCTATATAATACCTACCATAGCCTCCACTCAGAAAACCTAATTTTAACATTCCAAATCACTCTTGGCAGCCTCCATCAATCCTTGTGCCTCCATTCTACTCTCTCTCTCTCTCTCAAACTCAAAAACCATAACCCTTCCACAACCCCAAACCCATATCAACTCTCATCCAACCACAAAACAAACCATATATTCTTAATCCTCTCTTCAAATAGAACACTTCTACCGTTTCCATTTTTGAAAGAAGCCATTCTCGTACCGTTCGTGGGGCTAGAGAGAAAGTGAGAAGGAAAGGGGTGTCTCTACGCATAACATAGGAGGTCTACGAGAGGTAGGGGTTCTAGACATTCAATATTCAATGTATTTTCATGCATAATGATGTATGTTTGTTGATATTATTATTGATGTTCGTTTTTCCCATTATGGTTCATAAAAGGGTTACTTTTACCAATTGAATTTCGAAAAGAGAGTGTTTTATGGATGTAAAAGTGTTTTCAAACTTATTCCACCGATTGATTCTTTGTTGTCTGTGTTTTCTATCGATTGGGATGATTCTAGATCTGAGTTTTAGCCATTGGCTTATAAAAATCGTGTTTTTGAAACCCTAGGATCTGATTTCTCGCGTTCGTAATCGATTACACTGGTTCGTAATCGATTACGAGCTGAGAATTTCCAATCGCGAGCAAACAGGGCACTCTGGTAATCGATTACAGGGTCTCTGTAATCGATTACAGTAATCGATTACAATCCCGATGTAATCGATTACAACGCTGCAGATTTTACGAAAATTAACTGTTTTGACACTTTTGTGTATCCTAATGTGTTCTACGACCCATATAAGTGTTATATACGATTTGTGCATGATTTATATATGTTGGCATGAGTTATTATCTATGTTTACATGTTGTTATGTGATGTATTGATGATATATGTGTATATATACCCTGTAAGACATTAATAACGGCAAAGACGTCAAAAGGGACGCAAAGACAAAGTTACAGTTATAATAAAACACTCCCGTCTTTGGATACTGATGGGGTTGTAAACCAAAGGATGGCAACCTTGGTGAATAGCCTCATTGGTAAAAGAAGACGGTACCCCCTCTCCCCATAGTATAGGATGAGCTCATGCCTAGGGGCCGGTGATGTGGAGGAATACAGGAGGGTGGGCAGTGCCAAAGATTGATTAATGCAAGATAAAGTTGTTTGGCTAAATGTATTATATTATCTTATGAGTTATCAATTTTATATGTGTAAGGGCACTAGTACACTACACCAAGACTTTATTTATTTATGCCATATTAACTGTCTAATTAAAATGGATAAGACGCACTTAGGTAAGACGTTCCGGGAAAAGATTTCTTTTAAACTAATACCTGAATTGAATGCATTCATATTTCACTTATTTCTTAATTAAACCCGAGGCGGCTTCCTCTACTGAGTCACTTCCCAGTGCTCACCCTATGTTTTTCCCCCATATTATAGAGGAGCAGACAGAGCAGGACCATGGAGCTAGCGAGGAGCAAACCCAGCTTTAGTTTATTTTCAGTCTTCCACTTTATAGACCTATATACATTGATTTGCATTTCAGTCATGGATTCATTTCAGTTGTTTGAGTTATTTATTTTAAGTCCGGACCTTTGTTAGCCGGCAGCTATTTATTTGACATGTATTTATGGTGGAGTCTCATAAGTCATTGCCTTTGGCTTATGGGGTAAAGCCTAATATTTATTCCTTGTGTGTTCATTGATTGTTGGGAGTTATCTATTTGATGGACCATTCAGTTTATATCTTGGCATGGCTTATTATTTATCGATATGTATTCCGCAAAGCCCTTATTTTTGTATCGTAAACGAATTGCGAAAATTTTACTCCCGCCTATTTTCCGCGTAGATATTTTAAAGTAAAGAATAAAACATGATAACAGAAGGTGACCCTTATGAAATAGCCTAAAATGACTTAAGCATTAAGGGCTATCTAGTAGGGGGTTACACTTTTGCTTCATAAGCCAAGTGCACAGGTAAATGTTCCATTGAGTCAAAAAAAAAAGGGGGGGAAATATCCGTTCCAACTTGCACAAAATTATAGAAATATTTTGCTCCATTACTTCCAAATCATGGGACCTTAGTGTGGTAGAACACAAATCACGAAAGAACAAATTAAGCTCGGTCAATGGTTTCCACACATGTAAAGGTAACTCTCGAAAGGCAACTAGAAGCAAACATTCCATAAACACATGACAATCATGACTTTTCATCCCATGGAACTTTCCTTGCGTAACATTCACACACCTACGGAGGTTGGAAGCATATCCATCTGGCATTCTCAACTCTTGCACCCATTTACACACGGATTGCCTCTGCGCATGATTTAAAACATAGCTTGCCTTTGGCTTAACAACGCGACCATCATGTATCTCTTGTAAATGTAGCTCTGGTCGTCGACAGTACTCTGTTAAGTCTACTCTTGCCTTGAGATTATCCTTAGTCTTGTCACTGTCCATAACAATATTCATGATGTTATCACAAACATTCTTCTCAACATGCATGACATCTAGATAGTGACGAACAAGATTATCTTTCCAATAGGATAACTCCCAGAATATGCTCTGGTTAGTCCAGTTATGCTCCACACCATATCCTGAAAACTTGACTACTTTACCCAATTAGGTTATCTTAGGCAGATTTTTAACTCTGTCACAAACCTGTCTTCCAGTAAGCCTAACAGGTGGTTCTACATGTTCAACACAGTTTCGCTTAAACCCATACCTGTTATTCCTAAATGCATGATCATTTGGCAAGAATCTTCTATGACAATCAAACCATGAGTTCTTGCCGCCATTCTTTAGAGTGAAGGATTTTGTATCCTCCATGCAAATTGGGCAAGCTAGCTTCCCCTGTGTCATCCACCTAGACAACATACCATAAGCAGGAAAGTCATTAATCGTCCACATCAGAGCGGCTCTTAGCATGAAATTTTCTTTGGTGGCCACATCATAGGTCAAGACCCCATTGTGCCACAACTGCTTCAATTCATCTATGAGTGGTTGGAGGAAAACGTCAATTTTAGCTTTTGGATTATCAGGGCCAAGAATTACACATGTTAAAAACATGTACGGATCTTTCATGCACATCTCAGGAGGGAGGTTGTAAGGGGTAACAACAACAGGCCAACAAGAATAGGGCTTGTTAAATAAGTTATTTGGTGTGAACCCATCTGAGCAAAGCCCTAATCTAACATTTCGTGGATCATTTGCAAATTGAGGGTGACACCTATCAAAATGCCTCCAAGCTTCACCATGAGAGGGATGCGTCATTATCCCGTCACTTCTCCTATTCTCATAATGCCACCTCATGTGAGGTGCATAGCTCATAGAGGCATACAAGCGTTTTAACCTAGGGATTAGGGGAAGATAGTGCATCCTTTTGTTGGGAATATGCTTATACCTCCCATTACTTGCTCTTCTAGGTTTGAACCTGGGGGCCTGGCAGAATTTACATTCAACTAATTCAATATCCTCCTTATAGTACAACATGCAACCGTTCATGCAACAATCAATTTTCTCTGATTTCAACCCAAGTTTTGAAACTAACTTCTTTGCCCTATAATAGTCCCTAGGAATTGACTTTGGTCGTGGATTAACATCACTCATTAAAGTTGCCCATTGATCAAAAGAACTTTGACTCTGGTTTGCCTCTGACTTGATAGACAACATCCTAACTGCCACTGACAACTCAGAAAGGGTTTAACCCTCCCAAATGGGTGTCTTTGCAGATTCTAACAAAGAAAAAAAAAACTCTGCGCTTCAGGATTTGGTTCCTCCTCTCTGGGTTCATTATAATGTTGATCATGTTGCCCCCAAAGGCATCATGGATCATTTCCTCATAACACCCACGATTATCACCGCCCCAATTTAAATTACGATCCCCATATTGTTCACCATCAAACCCACTTGAACTACCTCCGACAAACTGATCCTGTACTGACTCGACTTCCCCATGGACTGTCCATACATAATAATTATCCATAAATCCCTTTTTGTACATGTGAACCTTAATCGTGTCAACATCATAGAAAATCCTACAAACACACTTGGCACATGGACACTTGACTTTTCCCTCAGACCTAAATTGTTTAGACATAGAAGCAAACCCCACAAACTCTTCAACTCCAGCATAGAATTCCGGCTTAATTCCCCCCTATTCGGGTGTAACCTATCATACATCCATGATCTATTTGTTGATGACATTGCCCTTGAATATTGGAGAATCCTAAAATGAGAAGTTTAACTAGGACTAATTAATAACAGTTTTTTAGTTAATCTAAATTCACCATTAATACGACACTAATGATTTTTACAAGTTTGTTAAATTTTTACTCAAACATAATTTCGACAGAGTTTCCCTTAGTTTTAGATAACTTAACAACAGTTATTTAATTTCTCAAAATTTTTACTTCACAAAATTTTGACAGAGTCTCCCCTAAATTTTAAACAAACTTTCTCATTTAATTTTACAAATCAATCAACCAGTATTGCCGGAGTTTAAGGACCGGTCTCAGACTAAGTCATCTACCCTAAGGTTTTGCAACAGTAACAACACAATCATATCATTAAAATTAATAAATAACATACCTAATATAAGCGTAAGCTCCTAAAAACCGTAAGCTCAAATCGCCCGAATATATCAACAATTGTTCTCATATATATGTCATTTAAATAATATATTTGTTACGTTATTGAAAAATTACTTACTTTAAATAACATATAAGTTTGTTAAATCTATCTTTTTTTTTAAAAAACGTTTTCTATTTTTGTTTAAAACAATTTTCTTTTTAAAAAATTTAATATATTTATTTTTTAAAAAACAGAATAATAATATATTAATTATTTTTAATAGAAAAAAATAAATACAATATATAAAAATACCAAAAACAATGAAAAAATTTAAGAAAAATACCTAATGGAAGACCAAGAGAGATATGCTTCCTGGCGGCGGTCAGCGGTGGTCAACGGCGGTGGCGGCGGGAAAATGCTACAAACAATGAGTTCTCATTAGAGACCTTAAACAAAAATTCTAAACCGATTAAACTATAGAGGACAGAGAGACTAACCTGTTGGCACTTCCCGGAGGTCGAACGGGCGGCGAACGGTGGTGGAAATGGCGGAGAAGAGAGAGAGACAGCAGTTCGCAAAGTGAGGAAGGAGGAGACGCTGTCTCCTCATATTCGCGGATTATCAACGGATGGTTTAAACCATCCGTCGATAATATCCCTCGATAACAAGCACCCGATTAAATGAAACAGTGTGTTTCATTTATCGAGGGATGCAATCATTTTTATCTGTCGATATTTCATTCGTCGTTTAGTGTTTAGGGTTTAGGTTATTATAGGCGGATGATATCCGCCAATAAGTGATAGTTAGGGTTAGGGTTTAGGGTTTAGGATTTTATCGGCGGATATTTTAATCCTCATCCGTCGATAAATCCAACCTGACCAAAAAATTTTTTTTGGTTTGAGCGGGAACAATTTATCGACGGATATTTTCCAAAATATCCCTCGATAAATATTTTCAATAATAAAAAAATCCCGCCAATGCAATATCCGTCGATACATCCGCCGATAACGTCGCCAAAACTGTCCATCGATAATGTCCGTCGATAATCTGATAGTTTCTAGTAGTGTTTGATGCCAACTCCTTCCTGTCTACGCTCATAATTTCTTTGAGCGCTCTTTTTTCTTGCTGCAGCGCTGGCTCCTCCTCTCGTAAAACCCCCCGCGATGGTGTGAATTGTCTTCACCACCTCGGAACTATTTTCGGGCTCGTCCTCTTCCTCGGCTTTGTTTCTTTTGTTTCTCGGATTCCGCCCTTCATCCTCAGGGCAGCCACATACTTGGCTAGTTTTCCGGCTCGGATCAATTCTTCAATTGCGTCTCGGAGGTCGTAACAATCCTCCGTCCGATGCCAGTGCTGCTCATGATAGCTACAGTACAAACCCCAGTTTGTATTAGCCCTTGTTCTCAGTGGCCTTGGCCTGGGTAACCGCTCGGTTTGCTTTATCTCCTTGTACACCTCACTTATCGATCGTGATAAGGGGGTATAGTCAGAGAATTTTCCCCTCCTAGGGGCCCGTTCTCTTTTCTACGACCTCTACCTTTCTTCCCTAGGTTTCTGAGGTCGGGACTTCTCAGTTCTTCTTTCCTCCGTCTTGTCCTCCGCGGACTCTCTTTCCATCTTGGCCATCATGGCCTCCTCGGCTCTTATGAACTCGACCGCTCTGTCTTGGATCTCTTCCATGGTCGTTGGCTCCGACCTGGAGAGGGACTCGACAAACGGAGACCAGCGGAGTCCGTTGATCAGTAGGGTAATTGCATTGGAGACATGCAAATCCCTTACAAGGAGCGCTTCAACATTGAACCTTTCAAAATAGGCTCTCAGCGTCTCCCCTTGCCTCTGCTTGATGTTCATTAAACTCACAGAGGACCTCAGTTTTGTTTTTCTAGTTGTAAAATGAGACAGGAATTGAGCGGCGAGGTCGGAAAAACAATGGATCGACCTCGACGGAAGACGGTTATACCACTTTAGTGCCGTCTTCAGCAAGGTGATCGGGAACGCTCGGCACCGTTCCTCATGAGCTGCTCCATCATAGTCCATCCGGGACTTAAATGCCTCCAGATGTTCCTCAGGGTCGGAGGTCCAATCATATTTTAGTCCCGGTGGGGTCCGACCTGGGGGCATCTGGTACTTAAAAATGTGTGGAGCCAGAGGTCCTTCAGCCCTGAATTGGAATCCTCCCCCCTTTCCACCGCCCGTACTTCGGTACTCGGTGTAGGTCAGGGAGTGTTCTCGCTCTTCATGGTAATTCTGGGACTGTCTGTCCCTCTCCCTTTCCCGGGATCTTCTCGATCTTTCTTGGCGATCATCGCGTTCCCGAGATCGACGTTGCTCATCGGATCTCAGTCGCTCCTGCTTTTTCTCCTGGGAATGCCCGTTCCGACCATTTCTGTCACGGTCTTTTTGCTCCAGCTCAAGCCTTCGAAGGCGCTGGGCTAGGTCCTTGACCTTTTCTTGCTCGTGGAGGAGCTTTTCCTCGACCTTCTGGTTTCAGCGTTCCTCCCTCCGAAGTTGATCCTCTAGAGGAAGTCGCTTCACCATCTCCTGCTCCAACAGTCGGAGCCTTTCCTGCTGGTCCCGGATAAGCTGTACGGTCTACCGCACATCGGGATCGGCGGAAAGGCCCGACCTCATTGTTTCCAACAGCCGTGCTTGGTTGTTGCTCAGCTTCAGCTCCCTCGGCTTCTCCGAGAACTAGCTCCGGCTGGTTCGGGGGAGACTGATGTGACTGATCCGTTTCATGGATCGTCTCGCAATGTCCGTCCGGTGTCCCGTCCATCGGGTAGCCTGGTTCTCCGGGTTTGACTAGACGGACGGTGGTTTTTGTTCTAGCCAGCTTCGCGATCTTGCTTCGGTCCCTTAGAAGGTAAACCGACCTCGAAAAGAGCTGTGGTGGGTCCCCGGCAACGACGCCAATGTTCCGTACCTTTGACCGATGTATGAACTGTCGCCAGAATCTGACTCCTCGCACAACAACTCTCCAAGGCACTGGGGTGTTTTCCCTGAAAGGACTCTAAAGCTTAAGTAAGTAATCAGTCAATATGTGGGAACTTAACTGAGAGCGTACCTGATACTTTGTGGGAACACCCTATTTATAGAGGGGGATTTGAGCCGTTTCCATACTGCCAACGCCGAACGACTCGGGGCAACGACCTCCCCGCTTTCCGCGGCGCATGGGAGTGACCCGCGCAGTGTCGATCGTGGCTCCGGATTTCTCGGCGTCGCTATCCACTCGCTTCTAGGTTCCGCCCTAATCGGAGGTTGATTCTATCCGACCTCGGGTCGGGTCGTGGGCCGGTACCCAGGTCCTGCTCCGGATCCAATTCCCTTGGGCCGCTAGTTTCATTATTCGGCCTTGAGGGTTTAATGGGCCCTGATCTGGACTCGCTCATCAAGGGATCCGAGGTCCGTCCTTAGGCCTTTAAGGTGTAATGGGCCTTTTGGGCCGTAACGGTAGCTCCAAACTGGGCCCTCGGATTGGACCACAATCTGAGGTGTGAACAAATAAAAATGATCCGTGTACATTATAAAATCAATATCATATATAATAATTTAATTTTTTAAAATTATTAATCTAACTTTTAATATTATATATTAATATAATATTTTTAAAAATTATATTAATAATTTAAAAAAGTTAAATTACGTGAATAATTTTGTAATATACATTTATCATTATTCTCAAATAATTGAGAAACACTCTTTGGAACTCCCTTTTCACAGGGAAAAAAAATCGAAAACTCTTCATTTCAACGAGGCAGCGACTACTCAGTACTCTCTCAATTCCCCCCTAAGATCTCACCCTTCCTTCTCTTCCTCATCTCATTTTTTCCCCATTTTGTCTGTCTGTTTTTCTAACTATTTCATAACTTATTATCCTTCACTTCACATATTTTCTTCGGGATTGAAAAGAAAAACACTTTATAATTTTGATCTTCCGATTTTCCCCATCGTTCTAATCACTCACTGGCCTAATTCCTAAACATTCGATGGCTGCTCCACCAGCAAGAGCTCGAGCCGATTATGATTGTCTAATAAAGCTTCTCCTCATCGGTGATAGCGGTAGTTTCTTTTATGTTGAACTATTTATGTTCTGCTTTAGGTCTAGAAATTTAAATTGACTTGATTTTGTGCATTTTTACCGCGTCAGTTTCAGCGGTTTTTGTCGTGATTTTGTTCAGTTTCAGCATTATTACTATTCTACTCTAGGGAATGCGGTGGCTGTTCATGCTAGATTTTTCATAGAAGTTGAGAATGATGAATGTTGGTAGTGAAATCACGACTGTTTTGACTAGCTAGTAGTTAATTGTTATTGTTATCGATCATGTTTACTGAATTGCTAGCTATTCCTCAGTGGGGAAAATTAGGAAAACTTTCCAGTTTAGTATTGAACAAAAATGAAGGGATAGTCAAAGTGAAGAAGTGTTTCGGGTTTTATTTGTGATAAAAAGTACACTAAGGGTGTGTTTGGTTGGATGATAAAAGGGGGTAAAATTTCAGTTGATGAGATCCCTATGTGAATTCGTGGTGCTCGTCTATTGAAAATTTACTCCCACTTTTATCCTCCAACCAGACACTTTCTGAAACTGAAGGCTAGATTTTATAATTTATTGAATAACTATATGACTGACATTGTTGTACAGGGTTGAATAATGGGAGGTAAAAAATCAATGTAAATATGTACATGTTATGGAGACTATATTGTGACGGATGAGTGGTCAGTGGTCACACTCACACCGAACATTATAGGATTAGGTATGAGCTAATTTGAGAGAAAATTGGCACGAGAATTATAGAGAAAATTGCAGAATCTCGTCCTAGGTGGTTTGGAAATGTATGGAAGAGACATATAGTGGCTGCATTTATGGAGCATGGATTTAATGGTTGGTAGTCCTATAACTAGAGATAGAGCAAGACTTATGAAAATTATAGGGCACTTAGAACGGATTTAAAATGCTGATGTTTTAAACATAAATATGATACATGATAGGGTACTATGAAATTGTTTATCCATGTAGCGGACTGGACTTAGTGGGACAAGGCTTAGTCGTTGTAGTACTAGAAAAAATGAAGGGTAATTCTTTTGTTTAGATTTTGACATGTATGTGCCGCTTAAATTTTAACATCCAACATCCCTGTGAGAGTGAGCAACACACATACTAATCAAAATGTGATGGTCCTGTTCCTGTTGAATTTTTCTTTTCTTTTCTCTCTATGGTTTTGTTAATTTTGGGAATCCTATGTCATAGGGTTGCATTTGTATCTGATTACATTGTTCACATTGGCAGGTGTTGGTAAGAGTTGCCTTCTATTGCGTTTCTCAGATGGATCTTTTACTACTAGTTTTATAACAACCATAGGGTAGGTTCCATTTGGTACAATCACGAATCATATTTTCTACATTTTTGCTGTATTAATCTTCTGTCTCTCGTACAAGGAAAAACCTCTAGTCTTATTAGAATGATTTTCATTTTGCCCTTCCAGCATTGATTTTAAAATAAGGACCATAGAGCTTGATGGCAAGCGAATCAAATTGCAAATATGGGATACAGCTGGTCAAGAAAGGTTCCGAACAATTACAACTGGTTAGTGTATGAGATGAAAGTATCTTTTTTGTGTCATAAACACTTAAAAGCTTAATGTCTACCTATCAAGATGTCAATATTAAATAATAGCTATTCACTTAAATATCTGCCTTTTGGTTTTTCAAAATCAATTAGGAACTAATATCTTTAGTAGATTTTAGTAATATATTTTTGGGTCCTCAGTGCCTTTTCATTTTGAAGATTTTGTCTTGTTAACTATTTATTTGTTTTACCTGAGTACTATATTTGGCAGGATCTGTTGTGTAGCTCTAGAGGGACTATATATTGTTTTAGGCTTACCGTTACCGATGACTGTATTGTGGTTATTACTAACCGAGGCATAGAGATTTCCATTTCTTCTCAAAATTGCTAAACATTCTTATTGTAAGCCAGTCTGCACTGACTTGGTTGGTTAAACTTTCAGTTGCTATTTCAAATGACTAATTTACTTTTAAATGTAACCATTCTCTAATGCTGCATTTAGATGTAGGTAAGGAGGGGGAAGGGAAGGGCAAAATAACTCTTACCTTTATTTGGATGATTTTTAATGAGAGAATGAGGGGTAAATAGGGGAAATGTTCTCCTCCTTCCCTCAATTTTGGGGGAGGGGAGGGGGAAGGATCCGCAGGAATTCTTATTTAATTCAAAACTTATAAATTACATTTATGCCATGTAATTCTATAATAAGACCAGCATAAGAGTTATATTGGAAATTTATTGTCCTAAGTAGTCCCCTTTCCCACCTTTTATTAGTTTATTCTTATCTCCCAAACAAAAGGAAAAGGTATAAGCATACTCCCACGACACGGACACCGAGACATAGCAAACTAGAAACTTATAGGACACAGACACAACATATAATTAATATTTTTTAATAAAGTTTCTCTTGTTTTAGGTCAATAATACATATCTAATTTGGAATTATTTGGTCCAGTAAACTTGGGTTGTTTGTATTGAAGTTTTTTCATAAAAAAATAGAAAAAATCAAAAAGAAAAAAGGCATTGTGTCCATGGTGTGTCGCGCCATGTCCAACGTGTGTTGTGCCATGTCCAACGCATGTTGTGCCATGTCCAACGCATGCCGTGCCATGTCCAATGTGTGTCACGCTCCTACCGTGTATGGCGTGTGTCCAACTTGTGTTTGAGCTAAAAAATAATATATTTTTTTCGGACACGTATGGACGCGTGTCGGACATGTGTCCAATGTGTGTCCACTGCGTGTCAGTATCACCCACGTGTCAGACACGTTGATACACCTTAGTATAGGTGTGCCTGTGCTCGCCGGGTTGCCTTTTTCTCAGGTTAAACATCCCATAAAAGAGCCCCCTTTCATAGCTCTTCTTTCTCTCATTCCCCTCCCTTCCCACCCCCTTCCATCTCTCAAACACAGCACAAGAGTAATGTGGATATTACTTGGTGACCTTTTGTATTCTAAGATTACAGGCTGTATTGTGATGATATGCTTGTTTGTTATTGTATGTGCTGGATTCGTCAGCAGGTTGGTTTTAGGCCTTGGATAAAAGATTCTAGTTGATAAGAGGATATTATTTGGTTACCTTGTTTCTTCTAAGATTACTGGCTCTATTGAGATATTATGTTTGTTCATTATTGTATGTGCTGGATTTCATCAGCAGGTTGGTTTTAGGTGGTTAAAAGATTCTGAGTATTATGTGATTGGATCATCAGTGTTGTCCAACTGTTGTATGTCTTACAAACTTCAAAACCTTCAATGATATTTAGTTTGAGTTTAGTGCTATTTATGAATGCATTAATGTCATAGGATGTTTGCCTTGGCTGTCAATATTTACATGTCATTGTATATCATTCACTCCCACTACTGTTTCAGATAAGTGAAATTTGAAGCATCCATCTCATCTGTCCGATCCTTCTTTTGCAGCATATTATCGTGGAGCCATGGGTATTTTGCTTGTGTATGATGTAACGGACGAGTCATCTTTTAACAGTAATTTCTCCTTCCTTTAGCTTTTCATTCATGTACTTTGCATCTTAAATCATTCTGATAGGATCATAGCATCATATGGTGAAGAATTACATGGAAGCATGTATTCTCCGTATTAATCAACAAAATGAATGAAAGAACAAGGATGCTAAGTATTAGAGAGACTTAGGCACTCTCCCAAGCCTAACCCAAATTTCTGGATACCTCTCTGCTATCTCTCCCTTCCTTTTATATACATCTCAGAAGCCCTCAATAACAGAAATATCCCTTCCCACTAACTTGTGTTCAACTAGGCAAAGTTAGTTACAAAATCCTCACTCATGCCTTGTATACCTCATTCCCACATAATTCTCAATTACAATTTAAACCCCCTTCTTTAATTAACTAGATCTCTATCAATACTCCCTCCCTAAAAGAATCACCTTGTCCTCAAGATGATGTGTGAAAAACAAAAACCATATTGTTGAAGAAGGACTTCCTCCTGGGTCCCAAATCTTGAAACATGAGGAAGAAATTATGGTTGTAGTATAGAAACATCCACCGGGGTCCCATAGCTTGAAACCTAGTAGTCTAGCAGTGGAAATCATCAAGTATGGTGAAATCACAATGTCCTACTGCATCTGGCTCTTCTCAACAGCCCCTACCTTCACCCCTTTCATCCCTAAGCAATCCATCAAACTATGCTGTCCCCACCTGTCTTCCCAAGTCACAGTGTCCAAAGATCCAAAGAGTGGGGGTAAATGCTGTCCAAAAATAACAATGACACAACTTTCCTCCAACTTATGATCAACCTCTCCTGAGAAAATATGATGGAACCAAAGATCCCTCCCTGTTTCAATGAATTCTAGCGTTGATGTGGAGGTAAGGACAAGAATCCCACTTGGTCTTGCTATAGGACTAAGAATTCGCACATATTGTAGTCCTTGTGGAAAAAGAAGAAGCTCTAGATTAACAGCCCTCCTATGCTGTCCCAAGGCTTCCATCCTAAAAAAAGTTAAGCATAATATTACCAATAACTTCCACCTTGTAGAATTGACCCCGTGTAACATGAAGATTAATTTCTTACTCAATATTTCCCTGTTATGAATGTTCTGAGATAAGGCAAAACCATTTTCCATGTTTGCTTTAAAGCCCCTCCTGCATGTTGTGCTATAAGTATCTTTGAGAAGCATATGAGCCATTACCTCGAAGCCGCACTGTAGCTTTCGAACTACCTCCTCCTTATGGGAAATAAAGATCAAATATCGATTTGTGCAGCCAGTGGAAAGTGGAGTTAGCAAGCTCTGCCCAATCTGAACATAAAATTTTCCTTCATTAGCAATAGTTTTTCTATTCCATTCCATTTTAAACCAAGCCTGGCCCACTGAGTTAAGACCAAGATACAACATCTCTTTTGCCCCCCTTGCTGAAACCTTTAAATTGAAATTAATTTGGGCTTGGCCTATTTCCTTCCCCTGAGAATTTCCTTTAACCATCCTCCAAAGCTTCTCTCCCATTAAATGGGCTTGGCCCATTGGGTCACCAAACATACCCATTCCCTTGTTAACCCTACTCACTCTTACCACTGTCTTCACTTTCATTTGTTGCACAGTCATGAAACTTATAACGAAGAGGGACGCTGCTGCTGCTTCCCCCACCTGCACCTTTGAATGATTGGCCATCGGTGGTGATTCACCGGTTGCAGCACCCGCGTTTTGCTCAGGAGGTTTTGTTTTGCGCTCTGGTAGGCTCTTCACAAACGCATTCACGAGACTTCTATTGAGCTGCAAGGGTGTTGCTGCTCCCGTCTTCTGTAACTCCGATCGGACCGCCACCGTCAGCGGCGACTCATCGTTCAAGCACGTATCAGAGTCGGGATTGTTCTGCAGAACTCTTCGCCAACACATGCAGAACCCACAACTCCTTCACTAGCGCTGCCTCTTTCCCTTCCATTGCTGCCGATGAAGACCAAGAATCCGGCGGTTCAGGTTGCCGTTGCAGACCCTTCATCCATCTTGAAACCCAAATCTCATTTACGTTCTCCTTCCCATTCTTCTGCCTAGCTTTTCCAAAATTGGAATCCACATAAACTGCTCCTTCAGGTGATTCCGGTTACCTAAGCACGATTTGAATGTTCGAGTGTTTGTATCCACAAATAGTTCGTGTCTTTGTCGTCTCCTTCGATGAAATCTTTTCTGGTTGCTTGGGTGGCGGTGGCGGTGCCAGTGGTTCATCGCTGCCGCCTCTCTATCCGTTGTTGTTGAAGTCGATGTCCACATCGACACCATCTCTGTCGCCATCTCCGTCGTCCACCACGAGATTTGTTGCGAGAGCACTTTCCACCAAATCCTCGATATTAACCGAATCAGGACCTGGTACTAGTTGATCTGACTTTACTTCTGGTTCATTATACTCTACTACATCTTCGTCGTCGTCTTCTTCCTCCCCCTCTTCTCCACTGTCATCTGATTCTTTTTGCATGCATTCAAAAAATGTGCGGATATCAGGCGGCCAATCTTCCATGGAGGTTCACCTTCTCCTCCTCCACCATCGAGCTTCGTCATCCTCCCAAACAGGGAATCGATGCCGCCGATAATACCTCTCCCTTAACAGTCGTTTGATTTTCCTCAGATTCTGCTCCATCCTCTTCAAGCACTCCTTCTCTGGAAGTCTGACCTCATGGCGGCGGCTCGCATGGTTGTAGGCACAGGACTCCCAAGATCGGGAGCTCTGATACCATTTGATAGGATCATAGCATCATATGGAAACATGGTGTATATTCTCGTATTAATCAACAAATGATGAAAGAACAAGGATGCTAAGTATTAGAGAGACTTAGGCACTCTCCCAAGCCTAACCCAAATTTCTGGATACCTCTCTGCTATCTCTCCCTTCCTTTTATATACATCTCAGAAGCCCTCAATAACAGAAATATCCCTTCCCACTAACTTGTGTTCAACTAGGCAAAGTTAGTTACAAAATCCTCACTCATGCCTTGTATACCTCATTCCCACATAATTCTCAATTACAATTTAAACCCCCTTCTTTAATTAACTAGATCTCTATCACATTCCTTAAATACGGGTTTCTTTGAATCAGTATGCATTGGTATAATATGTGTTTCAACTAAAATCTAATTTTCAACTTTATAATGTTCTGAGCTTCCAGTGTTTCAAATGGATTTTGAGATGTGACGACTAGACTTATTTCATCTATTGTCCAGACATTAAGAATTGGATTCGTAACATTGAACAACATGCTTCGGATAATGTCAACAAGATATTGGTGGGTAACAGGCTGACTGGATGAAGCAAAAGGGTTTGTCACGCAACTCACTTCTAATATTAATTTCTCCGATATTTATGGTTGTGCCTGTACATGTGTCTCCGTGGTCTATATGCCTACTGACACCCCAACAATATTTCTTAGGCTGTCCAATTCAAAGGGTCAGCTCTGGCAGATGAATATGGCATGAAGTTTTTCGAGACCGTAAGTTGAACTTAAACTTACTGATCTGTGAGAAAGGATACCTAAAATGCTGATCTGTTTTTAATGCTTGGATTGTGCTTTTACAGAGTGCAAAAACTAATTTGAATGTGGACGAGGTTTTCTTTTCAATAGCTCGGGACATTAAACAAAGACTTGCAGAATCTGATTCAAAGAATGAGGTTCTTATTTTAAACTTTCTCCTTAGTTATATGAGGGGTTATCTTTTGACAATTGACATTCTGCATAAGTTTCTGATTGCCCAATGCAGTACTCATCCTTGATATATTTGATTTCATGTTTTTGGTTGAATCAGAAAGCCATTACCAGTTTACTACCAATACACGGTTTCTGCTTTCTTTCTGTTTTTAAAATTTTATTAACGAAACTATGAAAATAATAAAACCTTGTTATTTATTTCTTTGTTATTTTCATTATTTTCTTCATAAAATTCTGAAAATAGGAAAATACAAAATGAAAACTAAAACTAAAAACAGAAACCAACCAAATTATTTCTTGCCACTTTTCCACTAAATTATTGTTTGGTTCTTTGCAGCCCCAGACAATCAAGATTAACCAACCAGATCAAGGAGCAGGATCTGGTCAAGCCACCCAAAAATCTGCTTGTTGTGGTTCTTAGAAAGAAAGGACTGATAAAGCTAATTTTGCTAATGACACTCTTATCAGTGCTTGTATTATTCCTGCATTTCACTTTTGCAACTAATTGGGTGTGAATGAATGGTAGATGCGTCGTATGCCTGGGAATTCAATTATATATCAATTAATTGTTGGCGTACTTGGTGCTTCAAATTTATAATATTTCAGAACCTTTTTAGGATTATGAATCAAACCTTGAACGCACAATGTGGCCATTTAGGTAAAGTTTCTTGAACTCAAAATGAAATTTGATCTATATATATATATATAAGATTTGTTTGATACTCTATAAAATTTAAGGGTATAATTTCTTTAATTATCTGGAGCTATATATAAGCCATATGTGCCATTAATTCAGGCTTTTCAAATATGTTAAGTTACGATTAAATCAATTTTGTTGATTATTCAAGGGTACCGGTTTTTTATGCATACGGAAAGAAAAACCTATATATATTAACTTTTGAGGATGACTAGAGGTACAATAAAAAACTAGCCAAAACAATCAATAAATAGGAATTTGGACTACAATTACCCAACCCATTAAAAATATAATCATGATTAAACGGACTTTGTTGGTTGTTTTGACTGAAAAAATGTTGTTCTCCAAGGATTTGTGTTAACTTTTTATTGCATGCTTAAATATGAGTTCAGTCTCGACCAAGGTTCTGAAAACTGGACTGGGTGCAGAAATCGGTCAATGAAGAGGTTCAGAGGTTTAACCAGTTCAATCGGAGGTTCAACCGGAAATTTAATTTTGATCTTGATCTAATATATTGATTTGTTAGTGTGAGTTTGTTAGTTTTTATTTTGTTTTGAGTTGTTATAAACATCCAGTATTTGATTTTCATCCAAGACTAGTATTTTTTTTAATTTTAAAGAGTTTTAGTTTATTCGGTTTTATATATAATACACAAACTTTATTTAATTACTAAAATAAGAAGACCAATTTGCTTTTGTATCCAAAAGTTTTTGTATTTTTTATAGAGTTTTAATTTCTTGGACTTTATATCACATAAACCCAATTGGTCTTTATATCACACAAACCCAATGCACTCTAATAAAAAAACACACAAACCCTAATCTCTTCTCAATTTTCCATCTTCTCTTTTCTATCTGTCGTCCTTACCCAGTACCCACTCTTAGAATAACCTTCATCATCATCACACTATCATCACACCATCCCAACTTTACCTTCAACATCATCACACCATCACAATGTGGTCTTCACCTCCGTTGCGAACTTGTTGGACTGTTATGTTAATGTAACATCATCATTTAGTTTTGATCATAACAAAACTAATGTAATATTAGTATATATTAGTTCAGAAGCTTCTTAGCTTGTTCAGAAAGGTATTATGTAAAAACCGTTGTAATAGATACTAGTAAAAACCTTTTTAAACAAGTGTATAAATATTTGAGAAACTTTATTATGTTTTCTAGATGATGTATTAGGTGCTATTTCTTTGTAATATTCACTGTAATACATCAGAAACACTTCAGAAGCATAAACAATAATTCAACAACTTAAGCAAGTCTTCAGAAAGCATGAAGCGATTTCAGAAATGGTTGGCATCAAAAAGGGATGTTCAGAAACTGAAGAATTTTCAGAAATCTTAAGTTTAAATTTCTGAAAAATATACCAAATGTGTTTTATTTATTTTTTATTTTTTTCAAGAGCACATGTTTAATATGTTGGATAATTCTACCCATGTTTTTACTCTTGGTAGGAAATTTAGTCAGGAGTTGTAGCTGTATTCATTGTAACCAATCTTTATATAAAGAGATCACTCCTAAATGTAAAGTGTGAAAAAAAAGAAAGTGAAGAAGAAAAAATATAGTGGAAACACCGAGAGAAAAAGAGAAAAAGAAAAAAATTCAGAATCATACACTCAAGAGAGAAAAATCGAGAAACATCAATGAGATAAAGAAAGAAAGCTCTGAGAAGAAAGAAAGAGATTCCAGACTCAAGAAAAGAAACTTAGTCTAGAATTTGATATGTTTTATTATTGATAAGTTTTTATTTGTTTAAATAACATTATCGCAAAAAAAAAGTCATAACAACAACTAAAAAAAATAGCAATTTTAAAAAACAAAACTGTAAAGAACAAAAGAAGAAGACAAAACCTCCATATTAGTCCTTCCAGAATTTACAATTGGACATTATAGTCTCTCAAGAATCAAAAAGTAAAAATTAGTCTCTGCACATGTTAAACATCAGACTTATTAGTCCATTTGTTAATCTTCTCAAACATGGATGATGATATGGCAGTAACAGTGATGATCTGGCACTGTTAAATGACACATTATCATCACCATAAACTAAACGACGTCATTTTGATGTTCCAAATCATCACTCACTTAACCCCACCTCAACCCCTCTCTCCTATGACATTTCACTTCCCTTCTAAAATCTTAAGTGAGTGATGATTTGGAACATCAAAATGACATCGTTTAATTTATGGTGATGATGATGTGTCATTTAACAGTGCCACATCATCAACGTTACTGCTAGATCATCATCCCATCCCCATGTGAGAATATTAACAAAGAGACTAATATGTCCGACGTTTGACATGTGCAGGGACTAATTTTTACTTTCTCATTATGGAGGGACTATAATGTCCAATTATAAATTCTGAATGGACTAATTTGGAGGTTTAGTCGAAGAAGAATTAAGAAGTGTTAACCCATGCATGTGTATGAAAGTGCAGGACCCACTAACGAATTCACTGTTTTTTTTTGAAAAAATACTTATTTCTAATTCATTTCACTGATAAGAGATTAAGTATAGTAAACAACTGCTAAAATTTTGTATCTTGATCCCCAATATACAATATGTGTCAGAAAAGCTAATAAAAAATCAATTGTAAATGAAGGTAAGAAAAAGAAAAAGGTGTACCAAAGTTGCTATCATTTATTTCATCATCATGGAATACGAATATCCCAACACTTTGCGAAATGCTATTTGTAAATATAACAATGTTATTCACCCACTTTTCACTTATTTAAAAATTGGCAACTTTTATAAAAATATTGACAAGTTACCAATATATTCATAAAAGTTGCCAACTTTTTAAATGAATGAAAAATGAGTTGATATGTATTATTGTACGGTAAAACTACATGTACAATTAATGCACATCCAACTTATCCAACAAAAATACGCATTAAATTCTTTTCATTAATTTCACACATATCTCAACTTTACTTCCCAACTAAAAGCGTGTGGGATTGATTCTAAAATATTCACTCTGATTTTCTTTCCTTTTTTATCCAATCTCATATTTATTATCTTTCTTTTTTTAGTATCACCAATTATATTCTTTTGCAATTTTTTGCATTACATCTCCTCTTGCATTTTATTTTCACGTCCAAACACCTTCTGTTACCTAGAACACATTGAAATCTAATAAAAAAAGTTTAAAAAAAGCACACATCACGTTAAAATAATAGTACACATTGATATCAAACATACATGTTAATATAAGTATACACTAGAACACATATCCTGACTATCCTATTAGCATATTTTAAAAAATTAAATAAAATATAAACAAGATAATACACATAATTTAACACATAATACTAAAATCTAAAAAAATAAGATAACGCAACATTTAAAAAATGATAGCACACATCACATTCAAATAATAGAACACATTGATATCAAACACACATGTTAATAAAAGCACACAATAAGATTAAAACAATATCACACATCCTGACTATCCCATTAGCGTATTTTAAAAAATTAAATAAAATAAAAACAAGACAGCACACATCATTTAACACATAATACTAAAATCTAAAAAAACAAGATAACGCAACATTTAAAAAATGATAGCACACATCACATTCAAAGAATAACACACATTGATATCAAACACAAATGTTAATAGAAGCACATAGTAGATTAAGACAATAGCACACATCATGACTATCCCATTAGCGTATTTTAAAAAATTAAATAAAATAAAAACAAGATAGCACACATCATATTAACACATAATACTAAAATCGAAGAAAAACAAGATAACACATTTTAAAAAAATTGTTTTGGTTTCGATCTATCTTCCTTAAAAAAAAATAACACACATCATTTAAGAATATTTGTCAAAAAAAAATAACACATTATATAAATTTTTTTTCCAGAAACAAAAACCAAATAAAGGAATAACTAAAAGGAAAAGAAAAAAAATGTAATACTCATGGATGGGGATAAACATATAAGGCGGTGAGCACCTGCACCATGATCTCACTTGGCTCTATGTACAAGGCTAAAAAGTCACTTCCTTGCTGATGCAAAATTTAATTGTTAATAAGCAGAAAATGAAACTGGAAAACATCCATATCCTCTCTCTCTAATTGCTTTTATGGAATATGGGTAGAATATAAAAAAAGTGAAAATATTTATTCTGTCCAGGATAGTCTTCAAAAAAATAAAATTAGATAATGATTAATGAAACAATAATCTTGCCTACAATTTGGTAAAGTAATTATGTTAGTACTTATTGCACGCGCCTATTGATTAAAATTGAGATGATGTGTTATTACTTATTAATGCTATACGTGGGTCAATGATGTATTTTTATACGTTTGATGTATTCTCATTGTACCATCAATTTTTCTCATTATTGTATGTACAAGTAGCATTTTCCCAACACTTTATATCTATCTATCACATCTAATATTTATTGAGAATGTGTTGCACTTAGATATTTATTTATTTTTAAAATAGTATTACCTTAAAATAAGACTCAATTTTGTGTTATATCCACAAAATTTGAACAATCTTTGGTATAAATACACACGTGACAATATCATCTCAAATTGAAAAATGAGAGGATCCGCTTCCCCACCCCAAAAGCAGCATCGAAATGCACATATAATGAATCTGTGTCTCTGCCATGATTTCCATCTCCTTAATTTTTTTTATTTATTTTTCTCTTTTCTTAAAGAGAGCCTATATGTCACAGCATGCAAACATGATTCTTTGAAAAGTGTTGTGTTTTGTGATTATGGGTTCATTTGTTTGTATGCAACAATTAAGTGTGTTGTGGTGTTTATTATTTTAAAATAATAAGAATATGTTTGAGAGTTTAGAGTAGGGGCAAATAGGAGTTTTGGAGGGGAATGCATGAGGAGAATGGAAGAGAGAGATTTAGAAAAGATAATCTTCTATCTTATGTAAAATTTTGGAAAATTATAAAATCAATAATGCTTACGTACAAAGAAATACGTTCAACTTGTATTCAATATTGTGTGCTATTCATGTTACAGGATAATATGTGTTATACGTATAACACATATACGTATAGCACACATCCTGTAACATGGATAGCAAACGTTGGATACAAATTGGACGTATTTCTATTGTACGTCAAACATTATTGTTATACCTTTCAAATATCTTCACTCATCACCTATGCAACTCTCAAATACAATCATAACTCAAAATTTTCTTCTCCCCTCTCATCCCCTGTAAAATCCAGCTTACAAACAAATACACATTATCACATACTCTTATGCTCTTTCTTTTTGTGAAGTAAATCAAAACCACCCACTATAAACTTTGTCAATGACAAATTAGACCAAAACATTTAAATGTGGCCAATATCCCCGAAAGATGTTATGTTTGACAAAATTCACCAACCTAAAAACAAAATGAGATGAGATGAAGATGACAAGTGCATTTTGTCAAACATGTAGCATCTTCCGAGAGATTTGACGCATTTAAGATATTTTAGAGTCTATTTTAGTGAACGACAAAACTTTTGGCAGGTAATTTTGGTACTTCACTTATTTTTTTCCTTTAAAAATTGAACCTTATCTAATTGTAATGACAAAAGATATTTTTAGCAATTTCTTATCCTCATTAAATTCGTTTCTTAACTAAGAAAACATATAAAGCTCAAAATAAACTTCTTTCTGCAATATACAACATTAGAATGTATCTCATATCATGAGAATTTATGCATCAAAGAGATTGTCTAAAAACCCATTATTGTTTTCATTTATAGCATTGAAACATAAAGAAATAAATTGTATTTGTAATACTTCAATTTTCTTAACCAAATTATAATTTTTTTATCCAAATAAATATATTTGATACAACTTATTTAATTATATTAGCACATTTTCAAAAATAAAATGTATCATATATAGTTATAAATTTCTACCAATAGAACTAATAATTTGGGAATTATTAGGAATGTTATATTATACACTGCACGCAATATGTTTTGATGATATAATATTATTATGTGTCATTTGTTTTATTATAATAAATATCTATTTGCTATGTGTTATTTATTTTATTATAATATTTTAGTTTTAAGATTTTAAATAGTATTATTATTATTATTTAATTTTTAATATCTTAAATAATATTTAATTATGCATGATATTATTATTATTTTATTTTTAATATCTTAATAACATTTTACTATGTATGATATTATTTAATTTTATTTTTAATATCTTAAATAGTATTTTACTATTTATGATATTATTATTATTATTTTATTATTAAATTTTTAATATAAATAGGAGTGGAGAGTCTTGGAAGGCATGGAGATGAGAGAAAGAAAGAAATGAAGAAAGAATAAGAGAGAGAAAGATAGAAGGAGAAGAGAGAGGGGGAAAAAGAGAAAGAGAAATTCTTTAGTAGAATAATTTCTTAATATGCTTTATAGTTGTAGCTTTATCTGATCTTTCACATAAGAAAAGAATTATTTTTAGTCACATAAATAAATATCTACGTCACACTAAAATATTGCCAATTTTTATTCCAAAGTATAATAATTAAGGTAGAGCTATACCTAATGTTGTTATAATGTTTATACTATATATATATATATATATATATATATACACTATTCACTAGTCACTATTCATAAGTTACTATTCACAAGTTACTACTTAATAATTCACCGTCTAGTATGTATATTACTATTCTTGCATAACATTATTCATATACGTCATATTATATCATGGATGGTGTTTATTAGGTTTATGTGATATATTAATGATGTTATGATGTGATATTGATGCATAAGACATAAATAAGCTAAATTAAGAGTTCCCTTCGATCCCCAATCGGATTGGTCAGTGAAGTATTGACGGCTTCGAGACCCAATCTGATTGGTTAGTGAAGGAGAATTATACCCCCTCTACCCCATCTTATCTTCTAGCGACGGCCAGGGACGGACCCAAAGGGGGGCAGCTGGGTCCTTGGCCCCCCTTAGCTTGAAAGTTCTATATATTTTACCAAGCTTGGTCATTACATTATTTTGTACTTGGTGCACAATGAAAAATTAGTCAAAACAGTCAATAAATAATACATAACATATAATACATAATATACACAACATATATTACATATTATATACAACATATATAACACGTTGTGCACAATATATATCACATGTGGTAACATCATTTTTCTTTATAAACATGTGATTTATGTTGTGCATAATATGTGATATATTGTGTACAACATGTAATATTTGATGTGCACATTATATAATATATGTTGTGCATACTATATTAGCTATTTTGGTCATTTTTGCATTGTACATATATCAATGCTCTTTTGTAAATTATAGCATTTAGAAGTTCTTCCATATCCCTTTATATTGTTATTTTTTAAAATAGATTGATACTAAAAAAATATTTGAAATCGTTTGGAATTCAAACAAGCACTAATTATTAATATATTTATTCTTCTAAATTATTAAGTCAAATATATTGTATTTATTTAATCTATTAATTTATTTTGAAAACATGTAACATAATTATGGTAATAATATTTTTTATTATATTTTCATAATAATAATTGGAGAATAAAAAATAGTCTTTTATGGTTGAAAAGTTTTAAAAATTATATAAATTTGAAGAATATTTTATTTAACTTTAAAGAAAATTTAATATATAAATTTTTTATATTTGTAAAATATATATTTAAAGATTCATTTAATTAAATTTTGCCCCCCCCCCTACCCATTTTCTGGATCTGTCCCTGGCGACGACTAGCAAGTATGAGCACATAGCCTAGGGGTTTGTTGATGCGGAGATGAAGGGAGGGTGGTAACGCCAAAAGATATCAAAGCAGATTAAAAGTGAAAGTTTAAAGGTTAATATATGTGTATTATTTTATGTTTTATGTTTGTATAGGTGAATTTATATTCAGATAAATTATGATGTATTGCATATTCATGATTAATGTATACAAAGAAGCATGTAAAATCGACCTCACTTCGGGACTCCATGTACGATTTCGAACTTAATTAAATGAATTAATAATCATCTCGCTTATTTCGAAAATAAACATGGAGGATCTGAAATGGAAAATGATGACACCTTAAATTTTACCCTACTGAGTTACGTTCGAGTTACTCACCGCTTTCTGTTTTTGTCTCCAGACGAATTTGCAGGCATGGGTGCTGATGATGTAGTAATTCTCTGATTATTGAAAATTTTTAGATGTTATTATGAACTAGTATAAGTCTTGTATTAAAGTTCGAATCTTAAGGATAAGTAATTTTATATATATTTGTTGTAATATGGTTGACAAGATGCTTGTTTGCAGATGACATTATGATTTGCTATTAACAATATTATATTATGATGTCTCTATTTTTATAATATATTTAGTATCCCGAGTATTTTTTACATAAAATATATTTTAAAGAAAAATTTTAGCTGTGACACTAAAGTATGACTGACTAATTAATTAAGTATGACTTAAACATATGAGATTAATTAATTATGATGTTATCGTATCTGTTAGAGGAAAATTTTGATTTAAACAAAAGATAAAATAACTCTTGCTTTCTTTGACATAAATGTTATGAATGCAGATTTATCATGGGACATCCTTTATAATTTGGGGAGTGCTATTGGTACATAGTACAGTACCCCTCTATCTACTTTCCACTCATTCAAATGTTGGCAACTTTGATGAATATATTGGCAAGTTGCAAACGTATTTATCAAAGTTGCTAACATTTGAATGAGGTGAAAAATAGATGGAGGGGTATTATGCTATGTATATAAAGCATTTTCTTTATAATTTGAGTTATAACCACCACTTTAGTCCCTCATGTAGCACTTTTGTTTCACTTTAGTCCCTCACGTTACTTTTTGTTCGATCTAGTCCCTCACATTGCATTCTGTGAGTCACTTTAGTCCTCTGTTAAAGTTCTGTCATTAACTTCGTTACTCTTGTGCTGACATTTACCGTTATGTGTCAAGTTGGTAGATGACGTGTACAAACAAATTGAGGAGTTCGATTTAGTCCTCCATATTACACCAGTTGTATCAAATTAGTCCTTTATCTCATCATCAAATTTTGCAACTATTATCTCCTCCTCTCTTCCATTTCTTCATTCTTCTTCTTCTTCTTCTTTGTGTATATCATACCATTAATATTCAACTAATTTACAAAATAAAAAAATGCAGCTTTTCCTACTTGTCAACCAGCTAATAACTCATCAATTTTGTTGCGTAGTGTTAATCCAAGTCCCACATTGTGTTAGAATAATTAGAATAACTAGAGGAACAAATCAGTAGAATATGAGAGAAAATCAAGGAAAATCATTGTATTTATTTAGAATACTTTCTATATTTAGTTTCCTAGAATTCTATATTAAGTGAGCTATTGTAAACCAAGAATATACAATAATATACATTCAGGAAACCTAATTCCTCCTTACATCATCCCTATTCCTTGTGTCTAATCTTCCCTAACCCTCTATACCATCGCAAGATGGTATCAGAGCGGTGTTAGATCCTGAGAACTCAAAAACCAACATCATTGTTCCAATACTCCTAGCAGCCGAAAAAAAATGTCATCCTCAGATGATGAAAACAACAACAACATGAATCAAAACCAAGGAAACCCCTCAACCATTACTGATGAGCTAACTTTGCAAATTGCAAATATGCTTCGTAATGGCCTAGGAATTCAGCAAACACAAGCCAATCCTGACAATTTGTCAATTGGTTTCAAACTAAATGGAGACAATTACCCATTATGGGCGACACTTATGAAGAAAGATATCAGTGGCAGAGGAAAAAAAGGCCACCTGACAGGTATCCCTCCAGCACCAGAAGAGATGGACTCAACATATGAAAAATGGGAACAGACTGATCAAGCTGTCTTTACCTAGACAATTCAAAATATTGAGACGAGTTTGATGAACAATGTCTCCCAATTCCCAACCGCGAAGGCTTTATGGGAGGGATTGGCCACTACCTATGGAAGTGGCACAGACCCGGTGCAAATCTATGATTTACACCGAAAAGCAAACACACAGAAGCAGGGACAGGATACCCTAGAAGATTTCTGGAACAAATTTCAGGCTATATGGATGGCGATTGACAGAAAACAACCGAACCCCATGAAGTGCTCAGATGATATTGCAATTTTCAACAAAATTAAACAACAACAGAGACTATATCAGTTCCTTACAGGAATAGATGAAAAATTTGAAGCAATTAGAAGAGACCTCTTGATGCAGGAGAAGACCCCTTCAGTGGAGTCCGCCTATGCTGCCGTCCGGAGGGAGGCGGCCTGACTTCACATTCTGAAGCCTACCACCAGCAACGTAGGGGACACATCATTAGGGGAAGTCGGAATCGGCTTAATTGCAAGAAACACTACTAGAAAATAGCTCTTTTCGAACGAAAATTTCGAACGAAATCTTATTCGTCCAAAATCTATTTTATATTCAGACAAATTTGGAACGAATTTTCAACAATTTTCTTATGTGTCTTGTAAAACTACAATTCATTTCAATTTTGTCCATAATTTGTCTGAAAATTTGGCGCCAAAATATTTTAGATTGGCGCCAAAATATTTCCAACTAATTAGCCGTAAAATTCACACAAAAATAATTATTTGTTCATATTTCGTCCCAATGTGCAGTTCATCTTCACACAGATTTGAGACAGACTTCAAAAAAGTTTAGTCAAGAATTTCATAAAACATTTTTTTATTCCAAATTTGTTCATATTTTGTCTAAACAATTCCCTCCATTTGTTGGCGCCAAAATGTGCAAAATTACTACCAAAATATTTCCAACATATTTGCTACGGTTTTGAGTGTAAAAAATACTTTGTCCATATTTTGTTCGAATATTCATTTTACCTTTAAACTGATTTGGGACAAATTTTCGATAAATATTTCAATGAATCATATAGTAATATTTTTTATTCAAAATCTGTCCATATTTCATCCCAAAGTTTGGTGTCAAATTTTTTTCAAATTGGCGCCAAAATCTTATAAGTAATTAGCTTCAAAATATTTCTAGCCAATTAGCCACAAATTATAGGTAAAAACAATAATGTGTCTATATTTTGTCCCAATATGTAGTTCAACTTCATACAAATTTCAGACAAATTTTGAAAGTTTAATTTATTTGTATTATCCATTCCAAATTTGTTTACAATTCATTTGAAATACTTTCTCAATAAGTTGGCACAAAAATCTTCTTAGCTTGAACAAAAGTAGTTCCATGAGTTTCGTATAATGGTTTTGAAACTTAAAACAATTCGTCCATATTTTGTTCCAACAGTACTTTTATATCTTCAAACGAATTTGGGACAATTCTTTTAATAAATGTTTTCATGAATTATATATAAGTATTTTGTATTTCAAATTTGTCCATATTTTGTCACAAACTTTATTTGGTTCCAAAATTTTTTTAAATTGGTCTAAAAGTATTTCTAGACAATTATAATTGGAATTCAAACTTTTTATTATAAAATAATTTTAATTTTGACTTTAACATACCTACATTCAACACCATACCTATAATCAATTAGTTCATAACAAATTTTGTGCATACTATTATGATTGCGGGTTTAATTAGCTTTAAATTATTGTTGAGATAATTTCTATGTTCTATATTTCCTCATTTACTATTTAAACAAAAACTAGATGAATTCTTAGGCAAAGTATTCACTTTAAATCATGTAAAATTCTCCTTGCATTATTAAGTTTTATTCAAGCCTCAATTTCTCCTTTTCTCTTATTCTTTTCTCTTATTCTAACCATGTTTATCTCAATAACTTGTGAGTTTAACACATATACATAAGAGTTGCATATTTTTATCTATAAAACTACATTTACTGTAAGTGTTGCTAATAAGCTAATAATGAGAAGGTCGTGAAGATTACACATATCGTACAAAAAAAAAGTTACACTCCCACCCACTCTCACTTTGTATGACTCACTCATGATCTCCCAAATTCTCTCATTCTCTTAAAAATCCATTTAACTTAATCATCCTAGCTATAAAGTTTATGTGTAATAAATAACAAAACGATGTGTATGTAATTCAATCTAGTATATTTGTGTATTAAATAATAAATTATTTGTATAAATCATTGTCATTGTATGTGCAATCTATCAGATTCAATATCTATAATTTATTTTTTATGATATGGGTAATCTTTTAATATGTCTAATTTTGATATATATTTTATTGGCAGCTTGTCCACACAACTTTTTCATTGTACAAAGAGGATTTTTGATGTTTCATGAAGTATAAATTTTGAATTTGAATTTATTCACTTAGTTTCATATGCAACAAATTTAGTTCATATTTACTTGTAACCAATTTATCTATTTAGTAACAGTCACATGCTCTTTTTGAGTTGTGTAGGATTATTTATACACTTTTTCGAATTTTTAGATCGTGTGTTAAATTTTGACCCTAATTAATTGGTTCAATTTTTTTACAACAAAAATATCATTTGCAAAAAAACCTACTAGTTAAGTAAAACAATTTAAATTAAAAGATAATCTTGCTTATAGTTTAAAAAATGAAGTTTATCCAAAAAGATGAAGAAATATTGAAAGTTATTACTTCATGAGTTTAATTTTTGAATTTAGATTTATCCACTTAATTTCAGTTGTTATAGGATTTTATTCCTATTATTTTGAAACTAATTTATTTATTTAATAAAGATGCAACCTCAGCTCCTACTCTTTCACATAAATAGTAAGAGTTAAACCTCAAATTGGTTCTTCACTTTGTATGTGTGAATCAAATTAGTCCTCCATTTTAGTTTTTGTTCAAAATAGTCCTCCACTTTGCACTTTGTGAATCGAGTCGGTCCTCCATTTATTTTTTATGTTATAACTTTGTTAATTTTTGCTAATATGGACTATTTATTGCTAACTTAACAAGTAACATGTAATCCTAGAAATTCATAACTCCTATAAGTTCTCCAAATTACTTATTTTGAATCAAAATAGTTATCTTTAAATAAGAATGGATGATTATTTTGATTCAAAACAAGTAAAATGAAGGACTAATATGAGTTATATGTATTTATAGGGTTACATGTCACTTGCTAAGTTGGTATTAAACCGTCCATATTAGCATAATTTAACGGAGTTATAACAAAAGAATGTCAGGAGGACTAACTTGATTCACATATTGCAAAGTGGAGGACTATTTTGAGTGAATTAAAGTGGAGGACTAATTTGATTAACACATGCAAAGTGGAACACCAATTTGAGATTTAACTCTAAATAGTAAAGTAATTTGAATTAATTAAAAAAATGGAAGAATCATTATTGAATAAATTTAACTCATTGACTTCTAAATGTAATAACATAAAACAATAAAATCACTTATTAATAAATTAGAACTATTAAATTGTAAGAAGTCAAGAACATGTAAAATTATTTTTTCTTAACTAAAATTATAGTATAATTAAAAAAATAGAAAAAAAGCTTATCAACAAATGAATATATATAACAAATATATATATATATATATATATATATATATATATATATATATATATATATATATATGATAGTATGTATATTGTATGGTGTGCTTTCGAAATTTTACTTTGTTAATATTAAAAGAATTTATATTTGTTTAACTTTTAAAAAATAAAGGTTTATGTGTTTATTTTTTTCGTAAATGGGTAAGGGAGTTTTGATTTCTATTCTTTTTAAAATGTATATTTTTCATTAAATATTTTAAACATTGTTTGATTTTAGTTCTTAAAATTAACAAGATATTTAACTGAACATTAAATGAAACAATCTAATTTAGGAACTAAAGTCAAACTTTTTTAAAATATTTGGACCAATTTTAAAATAATTTAAAGATAAAATTAAGTATCACTTATCTTTTAAGCAACAAAAAAGATATTAAAAATAAATAATAAATAATTCCTGTATACAAAAATTCTTTTGCACGTTTGTTCCCTCCAAGCTTCAACTTTGTTTCAGCTTACCCTCTTCCCATCTTTTTTGATAACTGTCCCCTAAAATTTCTGAACCTCAACAACACTCAACAATATGGCACCATTTTTTCAGCTCCTTATTATCATTCTTAATTTTCAGTTCAACCGTTCCTCTTTCTCCTTCATCACTCTTTTTAGGAAACATCTTGCTTTTGTTGGCGTAAGTGGTGAGAAGCATTATTTTTTGCTACTGTCGGTAACTGTTGTGAGTATTACTTTGTCATAACTCTAATTTGATTTTCTTTTCTTCTCCTCTTGATTATTAGCCTGGTTAATTTAAAAATTTTTCATTTCAGGTACTGACATTCTTAAACCCTAAAAAGAAAGAGTGTTATTTTTGCTGTGGGATTCAAAGAAAGATACCATCTTTATTGCAAGGTACCACACACACAACCTCACAATTAAGCATGTTATGTTGAAATTTTAATAATGTAGATGATAAGGTGAGATGACCCAGTTGTTGTTTTAGTGCCCCTTTGCTTTGTTTCAGATTTTCTTGCTATGATTTAATTGCCATATGAAATATCATTTTCTATTTATTATGACTCTGATGTTATGTCATTTGATTAAGCTTTTCTTTTGTTTGAGGATATTAAGCTTTTTTTTCTTGTTTTTCTTTCCTTGTAAAACATGTGGTTAAAAATGAAAAATAGTAGGTGTTATAGTTTGTTTCATGTTTCGTGAAGGAGGTAAAGTTGAGGGCACTGTTAGATACTGTATTGTTAGAATTAGGATAACTGGGTATTATATTTAGGTGTGGCTGTGGGATGTATTTAAAGGGAGTTGCTGAAATGGAAGTGAGGGACTTGTGATGACTGCATTTATTTTCCTAATTTGGATTGGACTCATGGTTGTGTATTAGTTATGGAAAGTGTAGTGATGATACTAATAAGTATATACACAGCTCAAGTGGATTCTTAGGAAGGCTATGATAATAAAAAGAAATGATGTGCTCTTGTATCATGGTGCAGCAACAGCAAGTAATGCTAGTTTTTTTATGTGCTGATATGTAAGATTTATCACTGTGATGATGAAACCAAGGTTGGAAAATGAAGGGATGGTTGGAAATTACTCAAAGGTGTCTATGGGAAGAAACTTATGAAGGCCTTGAGGGGATGGTTGCTAAATAATGTGATTAGGGAAATTGATGAAGAAATTGAGGTGGTTGCATCTGCACATGATATGGTTTGAGTATGATGAAGAAATCGCTAGGTGGCTGTGTGGTGTTTTTGTGTGGCTCAACTTAGAAGTTTATTGTTGTTTTTGTATTTTTTTTTTAATGCACTAGAATAATATATAACTCTACCAATATTTATATTAAGAATTGAGTAGGACTTACTCAACCTAAAAAGCTATCTCATGGGTATAAAGCCCATCCAGGCCATATCCGTAAGTAATGTGGGAGTGTGGGACTCAAACAACAAGACAAGTTAAGATGAGCTAGAAATTAACTAATTATCCACATAATAGTTGCACTTGTACTAAGCATTTGTTTTGTTTAAGCATTAAAAGTATCAAAACCTTCATTTCACTACTCCTTTAACTTTTCTATAAGAGGTTGCAATTTCATTGCCTAGCATTTGCTTGCTAGGAAGGATGACTGATCATAGAGAGTTTGCTTCATACACTGCCAAGGAGGCTTGTAGCATGAGATTAGAACAATCAAATGTCGTAGTTGGAAGTGCATTTAGTGAGCTGAGAAAAGTGTCACCATTACAAAGCAATTCTAGAGTAAAAATAAGTTTGTTCGCAATAATGATGATAAAAATGAAACCAGTACTTGCTTCAGTTCTGATGAAGTAAAATAGGACAATATGTTAGCAATTTTAGTGCCAGTCACGATTGGGAATTTACTCTCAGAATATAATATAATTCCATTTTTATACATATATAGATATGCCTCTCTCTCTCTATATATATATATATTATATGAGTTGGGTTCAAATGACACCGGTGTAACTTTAAGCAATTGTTACACCGTTTAATAATTTTTTATTAGATTAATTTTTTATTAAATTAACCGTTGGATTAGAAGTTCACATCATATAGATCATACCTATAAATTTTAAAAACAATATAAAATCATTTGATATAGTTTTGATAGACATAAAAATCAACGTAATACATTTGTTCAAACTAAACAAGAATAAGAGATATATGAATACATTCTTAATGATGTTCAATTTTAATAAAATTTGACATGAATGATCTTCACAATTGATGTTCAACGGTTGGATCGACAAAAAAAATATTTTAGATGAAGTTATAAGTGGTGTAACTTTACTTAAAGTTACACCGGTGTCATTTGAACCCAACTCTATATATATATATATATTATCATCTAACACTTATTTGAGCACATTCACATTCAAATTGACCTCCACAAACCTTATAGCATGTATTTTACTATTAAATAATTGTTCTAACTAAAAAGAAATAAAATCATGCAAAAGTTGCACTAGCATATATACCTTTTTTTGGAGCAATGAAATTGACCAGAGGATGATTCACACTTGATATTATTATGAGCAACATCTCCTTTGAATCACACATCCTCTTCAAAGAAGATGAAGAAGACAAAGGAGGCTTGTTCAAACCCTCACTACTATCCCCATTCATATAAGAGTTTGCAGTAGAAACTAGTGATGGAAACTTTGAAAACTTAAAGGTCGAAATAGCATTGTTGTTGTTTGGTTCATTCTTTTTCTGGTGCTGCTGAGGAAAAGTTAGAAAGTAATCATTGTTGTTTTGTTGGGGGTAGAGGAGGTGGTGGAACCATGGATAAAAATAAGTTCATTGATGATGGTTCATTTATTCTTCAAGTATCTTGTTCAATTGTTGAGAGTTGAGATCTAGAAGGGCCTAATTTTAAAGCTCTTGTCCTGAATACATACAGATTATAAATGATATTTCTTATTTAAATAATTTTTCATTTTAATTTATTTTCTAGTTCTATTTATGTCTTAGCCCAATCCCAACAGGAACAACCTAACCACTAGAAGCTAGTTCTTGTTACATTTAGAAGCTCAAGAGATAGGATGCTTAGTTAGTTAGAAGCTAACATATAGCCTAGTAATCAGAAGGTAAATAATAGCTCAACCATTAGCTAATGAATTATACTTTGCATTATATATACTAGTATTAGTAATTAACAAATACAAATACAACTAAAAGATTTACCAAGTCTTATCAACTCAAACTTCAAAAGGTTCAATATTGATCTCTTCACACTTATAGATCATTAACGATTGTGATAACATAAAAACTAAATTGAAAAAGAATTCATAACTGTTATGGTTCTTGATCTTGCTGCTCTAGCCCGTGAACTTTGTAGTTCTATGTTAATTACATTATAGTATAAAAGTACATGATAACATTTACACATGAACATACGAAGAGTAAAATAATAGTAAGGATGAAATGTTATGGACCATATAAATCAAAAGTTGTTTAAAATAATTGTCATCTTTCTTAAGTTACTAGTTTAGTTTCCTTAAATAAAATTCAATTGCACTTTCCACCTTAATTAGCTTACCTTAGCTCTATTTCTTTCCTCAACTCTTTTAGGCGTAGTTCATATCATCCCCTTAATTAGTGCAATTATTACTGCATTGTTTGTGCATTCCACCAATGTGCTGTTCTTGCCTACCATTCTAAACTCTAAACAAATAATTTTGAAAGACTTTACGGGTTATGACAACATCAATTAAATGTTGAATGTAAAGATTATTATGTTGTTTAAGTCTATAACTAAACTCAATTTTCCCATTAAATAGATTAGTTACACTTTTTATCGCACACACTCTTAATTTTTCTCATAACTTTTCTATTGAACTTGCATATGTATAGATCTTTTATGAAAAGACAATACTATTACAAGTTGAGGCAGACTTAATTTGATAAAAGAGCAAGGAGGAGAGATATTAAAACAATAAGGTACTTCGATTACAATATTTTATTGTTTAATTTGAGTTTTCGTATAACATTATGCTTATGTGTTTTATAGTCATAATTTTCAGCTTCATATGTTAGTATTGTCTTATACTTTTTTTTTTATAATTGCATATGTAAATTAGATTAGTTTCCAGAAATAGAGAAATATGACCTAGTCCAAAGTTAACACTCTAATTATAACTTGTCATATTTTCTTACATAATATAGATTATGGAAATTCCAGAACATCGAAAGTGGATGTATAATAGACTTCATCCAAATCGGGGGGGACTAAGAATAGAATTTGTTGAAGGCGTTCGAGATTTTGTCAATCAGGTAAAGAAGCAACCTCAATTTTTAGTAAATGGTGGTACGCTTCGATGTCCTTGTGCAAAACATGGAAATAGAGCTTTCTTAACTCCAGATGAGGTTATGGTTGACTTATACAAGCATGGTTTCAAGCCAAGATACTGGTGTTGGGATTCACATGGAGAAAGTCCATTAAATATGGATACAGGTCATGAAAATCAAGAAAGTAGTACTACTCACTCATTAGATGGTGATGTGCTAGAAATAAATCCATATGAATCTATGATTTATGATGCTGCTGGCCCAGAATTAATGTGTCAAGTTGAAGCACCCATAGAGGAACCTCCAAATAAGGAAGCAAAAAAGTTTTATGATTTATTGCAGTCTGCTCAACGGCCTTTGTGGGAGGGTTGTGACAACCATTCAGAATTGTCAATGGCAGTTAGAATGTTAAGTATTAAAGTTGAAGGGAACATATCACAACAGGCCTTTGATGACATACTACAGACTATGAAAGAAGGTATGCCAAAGGATAACTTGCTTGTCCCTAACTTTTATAAGGCAAAGAGATTAGTTTCGAAACTTGGGATGGGGAGCAAACAAATTGATTGTTGTATTAATGGTTGTATGTTATACTATAGTGATGAGGACAAAAATGAGAAAGAATGTAGGTATTGCCATTCTTCGAGGTTTAGGGTAAGTAAGGGTGGTAAGGAGGTGCCTTTAAAGCGGATGCATTATTTACCTCTTATACCTCGATTAAAAAGGTTATATGCTTCAATGAATTCAGCATCTCATATGAGATGGCACTTTGAGCACAAATTTAAAGGCGTCCTTGAACATCCATCTGATGCAGAATTATGGAAGCATTTTGATCAGACATATCCACAATTCTCTTCTGAACCACGCAATATTCGACTAGGATTATGTTCTGATGGATTCACTCCATTTGGTCAGTCTGGTTCACAATATTCGTGTTGGCCAGTAATTGTCACTCCTTATAACCTTCCTCCTTGGATGTGCATGACAACTCCTTATATGTTCTTATCCATGATCATTCCTGGTCCTCGTAATCCCAAAACTAAGATTGATGTGTATCTACGACCCTTGATTGATGAGTTAAAGCTATTGTGGGAAGAAGGTGTCTTAACTTATGATATTTCCACCAAACAAAATTTTGTGATGAGAGCTGCACTATTATGGACAATAAATGACTTTCCTGCATATGGAATGTTGTCGGGATGGATGACTGCAGGAAAATTGGCATGCCCATATTGTATGGAGCGTTCAAAGGCGTTTCAATTAAAGCATGGGGGGAAACCATCATGGTTCGATTGCCATAGACAATTCTTGCCAATAGATCACATGTTTAGAAGAAATAAGGATGCATTTTATAAGAATAGGGTTGAGAGATCAGAACCTCCTCAAAGGTTAACTGGGGAGCAAATATGGGAAATTGTGCAGATGAAGCCAAATATAAGTGAACTATCCCAAACTCCAATACTAGGATATGGGACTAGGCATAATTGGACAAAGCGGAGTATTTTTTGGGAGTTGCCTTATTGGAAATCCAATTTAATTCGTCATAATCTTGATGTTATGCATATCGAGAAGAATGTATTTGACAATGTTTTTAACACTGTTATGGACATCAAGGGAAAGACTAAAGATAATGTTAAGGCTAGAATGGACTTGAAAGAGTATTGCAAACGCAAAGATTTAGAATTACAAGAACAAAATGGTGGTAAAATTATAAAGCCCAAGGCGAACTTTACATTTAATATGGAGCAAAAAAAAGCAATATGTGAGTGGGTAAAAGGTCTAAAGATGCCAGATGGGTATGCTTCAAATTTGGGCAGGTGTGTTAACTTGAAAGAGGGAAAGTTACATGGGATGAAAAGTCATGATTGTCATGTGTTTATGGAACGTTTGCTTCCCATTGCATTTAGTTCATTGCCAGAGCAAATATGGAAGCCTTTGACAGAGCTAAGTCAATTCTTTAGAGATTTGTGCTCAACATCATTACGAGTAGATGATCTAATTAAACTTGAGCAAAATATTCCCATTATATTATGTAAATTAGAGCGCATTTTCCCTCCTGGATTTTTTGACTCAATGGAACATCTACCTATTCACTTGCCATATGAAGCACTGGTTGGTGGTCCTGTGCAATACAGATGGATGTATCCTTTCGAGAGTACTTTTAGTCACAATTATAATTTTTGTGAATTCGTTTCTTTTGAAAATTTTTGAGTCCTTAGTTTAATGCCAACTTTTGTGTGAAACTCTTTTTCTTTACGATAGGTTCCTTCATCACCTTAAAAAGAAAGTAAAAAACAAAGCTCGTGTGGAAGGATCGATAATTGAATCATACCTTATTGAGGAGATTTCTCACTTCTGTAGTTACTATTTTGAGCCACATGTGCATTCCCACCATACTAAAGTTAGAAGAAATGATGATGGAGGTGTAGATGACACATTACAGCCAACCTTATCCATTTTCAATTTGTCTGGTCGGCTTTCTGGTGAATGCAAAACTCGCTATTTAGATGACAAAGAGTTTAATGCTGCTATGAATCATATTCTTATCAATTGTGATGAGATTCAACCATATATTGAGTGAGTCTCATTTCTTTAATTTAAATAGTTTTAGTTTTTTATATTAGTTACTTTAATTTCATCAAATCTGTCTATTTATAGGATCTATGCTGAGTTAATGCGTCATGCTCATGTCAATCTAAGTGATGCACAAGTTGATCAATTTATTGAAGAAGGTTTCGCAACATGGTTGAAAGATTATGTAAGCTTGTCTATAGGAATTTACTATCTTACAAGGTGTAGAAAAAAGATAGCATGACTATTAATAACTAGATTATTTTTGTGTGATGTTATATAGGTTCATGATCCTTCCAATAAAGTGTTAGATCCAAATATCTGTGCCTTGGCTTGGGGCCCTTTAAGAATAGTAAAAACCTATCCTATTTACTATGCTAACGGCTTTAAGTTTCATACAAGAGCTCACTCAATTGGGAAGTCCACTATGAATTGTGGAATGTGCGTCAAAGGCACAGGTTATGGTCATTATGAAAATGATTTCCACGGCCAACTTGAAGAGATTATTCAAATTGAATATCCTGGGTTACCAATAAAAAGGGTCGTATTATTTAAATGTGAGTGGTTTGATCCTATAATCGGTAAAGGAACAAAGGTGAATGAGCAATATAGGATTGTTCAAATTCGACATACTCGACATTATAGAAAATATGATCCATTTGTTATTGCACAAAAAACGGTTCAGGTGTATTTTGAAACACATCCAATAAACACTAGGGATAAAAGAGAGTGGTGGTTTGTATTCAATACCAAAGCAAGGGGTGTAATTGAAGAAGAGCGAACTGATGATTTTGCATTTCAAGAGGAATCTATAAGTCAAAGTGGGAGTCACATTTCTGATGATGTTGATGTACCTATCATATTACTAGATAATGATGGAACACTTGAAGAAGTTGGGGGAATTAATGGTGAAGACCAAGAATTTATTTATGATGATAATGATGATGAAGGTGAGGAGGGGGAAGAGGATGATGATGAGGAGATATTAGAGGAAGTGGAGGAGGAAGAAGAAGAAGATGAACTAGATGAAGATGAAAATGAAAATTTAAGTGATTAAGGTAATATTCCAAATGAACAAATTTGAGTATTTATCTTTTGAAAGCTTTGTATTATACTTAGGTACTATTATGTTCTATCCTCTTGATGTTTTTGTGTCTTGATATTGTAATTCACCTTTTAATATTCATTTTGTTTTTGTCTAATATTTTAAATTTATAATTATTTTGACATCATCTAAATCATTTTATATTTTTATATTATTTTAGATGGTAAGCTCTAACACAAATAGAGGAGGGAGAAGCTCATCCACTAGAGGCCGACAATCATCTAGTAAAGGGAAGGTTGGTCAACAAAATACTAAAAGTTCTTCTATTGCAGTTACTCAACTACAAATTCCACCAACTTCACAGGCACATTTAGAACCATCTGCTTCACATGACATACCTTCACAATCACCACATACATTCCCGACACCATCACCATCTCTCCACACACACCATTCATCATCTCCACCACTAGAATCACCCTCACCTTCGCTTCCTCCTCCTCAACCACCTCCAGCACCACCTAATTTTGGAGAAACGTTGTCTCAAGCTCAACCACCAACTGCAAATTCTCAAGAAGATGAACCTGTTGTTCAAGAAGGAATTCAAGAAATAAAGCCTTATGGAGATGAGTAAGTATAACAATCAATTATAATTTAAAATTTCTTCTATTTGTATTCTTTTGGATCTAATATTCAAGTATAGTTCCTCACAATATTTTATACATTAAAGGTTTAATCCATCTTCCGCTGTTCGTTTCTTGACTACTGCCATTAAGAGCAAGTTTGATTGGTTTTGTCCTACTTGGGGACACGCAACTAAGGAGATACGAGACTTATGGTTTGAAGAATTTCAAGTAAGTATGATAATGATTTATAATAAATGTCATTGCTATATGTCACTACAATAAAATAAAACAACAAATAAAAGGAAAAACTGCATTTTTATATGTGTAACAAGCAACATGTATTGGTGTATCTCATTCCAGATTTGGTGATGATTATGTTAACATAAGAGTACATAGTAATCTAGCCTTTGATTATATTAACTTCAAGTATCTTGAACATGTTATTTGTAGAGAGAACACATATGCATTTAGTCACTTGTGTTATTTGTAGAATGTTATGTGTCACATGTGCTAATTGTGAAAGTTGTAATTCATTATGCTGGTGTATGAGAATAGAAATGTGTTTAGCTGCATGTTATGATATTTTTTTGTTATACTGTTGTTTTATTTTTGTTGTGCCACACAGCTTTATGGTATATTAATACATATGCTCCTATTTCTGTGAAATTGATTGGTTTGGTTCTCTGATTAGTTTCCAAAGGGGTGCATTTAGTTGAAAGAAAATGAAAATAGCGAAGCCTTAATTTAACTACCAAGATGTACATGTGTGTGTATCTTTATTTACAGTATTAATTCATCTCCCATCAATAATTAAAAATTATCATAAAATATTTAAAATAAGAATAATACAACAAGTATATCATAAACTAGTCACAATCAGTTATCATATATAATAATTTGTGAGCAGGTAAGAGGAAAAATGGAATGAAAATTGATGTTGCAGTTGTGACAGGTGTTTAGAACCACTAACTTGTGAGATGGTGGCACTTGATGTGGTTAAAGGTTATTTGAGAATGATTTAAAAGTGTGGAGTGCTAGTTTATTTTTCTGGTCTTATTTTATTGTTGTTCTGCTGCTATTTTTGAATTTTTATTATGGACCCTGTTATATATATATATATAAAGAGTGAGAGAAAAAGAGTATATGATACTACTCAAAACTGTAGAAATAATAACTGTATTAGCTACGGTCTCATTGTTCTTTTTCAGTTCACTTCACCAAAAGTCTTGAGTTCCCCTTCTCCCATCCATGATATACATATACATCCATACACATACGGTAAACCAAACTCTTCAACTCAAAAAAATGTGTATGTATACATTCATTCTTCTGACACGTGCTCACTAACCATCTCTCTCTCGAAATTAAATTAGAGCAAAACTTGAATGAGCTGGAGGGAGATTCCGTGTGTGGAAATCTAGCTGTAATTGAAAGAAAGCTTTCTCCCTTTTCTTTTCTTTTCTTTTCCTGTTTTATTTTTTCTTTCCCTCACCTTCCCACTGTCTTCCTACTTGATGATCCTTTCATATAATTTGCTACTCCACGCGTCTTTTCACCTTTACTTTACGGCCTCCACGAGGTCTCGCTTTCCAAGTTGGCTCCTAACGTATTCCTACATACAAGGGAGTTGAGAGAAAACTAGGACAATACCTTAGGATTAGGTCTTTAGAAAAGTGATGTGAGTCTAAGATAAGAGAGTGATAAAAGACAAAGAGTGGTACACACATGTATGTATAAAATAAGAGTTTTGGGTAGAGAGGTAGATAGAGCTTGATGATGAGCTAATATATGAGGTACTATTACTGAATTTGAAAATTAAATTAAAGGATGTGTTTGAAAGGGATTAGTCTATGAGATATATGGTCACATATAATTAAATTAAAGAATCTACATGCTTACTTCATTCAGTCACAAGAGCAGATATATCATCTCTGCGATAGATAAGGAGGTACAAATCTATCATGGATGCTAAAATGGAAGCTCCCAACAAAATTTAAAAAACACAAAATTATTCTTTACCACATATCCATTAAAAGCTTTGTTTTATTTGTTAGTTTTGGTTACTTACATTTATAGATAGATATTGTTTCTCTTAATTGATTTTTATTTGGGGATGCTTGAATTCTTTGTGAGTCTTTGTTTTAGAATATACCCTACCTTTTATGTGTTTGATTATTGTGCATTATCATAAGAAATATGTATATGGTAAAACAATGATTGTAATTTTTTAATAATAATTCTGTCTTTATTCATAGAAAAACTTAATAACTATAGTGTGCTTAAGTTAGAAAAATAAAATTAAATTAGCAATATCGAAATTCCAAGGAGTAATATACCTTATTTTTGTTTTGTAGAAGCATTGTAAGTGGGAAACTAAATATAATGCAAGGATTCGACAAATCTTTGACATTAAAGGAGATGCCCGATTTTGAGGCATGATGTGTCAAGAAAGGAAGAAATATGCAAAAAACTCAGAATACAAGCCCAAATACATTCCTGCACCAATTTGGGGTCAAATGATACATTATTGGGCTTCAGATAAGGCATTTAAGAATTACTCAGCTGCAAATATTGTGAATCGTGCTTCAAATGCAGGAAGCTCAATGCACACTGGAGGTTCTATATCTATGGGTGACATGCACGTAGAATGGTAACAAAAAATGTTTATTTGCTTATAGTTAATATAATGAACAAGGTTTAGTGGTTATTTTTTTGCTAAAATTATAAAAATGCAGGAGAAAGCTACAGGAGTAACACCTACGATCGAAGAAGTGTTTGCTAAATGTCACTTAAAAAAGGACAAAAAATGGGTTGATGATAGATCTGAGAAACTCTTTGTATGTGATACACAATTCTTTCAAGATTTTATTTTATGGTTATTAATGATATTTTTTTATAATATAACTACAATTGATATGAAATTTTCTTGTAGGGAGAATTCAAAAAGAGAAAAGTAGAACTTTCTCAAGCAACTTCGTCTCTAGATGAGGAAGACATTGATGCATCACTTTGTGAAGGCCAAGGTATGCCAGATGACTTGACTATTTGGAAAGAAGTAGTGCCAAAGAGCAAAATAGGTGTTGCCTATGGTTTAGGTTCTGTGGGTTCACATCTTCTCTCAAAGCCTAATACTGGAACAAGCTCAATCACATCAAAGGATACAAATATTGAGCAAGAACTAACAATGTGGCAACAAAAGGCAAAGGAGCAAGAACTCATCAATCAAGAGCAAAAGGTTAAGTTAGATGCAGCTGAGCGTAGGTTGGCGGATCAAGGACTCAAGTTGAAAAATCAGCAAAAAAGAATTGATTCTACTGAAAATACACTTGCTACTTTATTCCAAAAGTTGAATATTCCATTACCTCCAAACTTTTATGCTACTTCTTCTTTGCAGGATGAGATTGGGGAGCCCACTAATGAGGATGATGAGGATGATAACAATGGTGATAATTGATGACTTTGTTCTATATTTAGATTTATGAATCTTTTAGTAATTTTCTTCTACATTTAGATTGATGAACCTTTTAGTGAACCTTATGTTATTGTTCTTTTTCATGTTTATTTTACTTTTGGTGTGTGCTACATTAATGATAGGAGCCTTGATGACTTTACTTTGTTTAGGATTGATGAGCATATGACTCTTATATAGCTTTTATGTTTCGCAAGTTTATATAACTCTTATTACAATGTTTGTATGAAGTTGTTTCTTGCTCAATTAAAATTATGTCTTATTTTATTTTTAGTTCATTCCTTATATATTTTGTAAACTTTGAAGTAGTCAAGATTGTAAACTTTCATGATAATTGCATGTTGAACTTTTCATATTATTATTATAATCAATTTTTGAAAGAAAAATATTAAAAAATAAAAATACATATTTATAATAAGAAAATTGCAATTTGACTTTGTTGTCTATAATTTGTATGAAAAAATGAGTACTCATTTTGTTCCAAATTTGTTTGAAAATTATTAAAAATGTCTAAATTTTGTTTGAAATTTAGTAAAAATAATGACCATGGTTTTGTTTTAAATCCGTCTGAAAATTATTTCAATAAAAATATATGCATTTGAATGAAATTCGTCTAAAATATTACATTTATTTTGTTTGAAAATTGTTCGAAATATAACATTTATTTGTATGAATAATAATATTATATTGTGTGAAGATTGTCCGAAAATTAATTTTTTTTTGTATGAAATTCGTTGAAAATTAATATTATTAATTTTGTTTGAAATCCATCTCAAATAAATTAAAATAAGAACAAATTTGTCAAATGAATATTTGTAGGAAAGTTATTTGAAGTTCATTTGAAATAAGTTTTGGACGAAATTTCCAACGAATGATAAATTAGCAACGAGGGTTTTTCGAACGAAAACCAATTTATCTGAAATTTGTCCAAAATAATATATTTGTTCAAAAATCGTGTGAAAAAGGATCAAAATCCGTCTCAATTACGTCCGAAATTCCGTTCGAAAAGAGTTATTTTCTAGTAGTGAAACAGACCACCGGGACAGGGACAGGGATAGAATCGCTCAGAAGCCGCTGGACGGCTATCATCACAGCGAGACAAGGAAGACAAGAGCCACCTTTATTGTACTCTTTGCGGAATGAAGAAACACACCAAGGAGACTTGCTTCAAAATCGTGGGTTATCCCGAGTGGTAGGAAGATCCCAAACCAAAAAATCGCAAGGCTGCTACCGCCGTGGGCATCTCGCAGGTCGCCAGCAGCAGCGGTGGTGACGCCGGAAGAGAGGAAGAAGGAAAATTGCAAGTCACCCATGGAAGAGCCGCGGTCGCTCATGGAGGTCAGAGAAGAGAGGAGGCGTCGCATAGGGAAGAAGGGAATGGGAGCTTAGAAGAGAATGGGAACCCTAATGGGTCTCCTGGGCAGATCGGCCCACTTAAAGGGGAAGCCCAAAAGGGGGAAGCCCAAATCTCTCTTTCCTATGGGTCCGATCCAGAAAAAAACAAAAACCCTAAATCTTTAAAATCTGATGAGTGGATTTTTTATTGTGGGGCGACTGACACCATGATCCATGACCCTCATGATTTTGACAGTCTCTCCACACCTGTTAAAGCTCATATTGAAACAGCAGTGGTGAATTAATTGCGGTTCAAGAAGGGGGCTCAATTATTTTTTCAAAAAAATTAAAATTAAAAAATTGTCTCTATGTTCCTACACTATCATCAAAATTACTTTCTGTAATCCAAGTTACAAAGGAACTGAATTGTGTGGTTCTCATGTTCTCTACTTTTTGCCTTTTACGGGACATTCTTACGAAGGAGATCATTGGGCGTGGTACTGAACGTGGAGGTCTTTACTACGTTGATGAGGTTTCTCACAAGGGACATGCCATGCTTGCTCACGGAACGGTTACAAGGCAACTCTGGTTATGGCATAGAAGTTTGGGACATCCTTCATTTGGGTACCTTAAGATTTTATTTCCTAGTTTATTTAATGGTAGCACTGAGCCCATCAAATGTGAAACCTGTATTCGGGAAAAGAATCATAGAGTTACTTTTTCCCCCAGCAACAATAGAGGTAATTCTGTCTTCTCATTAGTGCACTCTGATATATGGGGCCCAGCTCCTAATTCCCATAATAATCAATTTCAGTATATTGTGTTAATTGTGGACGATTTCTCTCGCATGACGTGGATATATTTTCTAAAACACAAATCTGAAGTACCCGACAAGTTCTATGCATTCTATAAAATGATTCTCACTCAATTTGACAAGAAAATTCAAGTACTTAGATCAGATAATGGTGGTGAATTTGTCAACAAATCAATGCAAGAATTCTTCAGAGAAAATGGCTTAATTCATCAAACTTCTTGTCCAAACACACCCTAAAAGAATGGTGTGGCAAAACGAAAAATCGTAAGCTACTGGAGATGACTCGGGCCGTGATTTTTTATGCACAGGTTCCGACATGTTTGTGGCATGAAGCTGTTGCTACCTCCGCCTATCTTCTGAACAGGCTACCCTCCTAGGTCCTAAACCACAGAACACCCCTACAGATTCTGGCTACCCAGACTGACATCCCTCCCGTCCAAATGTTACCACCACGAGTTTTTGGGTGCTCTGTGTTCGTCCATATCCTCAGATCTAACAGAACCAAATTTGATCCATGTGCTGAGAAATGCGTCTTTGTGGGATATGCTACACATCAAAAGGGGTACCGATGTTACAACCCGATCACTCATCGTGTACACGTGACTATGGATTGTGATTTTTTAGAATCAGAATATTTCTTCAGCAGCCAACTTGGTGCTCAGGGGGAGAAAACTAGTGAACCACCAAGTTGGTTTGTTAACCTGAGTTGTCAAGAAACTGTTCCAAAAGAGCAAGTAGATGGAGCCAACGAACATGCCTCTGTCAACATAGGAGAGACCAACACAACCAATGAGAATCCTTCTGAGAATGTCCAACAAGAGGTAAGTGATCTTCACCCTGCTGAGTCATCTCCTGTTATGAATAAATTCACTAATAATGACAGGTTAGAACCAGAACCAGAGCCTTTCACACTTCCACCGCGCAGAAATAGAGGAGTACCACCTGTCTGATTTTCTCCAGATCATGTTCCCTGGAATTCAAGGTATCCCATAAATACAACAAGAGAAGGAGTGACAAACATTGCAAAAGCTTTTCTCACCTCTCTTCTAGCTGAAGACATTCCTAGAACAGTTCAGGAAGCCAATAAGAAGGTCGAATGACGAGAAGCTATGAGAACAGAGATGGAAGCTCTAGAAAAAAATGGAACTTGGGAGAAGTGCATCCTACCAGCAGGAAAGAAGCCAGTCGGGTGTCGATGGGTTTTCACCATTAAACAAAGTAGATGACACCATTGAAAGATATAAGGCAAGGTTGGTGGCAAAAGGTTATACACAGACTTATGGCATTGACTACTCAGAAACTTTCTCACCAGTTGCAAAGATTGACACCATCAGAGTACTTTTTTCAATAGCAAAAAACAAAAACTGGCCACTCCATCAGTTTGATGTCAAGAATGCCTTTTTACATGCAGATTTGAAAGAAGAAGTGTACATGGAAGCTCCTCCAAGGTTCTCTGAAGATTTCCAAAGAAATGAAGCTTGTAGATTAAAAAAGGCACTCTATGGGCTTAAGCAGTCTCCACGTGCTTGGTTTGGAAGGTTTACAATGGCCATGAAAAGGTATGGATACAAACAAAGCAACTCTGATCATACTTTATTCTAGAAAAGGAAAGGAGATCTGATCACGTGCCTAATAATATATGTGGATGACATGATCATAACCGGAAGTAATATTGAGGAAATTGCAAAGTTGAGGAATAACTTGTTCAGAGAATTTGAGATGAAGGATCTAGGAGGACTAAAGTATTTTTTGGCAATAGAGGTTCTTCGGTCCAACAAAGGAATCTTTATTTCTCAGAGAAAGTACATCATGGATCTGCTTGCAGAAACAGGGATGGTCGATTGTAAACCAGCAGATACCTCTATGCAAGTTAATCACGGTTTAAAGTTTGAGGAAGGTGCTAAACTGGCAGATAAAGAGAGGTACCAACGGTTAGTTGGGAAATTGATTTATCTGTCACACACTCGACCAGATATAGCATATGTAGTAGGGGTAATAAGCCAGTTTATGCACCAACCTCAAGAATATCATATGAAAGTTGCTATGAGGGTTGTTCGATACCTAAAGGGGACACCATGAAGTGGGATCATGTTCCAAAAGAATGGGCAATTGAACATTGAGACTTATAATGATGTTGATTGGGCTGGTAATCCAAATGATAGGAGGTCTACATCACTCATCAGACTATTTTACTCTTGTGGGAAGTAACTTGGTGACATGGAGGAGTAAGAAGCAGAAAGTGGTTGCTCTTTCCAGTGCTGAAGCTGAATTCCGGGGAATTGCCAAAGGTATAACTGAAGTCTTATGGATCAAGAAATTGATGACTGAGATTGGTTTTCCACCACAACTACCAAGTCAGTTGAAGTGTGATAATAAGGCAGCCATCAGTATCTCAGAGAATCCTGTACAACATGACAGAACCAAACACGTTAAAGTTGACACACACTTCATCAAGGAGAAGATAGAGGATGGCAGCGTTGAGCTTCCGTTTGTTAGGTCAGAAGACCAGTTGGCAGACATTCTCACCAAAGTCGTTGCAGGTAGAACATTTACCCGTGTCCTTGGCAAGCTAAGAATTGGTGATCCCACTGCTCACCTTGAGGGGGAGTGTTAGAATAATTAGAGGAACAAATCAGTAGAATATCAGAGAAAATCAAGGAAAATCATTGTATTTATTTAGAATACTTTCTATATTTAGTTTTCTAGAATTCTATATTAAGTGAGCTATTGTAAACAAAGAATATACAATAATATACATTCAGAAAACCTAATTCCTCCTTACATCATCCCTATTCCTTGTGTCTAATCTTCCCTAACCCTCTATACCATCGCAAGACATTGTTGGGAAATAAAAAGAGAGATGAGTGAAAGACCTATATAAGAGAGTGTTATAGGTTCTTTTCACTTGCACCACATCCTTCAATCTACATAAAAATGGTGTATTAGATTTTAGGTAGTGTGTGTCAAATATTGTGAGGATTTGTCATTTTTCCGTTCAAAAGTTACTAGTGGCGAAGTTTGTCCTAGTGGGGCCTTGGAGTAGGTCTTGAGGTGCCGAACTACGTTAAAAATTTGAGTGTGTTTTTCTTTCTCTCTCCTTTATTCTTTTTTGGGGCCTAATAAGTGGTATCAAGAGCTTTGGTTTGGGGGGAATATTTTCTGAGTATGCTCTGTGGTTGCAGCATTGTCTGATCTTCCACATCAGAAAAGATTTATATTCCGGTGGGATAGTTTCTTAGTATACTCTGTGGTTGCAACATTGTCTGACCTTCCACACCAGAACAGAATTATTCCTTGATTTCTTGGGAGGTAGTAGGAGAGAGCGAAGTGGGAGTATCTAATCAGAGTTGAGTTAGATACAATGACTACTTTGAAGTTTGAAGTTCTGTTATATGATGGAAGAGCGGACTTTACTCTGTAGCAATGCACAATTTAGGATTATTTGGTCCAGCAGGGTCTTGATTTTGCATTGCAAGATGAGAAGCCAAAAGACATGAAAGATTCAGATTGGAGTACAATCCAGAAGAAGACTGTCAGCACAATTCGGTTGGCACTAGCCCCACAAATTAAAGTTACCGTGCTGAAAGAGACGTCACCAAAGAAGTTGTGGGAGACGTTGGAGAGCAAGTTTGCGTCAAAGACACTTACTAACCGGTTGATGATGAAGATGGACCTGTACTAACTGAAGATGGAAGAGGGAGGTAATGTGATTGATCACATAAATAAATTTAATGAGATGACATCTAGACTGTTAAATGCAGGGGACACTATCAAGGACGAAGAGCAAGTGCTGCTTCTACTTGCTTCACTGCCAAAGTCTTTCAAGCCACTAGTGCAGTCATTGATAGCAAGGAAGAGCACACTGTAACTTGATGAGGTGACGAATACCTTGAAGGAGAGTCAGAGGATGATGGGTGGTGAAGAGTCTCATGGGGACATTCAGATTCTAGCAGTGGGGTCTGCTGAGAGAAGGAAGAAGAAGGGTTCCCAACTAGATAGAAGATCTCGGCCGAGAGACATGAGCACTGTTGAGTGTCATTATTGTGGACAATTGGATCACATACAGAGTAGATGCCCAGAATTCAGGGAGGACTTGCAGAGCCTGAAAGAGAAGAAAGGCAAATCGAAAGGAGATTCTTCATATGTGGTTACTTATGGAGATGACCTCCTTTGAAGATCAGTATACTGCTGGTGAGAAGATTCTACGACAAGGGAGGATCGCTGTAGAATAAGTAATTTTATTTTGTTTTGTTCTTGTGAGAGAGAAATAATGTAGGACTTTGAATTAAGGGAGGATTTGTTGTGTAGTGTTAATTCAAGTTCCACATTGTTGGGAAATAAAAAGAGAGATGAGTGAAAGACCTATATAACAGAGTGTTATAAGTTCTTTTCACTTGCACCGCATCCTTCAATCTACATAAAAAGGGTGTATTAGATTTTAGGTAGTGTGTGTCAAATATTGTGAGAGTTTGTAATTTTTCCGTTCAAAAGTTACTAGTGGCGAAGTTTGTCCCAATGGGATCGTGGGGTAGGTCTTGAGGTGCCAAACCACATTAAAAATTTGAATGTATTTTTCTTTCTCTCTCCTCTATTCTTGTTTGGGGCCTAACACCTCACCTCCTAAAATAAAAATAAAATTCAAAAAATAAATATTACAAATGGACCTAACTTCAGCTAATTAAATGCTACAAAAGTAAAAAAAAAAAAAATACCACTAAAACTTGAATGATCTAAAGTCTGTAAACTCATATGAGGATTTTGAATTTGGTTTTATACACATTTAGACTAAGAGTTGTTAATAACGCAACAATGCTGAAAAAAATAAAGAAATAAAAGAAAAGTACCTAATGGAAAGAACCTCTTCCAAAGTTGCCATAGCATTATTGTATTTAAATATAGATAATATAATTAAAAGAGTTTCATTTCATCATTTAAATCAATTTTTTATTTGTATGATTATTTTGTAATTAATGAAGTTGAATATTTGTATGATGTATGCAAAGAAGAAGAAGAATGAAGAAAAGGAAGAGAGGAAGAGGAAATAAAAGAATTGTAAAATTGAATGGTTAGACGAAGGATTAATTTGATGCAAATGATATAATCTAGAGGACTACATCGATCTCCTCAATTTGTTTGTACATGTCATCTGTCAATTTGGCACATAACGGTACATGTTATCTGTCAACTTGGTACATAACAATGTGAGGAACCATATCGAATAAAAATAAAGTGGATGATTAAAGTGAAACAAAAGTGCAATATGAGATCCTAAAGTGATGGTTAACTCTTATAATTTTGTCTCCGATCTCCATTCCTCTTCTGTTCCCCTGTGTTTTTAATTCAGTAGTACACGATTAAGTATTCATACACTCATTTGTAGCCTTCTATTGATCGAGAGCATGGATCCTATCTTTTCTAATTTGGTGTGCCTAACAATTACTAGAAAAGATATTTACTTTTGGAGCATACATTTAATTTAATTGCTTCAGCAATTTCCTTAGGGGCGTTTGGTACATTACCGTGAAAGATTACCGGTAATCTAGATTACCTTGCAGATAGATTACCTCCAATTAAATTACCGGTAATCCACATTACCTTGTTTGGTATATACAAATAAGATTACCGGTAATCCACATTATCTTGTTTGGTATATTATCCACGTTACAAGGTAATCTATATATATTACTATAATACCCTCTAAATAATTATAAAATGAATTAATCAAATATAATTATATTATATATATTATTAAAATACGTAAAATACACATAAAATGAATTAATCAAATATAATTATATTTTGAATTTAATATCAATATTTTTCAGTTTTGACATTAATATAATTATTTACTAAAAATAAATCCATTAAAATAATTATAATATTCTTGCAAAGAGTGCAACATAGAAAAAGCAAATATAACGCAATAAATTTAAAAAAAAACCAACAGTAGCAGCAGGACGTCGCGCACGAAGCAACAACAGCAGGTCGCGCACACCAGCAGCAGCAGGTCGCGCACACCTGCAGCAGCAGGAGGACAGTGGTTAAAGGGGAAGGCGCGATGAGTTTGATAGATTAGGATTTGTGTTATAAAATTAGGAATTGTAGTGTAATTTGTTAAAGGGTAATCGTGTAATAAAATAAATTAGAAGATTACCTGGGGGTGGTAATCCAGATTGCCACCTGATATGGGGGTAATCCATATTTCCTCTATCTTTGTCGAAACAAACGAATCAATCTGGATTATCAGATAATTTAATTGCAAGATTACCGATAATCTATCCAAATTACCTCGTACCAAACTTCCCCTTAACGAGAAAGCAGCAAGTATACATCTTAATCAATTTAGTGTTGACACTAATAAATTTTTCTCACTAAAACTTAACATATAGAAATTTTCTCTAGGATATACAGTCAATGCTCGTGACTAAACCCTTTTACAGGATCAGAGTTTCTCTAAGGGAAGTTTGATTCACGGATTAAACATTTATTTTCTAGAATAGGATTTTAAAAATGGTGAATTTGATAATCATTTTTTCATAAATGTATTATTTCAGTTATTTGGTTTAATTTGTATACTAAATTTTTAGGAATTTTATATAATATTCGTAAAAATAATTTATTCATGTGTTTAGTTTGTAGTAATATTTTTAGGATAAAATTTATAATTTAAAAATTTATCCTTTGAATAACAAAAAAAATAAGATCAACATAAGTGAGATCAGAAATGTTTGTTATACATTTATAAATATTTTCATGATATAAGAATAAAATTTAACTATGATTGAAGCCGACAATGAAAATAGAAAAAAATTTTCTGGGAATATAATTTTTGCAAGAACCTTTAGAGCATTTATTCAACCAATTATAAAAAAAATAACTTTATCATAAAATTTTCTCGAAAATCTTACGGCATTTCTCAACTGAACGCCCAAGTTAAATTTTTGTCGAAAAATATTTTGTGTACACCTTGTTACAAATTGAATCCCTAATTAAATGTGATTACAATCTGTCTTACTACCAACACTTTTAACCACGATAGGAACAAATTATGTTGTGTTGCAAGCGGACCCGCATTGAGTAAGACTCCATTCAGAGGCGCACCAGTGCTTTAAAAACAAGAATGTTTGACGTGAAACCAAAATACGTCCAACTTGTATTCAATATGTGCTATTCATGTTACATGATGTGTGCTATACATATACGTATAGCACATACATCCTGTAACATAGATAGCACACGCTAGATACAAGTTGGATATATTTTTGTTGCACGTCAACCATTATTGCTTTAAAAATGGGGGCCATATCCACAAATGAACAGACAATCAATTTTTTTTTTTTAACATCATGAGTGGGGTTACATATCCACTTAATCTGTCTCAAAAAGGAGAATTTTTTATATGATATAGTAAGAAAAGGTAGTGGTTGTATATATATTGTTTAATGCCTAATATTCTTTTACATGATAAAAAATTAAAAATGTAATTGAAATGGTGAGAAACTATAATAAGTCACAAAATTAAGGTATTAGATATCAAAGAATTAATAATATGGGAATATATTTTTTTCCGTACATTTATTCTGTACCCAATATTTTTGTTAGGACCAGTACCCAATTGTGCGTTTAACTTATTAATACATATTAAAGTAAATATAACTTGGTACCAATATAATAGAGTATGATGGTCGCGATCGCAGCCTTCCTGGATACGCCTTATTCCCGATCACACCTCTTCTTCATCTCTCTCTCTGACATAATGCGTTCTCTCTCTAGCGACATGTTATGGATTGAGTTTTTTTTCCATAAATTGATAAAGTATCAATATAAATTAAATTAATTTTTGAAGATTACTTACCTAACAGGTTAAATTACCAATTATATAAATTTAAAAATTTAAAATAATTTTATCTATAAATCAATCATTACTTAACACATACATGTATTGGCTATCGGGTACCCTATATTTTCCTGAATACCAAATCAAAATTCATTTTTTCTTGCTTTAGTACGAGAGAAATTCTTAAATATTTTGATAGCAATAAAAAAAATTGTCTTATATTTCGTGTACATTTTAATACCTACTTATTTTCATTGAAATTATAACAAGTAAGAAAGAACAATCATTTATAAAGATAATACACTTCTTTTCCCTTGTTCTACCCTTCTTGATGTATATAAAAGTTTTTCTAATTTGATAGAAGAAATTGACCCTTTAACTCTTTAAGCACGAGGTTCTGACATTAAAGCACAGTTGAGATTTTGAGCACATGCATAAAAATGTTGCTAAAATTGTTGGATTTAATTTGAATGCGGTGTAAATAAATTTTAGACTAAGGGTATGTTGGCTATGGAAAAATTTTGAGAAGAAATAAATTGAGGGGAAAGAAATTGAGTGGAAGGAAGTTAGAGTAATTTTAGTTTTTTATAGATGTATTTGGTTGAATTGAAAAAGAGAGGAACGAAAATTGAGAGATTATTATATATGTTTGTTTGTTTGGATGGAAAAGTAAAAGGAGAAAAAAAAAATAAAATATAATTTCAACTTTACCCCTATAATATAATGAATATGAAAAAAATAAAATTAACTATTTTTAATGAAAATAAATTATTTTCTAATATTTTTAATTTGATAATAATTGATTTTTTTTATTTATAGCAGATCAAATATTTTAGGCTATGTTTGAGAATGAAAAAAATGGAAGAAAAGGAAGTTAAGAGGCAAAAAAATTGAATCTCTATTTTAATTAAATAATAAATTAATATTAAAATTAAAAAATAATTAAAGTGAAATGGTAACAAAAAACCATGACAATATATGGGTAAAATAAATTGATATGTTGTTTAATATATATATTGATTATAACTTTGATTAAGTTGGAAATCATAAATAAGTAAAATGGTGGTGTAATTTGGCATGTTATATATAAGAGAAAGATAGAGGAATATATTTGTAAAATTAGTCAAATGAATTGCATCGTCTCCACTCTTCCATTCATTTGTGGGTGAAAAATTTTTCAATACTATTTGAGTGGGACCCATACCATTCAATTACTGATTATATTTTCCTCTCTATTTTTCCTTCTAACCAAACAAACGAAAATCTCATTATTCTACCATATTTCCTTCCATCCTACTTCCTTCTTCTAACTTTTATTCCAAACAAACACACCCTAAAATCCTAAACTGATCCTAAAGAAATACCAGGACAAATTAGCTTAAGAGAAATTGAAAATTCTCTTTTAGTCCATGTGAAACATCTGTCACTCATAACCTGAGAATACTAACATAATAAGTTTTATTTTATTTATGGCGATGTCGATGATATGTTAATTGTGGTGATTTCATGAAATTAATTTAATTATATAGAAATTATGTGATATGCAAGTGTTATGTGATTTATTTTATTTTATTTTATGAGCAAGGCTTGAATTAGAGATTTAAGGGAGTAATAGAGTGATAAAGAGAAGCGAATGATCGTTATGAAAATTTAACGAGAAATGAGATGAGACCTCAAATTTTTTGGAACTCACGTTCGGTATTTTAAAATATTTTAATTATAACTTCACTGACATCAAGACTTAATAATTTTGATTTATTATTAATTCCACTTAACCACTATTGATTTATAAATTTTTCTAATAAATTAGTTTAGGTGGGATTAATAATACAATGATTAAATATTTTGACATAGTCAACAGTCTCGCTCAACCGTTAAAATTTTACGTAATGTTCATATGCTCTTTAGATTTTAATTTGAGATAAAAATGAGTAAGTGAGTAAGATGAGAGAGAGATTATGCTTGACCCGAAACCTAACCTAAACACTTCTTATGAGCTAAGAAAAATTCAATAAAATCTCCACCACCTAATTCCACGCAAACACACTCACATTCATACTCATACTCACCACCTAAACACACAAAACACTCACAGAACCACCCCCTAACCTCTATATATACACGACTGCCCCCACCACCCTCTCCTTTATAATTCATTTCTTCTTGTTTCACTCCCTCTCTTTCTCTTGAGAAGCAAGCCACGACCTGCATAGAGAGGAGACCAAAGAAGCCACTTCTAACACCAATTTCCTTCATCAAATATCAAATTCAAGTGAGTTGCACCTATAGTATTTATTCATGATTGTTTTTCCTCAATGATCAAGTCTATTGTATTTTGATTCTTGCTTTAATTCCACCTTAATCTCGAGCTCAAGTCAGTGTGCATGTGTTCATGTGATGAAAGTAATTGTGGAGCTTAATCAAGCATTTTCATGTTCTTGATCATGCATGCATTGATCAATTTGATGAGTTTGGTTGCTACTGATGTTAAAATTTAATGTTTTGCTACTGAATTCCATTGCATGCAAGCCCTGATGATGATACATGAGAAACTGGGATGAGTTATGATACTAAAATTGTGCAATTCTGGAACTGGAACCTGGACTCTGCATTTCTTGCAAAGCTCGAACGCCCCGGCGAGATGGAGTAGCCAGCGCAAGATCCTGAAAGGCGACTTCGCCCCCGTAACACCCACTACTGGAGGGTGTCCGTGCAAAGGGTTCTATCCCTACGAACATGCTACTAAAACATAACATGAAGGCTAAACATAATAATATCAAGACATATTATAAATAATTTGTATAAATATTGTATAATATCTGAATAAATATTGAAATAGCCTGAAGCACAAGTACTACTCTGTATACTGAGACATGACATAACTGATAAGGGAATCTTGCCTCTAAAGTCTGGAGCAAAACTAATAAATGATCAATCTGACTGAAAATCATAAACTAAATATAAACTGTTAGACTCCATGGAAGAAGCGGAGCTCATCAAGAATGACTGCACACGACCTCTACTGGATCAACAGTCCCTCGTCTGCCTCCTGATCGTACTCTGAAACACAATTGTGGTGGAATGAGTCGCAAGCTCAGTGATGGGGTATCATGCATGTCATGCAGCACATAATATCATGTTATCAAACACATATACGTTGTCATATCTACATAGTTGTGCTTCTTTGACGACGGACGTGTACCATCGGAGGTATTCACACTCGATCCCCCATGCTAAACTGTATCTGATATTGTTTGACGGAACACGAGCCACCCTGCTATATCTGTGATCTTGACCTCTGCAACCACTCGAGTGAGACCAGTCATAAATTGTATCTGTACTGTGACAGAACATGAGCCGCCCTGCTATATCTGTGATCTAGACCTCTACAACCACTCAGGTGAGGCCAGTCATAAACTGTATTTGTACTGTGAGGGAACAAGAGTCGTCCAGCTGGTCATAATCTCATACTATATCTGGGGTGGGACTCGAGGCGCTACATGGTAGCATGTCACTGCTAAACTTGACCTAGAACTACATCCGGGCTATAGCGTAAATACATACTACGACGATTTCGCAGACTACGTACGTAAATAGTTATCATACGATTCTACAATCAATCTACCAACAACATACATACTATCATACTATTCATATATCATGGGAATCTAACATGTTTTACAACGTAGCATATCATAGCATAAATCATTCCAACACATAGGGACAATCATAACACATAACATAAATACGAGGGGTCTCTAAGTCATCTAATCATTCCTTAGCATGTTATCTTACTAAGATATATTATATATCTAAGCATGTTATCTACTATACACATCATCTGCTAAGCATGTTATCTACCTAAGCAAGTTATCCACCTAAGCATGTTATTTACCTAAGCATGTTATCTACCTAAGCATATCATCTATCAAAGCATATAAACATAAAGAAAAAAACAAACAAAATGCTACTATGTGGCAGCACATGGCACATCCACCCTAAAACCTTCACTCACCTGGAAAGTCCTAAGATTGGAAAGCACCGCTAGCTCCGGCTCCAGCTATCGGCACCGCTTTTGCACCTGGTATGTAAAAGACCCATTAGGATCGCGTAAAGAAAGAAGAAAAACAAAACTTTAAACTAAGCTACGCACTGCGCGCTCGCTAGCGATACAACCTCTCGCTAGCGACGACCTGATCGCTGGTGAGCTCCTCTGCTCACTAACGGCCAACGTGCTAAATTAAAGGACAGAAACATCTATTCTTACTCACCGTCGGGAACCTGCTCGCACAGAGATATCCCCAAGATGTTAGATCTATACTTCAATAGAGTTCCTCTAAATATTAAGGACGCCCAAAGCACTGCTCTGATAAGTCGTGAGTATGAGGTGTGAGAGAAAAGCTAACATGACAACTCATATATATATATATATGGGGAGGGGGAAAAGCTGACACTCTACGCTGAGTGATGTGGGACTCACTCCCGTTGCTAGCGACTAACACATGGTCGCTAGCGACCACCCACTCGCTAGCGGGCTATGCCTGCTCGCTAGCAAGCCCCTCACTGACAGCAAAAGAGTGATGCATTCTGACGCGTCATAATTGAGTCCTTACTAAGGGATATTGTGATACTAGGTATCACAATCTCCCCTCCTTTTAAGGATTTGGTCCCCGAATCCAAACTAAACGTAAACTGAAAATAAAAAACACTTAAAACACATATTATGGTTTACCTTGCAGATCGAAGAGAAACAGATACTTCTCCCTCATGGACTGCTCTGTCTCCCATGTAGCTTCGTCTCCAGAGTGATTCCTCTAGATGACTTTGACTAGCGGTACCTCCTTGGAACGAAACTTCCTGGCCTGGTGATCAACTATGACTACTGGCTCCTCCTCGTAACCCAAACTCTGATCTATCTGTACTGGATGTGACCTCAGGACATGAGACTCATTAGGAACATACTTCCTCAACATCGATACATGGAAGACCGGATGAACTGCTGCTAACTCAGTTGGAAGAGCTAACCTATAGGCTACCTAGCCAATCATCTCCAAGATCTCGTATGGTCCAATGTAGCGCAGATTCAGTTTTCCTCGCTTACAGAATCTCACTACCCCCTTCATCGGAGATACTCACAGAAACAACTAATCTCCGACCGCGAACTCCAAGTCGAGCATCCTCCTATCTGCATATGCCTTCTGTCATGAATGGGCTGTTGCGAAACGCTCCCTGATCAACTGTACCTTCTCTAAGGCATCCTGAACCAAATCCGAGCCAACTACTTGAGCCTCTCCTGTCTCAAACCACCCAATAGGCGAACGACAACGCCTCTAATACAAAGCCTCAAATGTTGCCATCTGAATTCTATCCTGATAACTGTTGTTGTAGGCAAACTCAACCAAGGGCAACTGCTCGTCCCAAGACTCACTGAAATCCAAACAGCAAGCCCACAACATATCCTCCAACGTCTGAATCGTGCGCTCTGACTGCCCGTCTGTCTGTGGATAGAAAACTGTACTGAGATCCAACCTCGTGCCTAAGGCCTGATGTAAGGCACGCCAGAACCTAGAAGTGAACTGTGACCCCCCTGTCTAATAGGATGTGAACTGGCACCCCATGTAACCTGACAACCCTGTCGATGTAGAGTCGAGCATATTGTGTGGCCGTGAACGTGGTCTTCACCGAAATGAAGTGAGCTGACTTCGTGAGCCTATCCACTATAACCTAGATAGCATAAAAGCCCCTCATTACTTGTGGAAACCCTATCACAAAGTTCATCGCTATCCTCTCCCACTTCTAGTATGGTAGTGGAAGGTCCTGAAGCATCCCAACTGGTCGCTGGTGCTCATGCTTAACCTACTGACACACCAGACACCTGGTCACGAACTCACCCACATATTTCTTCATGTTTGTAACACCCCGCTACTTAGGGATGTCCGTGCGAAGGGCACTATCCCAACGAACACGCTACTAGGACCTTAAAGCTAGATAAGATAATATCATAATTACGTAAACAGGTAACTGAAATAACTGAAATAACTTAAATAACTGAAATAACTGTTCAACATTAATGAATCTTAACTGTAACTGAAACTTATAACTGAAAGGAAACCTGTCTCTAGTGTCTGGAGCAACTAAACATAAACAAATTGTTTGAAACATTACAACTTTAACTGAAACCAAAAGCCTAAACAGATAAATTGGAAGACTCCACGTCAGAAGCGGAGCTCACCGAAGATAGTTGCTGTGACCTCTGCTAGAACAGGCACTACTACAAAATATCGTATTATCGACGGATATTATCGAGGGATGACAGGACTATCCGTCGATAATACGAGATATCGACGGAGGTATCGACGGATGGTTGCCCACGATTTGTTGATGGTCGGTAGATCATTATCGTTGGAAATTCTTGGATATCCGTCGATATAGTATCGATGGATGTATCCGTCGACGTCCATCGATAATATCGAGGGATGTAACGACGGATATATCCGCCGATAAAGGTTTTTTAGAAAAATTCAAAATTAATAAATAATTATATCGACGGATGGTTATCCGCCGATAATTAATTTTTAAAAAAAATAAATAAAAATTTGTTTTTTATCGAGGGATAGTATCCGTCGATAATAATAATAATAATTTTTTTTTAAATTCCTAAAATTAATTATTTAATTTTATAAAAATATTAATCGATAATGAAATCAAATTAATAATAATTAAACTACATCAATATTTATAACAAAATAGTAATAATATCCATAAACAAAAGTATAATGAAAAATCATATATCTGTACAACAATATTTACAAAATAAATAAAATCCAAACACTAAAGAAAAGTAAAAACATAATGTCTGAACATCCAAAACAAACAATAAAAAAACTCAAATAAACTTCATCCTATCAAAGTCACCATCATCATCGTCATCACCATCACTAGCATCTCTGGATGCATCCGGCTGAGTAGGAGGAGTCAGGGCATTAGGAGGAGGTCGAGGCAGTGTATGGGCAGGGGCGGCAGCAACAGGCTGAGGAGGTGGTGTCGTCTGGGCAGGGGCGGCAGCAGCATGCTGTGGAGGTGGTGTAGAATAAGAGGGAGGAGGATAGCCTGGATGATGATATGGAGGTGGAGGAGGCCAGTATGGGTGATAAGGCGGAGGCTGGTGATGATACTGTGGGGGAGTGGGAGGGAAGGGTGCTGGCTGAGAAGGTGGTGGTGGTGCAGGGACGCCACCCGCAGCTGATGATGACCCTCCAGCAGCAAACATGTCGTAGTACTGCGACATCTGCTCCCTAAGCTGCCTAGTGACCTCGTCAGCAATCTGCTGCTGGCGGGTTGTCCGCTCCTCAGTAAGCTGCGCCTGCAGCTGCTGGACCTGGGTCTGTAGGTCCAGGTTCAACTGGTGAACCCGGTCACTGACCTCAGCATCGTTGCGGGATGCTGATACTCCTCCAGTTGGTGCTGCAGTAGATGCTGGGGAGGAACGGGGATTGGGGTTCGCGACTGCGCCCCGCCCGTATATGCGGCCCTTGTAAGGGCCACCCACAACCTCGATCCACACCGCCTCCTCATCGAGGGGTGGGACCGACTCACCGGGCTGTGATGCCGCTAACTGCTGGGTGCGGACCTCCTCCAAGCGACGCGTATAATCAGCCTACAATCATAAGCAAACATAATGATGATTTGATATAGTACACAACCATATTATATAATTAATTTACTACACTTATACATGTATGATGAAATATGACTTACATGAGTGCGCTCTGACCGCTCGTCTACCGACACCGTCTTCTCTCCCTTCCTAGTGTGTGTCTCTCTGAATAACTCCTCCTGTGTGGGTGGTCTCTTGAGTCTCTGCTCCTGTAAGGTAATAATAATTGAACAAAACATTAAATAAGTACAATATATATATATATATATATGGAACATAAACCTCAGAGAACATATGCAAACATTACGTACCAGCCGTCTCTTAGTGGAGTCCACAGTAGCGGATCCACCACAATGAAGGGAGCCGCCCCTCAATGATGCCCTGCTAGCCTTGGCCTTCTCCGACTTGGCCTTAAACCTCGGAGAAGACCAGTACTCCTACAACACACGGTGGTGGGCATCTGAGAGCCACCTGTGGTCACGACCCTTGCCATTCCGGACCCACAAGTACATGTCACCGAGCCTCTTAGCTGCCCGATGGCAGAAGGCACGGTACAGTACTGGATCATCGGAAGGACTGACGATGAAGTGAGACTATATAGACAATTTTAATTTGTTAGTTATCACAATATTAATAAATTAATAATTACTACAATAATATGGAACAATTGAAGATACTATTTAATATTACCTTCCACTCCTGATACCACCGCCGCCTCTCCTCCTCGGTCAGCTTTGAGAAATACTCAACCGGCCTATGATACATCTTCTGTATCGTGGCCGTGATCTGGTGAGTAGCGAGGGTGGAAGGCACAAAACTACATTGACATAAAGAATTAGTTTCCATTTTATATAATAATCATTTTTACATATCTAAATTATACAAGATTAACATTTCATTTATAACAATATAAAATACATACCTTAGACCGGATGGATCCGGTCTAATGGAGGGGAGACGACGTGTGCTTGCACCAGCAACCGATGCAATGTCGACTGGAACATCATTACTGCCCCCTATGTCATGTGGGGAGGCAGTAATGGGTGATGATGCAGGTCCACCACCAGATAGTGATGGTGATGGTATTGGCTCCACCTCCGGCTCATAGTCGGGGTCCTCATGCGTCTCTGGCCTCGGGTCACGGCGAGGGATGTCATACAAGTCAACACCCCTCGATCGATAACCACGAGGCTGGGCGGCCGTCTTCCTACGCCCACGATCTCCTCTGCCTCTGCCCCTGTCATCCGCCATATCTAATCACAACAATACAAGTTATTTTTCATTCATTAAAGTGTTTGACAAAGTTTCTTAAAGGAATTAGTGTTAAGTGAAAGGCAAATTTAATTGTTATAAACCATTTATTCAGAAAGTTGTGGACTGTCTTCACTCTCGTCTTCTGTATCCTCACTATCGAGTTCATCTTCTTCATCGCTACCTTCAGTGGAGTCATCACCCCGACTTGTTATGTTTTGGCGAGAGATGTTAATAATGTCATCTTCACCGGCATCATCATGTAAAGTAGCAGGGACTCCTGTGTCTACAACCATCCTTGGAGCACGTGTAACTTTGACTTGGTAGGCAATTTCATCCACATCCTCACTTTCAACTCTGCCCCTAGGTTTGGTTGTGAAAACAACCAACCACTTATTCTTGCACTTTCCCGGATACCTTGTGTAATAAACTTGTCGAGCATTCTGTGCGATGATGAAAGGATCATATGCACCAAATCGTTGTGTATGGTTAACCTCGATTATGTCGTAATCAGCGTGCTTGCATGTTCCATCAGGATGTCTAGGGTCATACCACTCACAGTTAAACAAGATAACCTTTTTTGGCGTTGGGTCCTCACCAACATATTCCAACTCCAAGACCTGTCTGAGTACCCCATACCAATTATCCTCCCCAGTTCCAGCATCCCCCCTAACGCATACTCCACTATTGTAAGTGGTCTTCTCACGACCCCAGTCTAGGGTGTGAAATTTATAACCATTAACATGGAAAATTGGCCACGAAATAGTTACATTGGTGGGACCCCAAGCTAAGCTTTTGATATGAGGATTTGTAACATTATTGTCATGATTGAGAACCTACGTTGTCACAAAATAGAATAGAAGAAAAAAAATTGAGTTTTATGTTCAGATAAATCAAAGTTTGACGATGGTAGGAAGATTAAAAACTTACAAACGAGTTGAACCATTGAGGGAATTCTTCAAGCGTATGATTTTGAATGGTTTGTTCAAAATAGCTGTTGACATTAAGTGGAAATAAAAGAGTTTTAAGGCAACATTCACTACTATGTACAAAAACAATATTGAAATGATGAATTAGATATGTCACTTACGTTCTATAAGGTTCCACTTCATCACAGTTGATGAGAACATGTAGGTGTGCTGCATGCTTTTCTCTATCAGTGAGCCAATAGTTTGTGGGTTTACCGGCACCACGTCCAGGTTGATTAAACACAGACAAAGTAGGCGGATATGAAGTTTCACCTCTATCATCATTGCGGCTTACTGCTGTTCTTTTCGAATGGACATGTGGCTCAAAATAAAATGAACAGAAGAAAGATGTCTCCTTTGATAGATAAGCTTCACATATTGACCCTTCAACACGAGCTCGATTCTTGACAATTCTCTTAAAGGTGGCAATATTTATTTCAAAGGGGTACATCCATCTATATTGAACCGGCCCACATACTTTCGCTTCATAAGCCAAGTGCACAGGTAAATGTTCCATTGAGTCAAAAAAAGAGGGGGGAAATATCCGTTCCAGCTTGCACAAAATTACAGGAATATTTTGCTCTATAACTTCCAAATCATGGGACCTAAGTGTGGTAGAACACAAATCACGAAAGAACAAACTAAGCTCGGTCAATGGTTTCCACATATGTAAAGGTAACTCTCGGAAGGCAACCGGAAGCAAACACTCCATAAACACATGACAATCATGACTTTTCATCCCATGGAACTTTCCCTGCGCAACATTCACACACCTACGGAGGTTGGAAGCATATCCATCTGGCATTCTCAACTCTTGCACCCATTTACACACGGATTGCCTCTGCACAAGATTTAAAACATAGCTTGCCTTCGGCATAACAACGCGACCATCACGTGTCTCTTGTAAATGTAGCTCGGGTCGTCGACAATACTCTGTTAAGTCTAGTCTTGCCTTGAGATTATCCTTAGTCTTCTCACTGTCCATAACAGTATTCATGATGTTATCACAAACATTCTTCTCAACATGCATGACATCTAGACAGTGACGAACAAGATTATCTTTCCAATAAGGTAACTCCCAGAATATGCTCTGCTTAGTCCAGTTATGCTCCACACCATATCCTGGAAACTTGACTACTTTACCCACTTCGGTTATCTTAGGCAAATTTTTAATTATGTCCCAGACCTGTCGTCCAGTGAGCCTAGCAGGTGGTTCTTCATGTTCAACACTGTTTCGCTTAAACTCATACCTATTATTCCTAAATGCATGATCATTTGGCAAGAATCTCCTATGACAATCAAACCATGAGTTCTTGCCTCCATTCTTTAGAGTGAACGATTTTGTATCCTCCATGCAAATAGGGCAAGCTAGCTTCCCCTGTGTCATCCACCTAGACAACATACCATAAGCAAGAAAGTCATTAATCGTCCACATCAGAGCGGCTCTTATTGTGCCACATCATAGATCAATACCCCATTGTGCCACAACTGCTTCAATTCATCTATGAGTGGTTGGAGGAAAACATCAATTTTAGTTTTTGGATTATTAGGGCCAGGAATTACACATGTTAAAAACATGTAGGGATCTTTCATGCACATCTCAGGAGGGAGGTTGTAAGGGGTAACAACTACAGGCCAACAAGAATAGGGTTTGTTAAATAAGTTATTTGGGGTGAACCCATCTGAATAAAGCCCTAATCTAACATTTCGCGGATCATTTGCAAATTGAGGGTGACACCATCTGAATAAAGCCCTATTCTCATAATGCCACCTCATGTGAGGTGCAGAGCTCATAGAGGCAAACAAGCGTTTTAACCTAGGGATAAGGGGAAGATAGTGCATCCTTTTGTTAGGAATATGCTTATACCTCTCATTCCTGCTCTTCTAGGTTTGAACCTGGGGGCCTGACAGAATTTACATTCAACTAATTCAACATCCTCCTTATAGTACAACATGCAACCGTTCATGCAACAATCAATTTTCTCTAATTTCAACCCAAGTTTTGAAACTAATTTCTTTTCCCTATAATAGTCCCTAGGAATTGACTCTGGTCGTGGACTAGCATCACTCATTAAAGTTGCCCATTGATCAAAAGAACTTTGACTCTGGTTTGCCTCAGACTTGATAGACAACATCCTAACTGCCACTGACAACTCTGAAAGGGCTGAACCCTCCCAAATGGGTGTCTTTGCAGATTCTAACAAAGAATAAAAACTCTGCGCTTCAGGATTTGGTTCCTCCTCTCTGGGTTCATTATAATCTTGATCATGTTGCCCCCCAAAGGCATCAAAGATCATTTCCTCATAACCTGCATGATCACCGCCCCAATTTAAATTACTCTCCCCATATTGTTCAGCATCAAACCCACTTGAACTACCTCCGACAAATTGATCCTGTACGGACTCCACTTCCCCATGGAATGTCCATACGTAGTAATTATCCATAAATCCCTTTTTGTACAGATGAACCTTAATCGTCTCAAAATCAGAGAAAAACCTACAACCACACTTGGCACATGGACACTTGACTTTTCCCTCAGACCTAAATTGTTCAGTCATAGAAGCAAAACCCACAAACTCTTCAACTCCAGCATAGAATTTTGGCTTAATTCCCCCACTATTCGGGTGTAACCTATCATACATCCATGATCTATTTGTTGATGACATTGCCCTTGAATTATTAGGGATTCCTAAAATGAGAAGTTTAATTACGGGTAATTAATAACAGTTTTTTAGTTAATCTAATCTCAACATTAATACGACACTAATGATTTTTACAAGTTTCTTAAATCTTAAAATTTCGGCAGAATTTCCCTTAATTTTAATTAACATAACAAAAGTTATTTAATTTCGCAGAATTTTAACTTCACAAAATTTTGACAGAGTCTCTCCTTAATTTTAAACATAGTTTCTCATTTAATTTACAAATCAATCAACCAGTATTGCCGAAATTCAAGGACCGGTCTCAGACTAAGTCATCTACCCTAAGGTTTTGCAACAGTAACAACACAATCATATCATTTAAAGTAATAAATAAACAAACCAAATATAACTGTAAGCTCCAACCGTGAGCTCCAATCAACGGAATATATAAACAACTGATCTCATATATATCATTTACATAATATATATATTTGTTATTGAAATATTACTAACTTTACATTACAATTTTTAAAACTTTCGTTATAAAATTATAAATTTTAATTTCAGAATAATAAAAAATTTTTACAAATAAATAAATTAATATTTATAAATACTCAAATAAATAAATAATAAACAATATATATAAAAATACGAAAAATAATTACAAAAATAAGAAAAAGTACCTTAATGAAGAGGAAGGAGATAGCATTGTCGTCCCAGTGGCCGGCGGTCGGATGGCGGCGGCGCGCGGTGGTTAGGCGGCGGTTTATGGCTACAAAATGTTATTTCTCATTAGAGACCTCAAACAAAAATTCTAAACCGATTAAAATGTAGAGGAAATAGAGACGAACCTGTTGGCACTTCCCGGTGGTTGAACGGGCGGTGGACGGCGGCGGAAACAGCCCTTTTCGCGATGGGGAGAGAGAGAGCGCGGAGAAGAGAGAGAGAGAAGGAGTCGCGAAATGAGGAAGAAAGAGACGTTGTCTCCTCATATTCGCGAATTATCGACGGATGGTTTAATACATCAGTCGATAACATCCCTCGATAATGAGTAACCGATTAAATGAAATGGTGTGTTTCATTTATCGAGGGATACATCTGTCGATAACTTCATTCGCTAAATAGGGTTTAGGGTTTTGGTCATTATCGGCGGATATCATCCCTCGATAATTAATACTTAGGGTTAGGGTTTAGGGTTTAAGGTTTTATCGACGGATATATTCATCTATATCCGTCGATAAAAGAACTCTGGCCAAAAAAAAAATTTTGTTTGGGCGGGAACAAGTTATCAAGGGATATTTTCGAACTTATCCCTCGATAATTATTTTTAATAATTAAAAATGCCCGTCAATTCAGTATCCGTCGATAAATCCGCCAATAACCGTATGAAATCTGTCCGTCGATGATCCGTCGATAATCCGCATGTTTCTAGTAGTGAGGGGCTCCTCGTCTGCGGCGGGGTCGTACTCTGAAAGACATGATTGACGAGGGATGAGTTGTCGACTCAGCGATGGGATAATGCATGCAATGCAATACTCACAACATATATATCACATACTTAGCATGTTATCATCCAATCAAACAATCCGGTCGAGTTATCACACTAAAGCAACCCAAGCCTACACAAATGTATAATTGTATCTGTATCTGAATCTGGGAACTAACTCTCAGCACGCAACTAGAGTATAGTCCTAACTGTCCCGCGAGGGGTATATCTGTCAACCAAGCCGTCCAGTAACCGGGATCAGAACATGCTTGGCCGGCTTGGGCGGCTCACTCTTAATTAGCACACCATACTAAGCTACCGGGACTGACCACCGACCATAGTGTCTGACGTATACTATTCAGAGCGGTGCGATCACTCAAGACAGTCAGCAAGTAGTACAATCAACATACATCATATCATAAGGCTATATCTATAGTTCAGTTACATTCCTTATCTTATTTAATCACATGTTATCATGACATATACAGCAATAAGTAACAACCAACAATCATCACATAGTCAACATATAACATAACTTAGAAAATTAATCTCTATCATTATCTATACTAAGTTCTTAACTACCTAGCATATCACTATTCCTAACCACCTAGCATGTTACTAACTACTACTACTTCTACCGCTACAAACACATGCAATATTACTTAACTTATTATTATCTTACCCTATTATCTAGTGATCAAGCAAACATATATGCTCTAAATGCTGAACTGCATACAAAATCTCCACTCACCTGGATAAACCTGAGGGTGAAGATGACCGAACGCTCCGTCCTCAACTACTGGAATCGCGTTTGCACCTGGCGTGCAAAAGACGTATTAGAACCTCTAGAAAAAAAAGAAAACAAGACTTGAGCTATAGCTGCGGGACACGCCGTCGCTAGCGAGCTGCTGCCTCTCGCTAGCGAAGGGCTGGTCGCTGGCGAGCTCCTCATGCTCGCTGGCGACCATCATGCAGAAAAGGCATAAAAGACTTTTACACTCACCGTCGGGAATTCGCTCTAGCAGAGTATCCCCAAGACGTCAGACTCACATTATCCTCAACAATGAAGATGCCCAAAGCACTGCTTTGAAAAAGGCGAAGTGTGAGATGTGAGGTGTAAGGCTAACATAACCCCTCATATATATAGGGTGAGGAGGGAAAGGCTGAACAAGCTGCAAGCAATGTGGGACTTCGGTCCGGTCGGCGACAGAGAACTGCTCGCTATCGAGCTTCCTCTGATAGCAACAAGGTGACGCGTTTCTGACGCGTCCCGAGAATAGTCCTTCCTAAGGGACACTATGATACGGGGTATCACAATCTCCCCTCCTTTTAAGGATTTGGTCCTCAAATCCAAACTAAACATAAAAGAAAAGATATACTAGAAATACATACTAAGGTTACCTCATGGATCGAAAAGATACGGGTACTTCTCCCTCATCGACTGCTTCGTCTCCCATGTAGCTTCGTTTCTAGAGTGATTCCTCCAGATGACCTTGACTAGCGGTACCTCTTTGTAATGGAGCTTCCTGACCTGGTGATCGACTATGGCTACGGGCTCCTCCTCATAACCCAAACTATGATCTATCTGCACAGGCTGTGAACTTAGAACATGTGACTCATCCGGAACATACTTCCTCTGCATTGACACATGGAAAACCGGATGAACTAACGCTAACTCCGCTGGGAGAGCTAACCAATATGCAACCTTGCCGACTCTCTCCAAAATCTCATATGGTCCGATGTAGCGTGGGTTCAGCTTTCCTCGCTTACCGAACCGCACTACCCCTTTAATCGGGGATACCCGCAGAAACACCTGATCTCCGACCGCGAACTCCAACTCGCGTCTCCTCTTGTCTGCATATGCCTTCTGTCGAGAATGAGCTGCTGCCAAGCGTTCCCTGATCAACTTTACCTTCTCCAAAGCCTCCTAAACCATGTCTGGACCCACTGTCTGAACCTCACCCGTCTCAAACCACCATATAGGCGAACGACAACGCCTACCGCACAACGCCTCAAACGGTGCCATCTGGATGCTAGCCTGATAACTGTTGTTGTACGCAAACTCTACCAAAGGCAACTGCTCATCCCACGAGCCACCGAAATATTAGCTAAAAGCCCTCAGCATATCCTCCAATGTCTGAATCATACGCTCTGACTAACCGTCCGTTTGCGGATGAAAAGCCGTGCTGAGATCCAACCTCGTGCCTAGAGCCTGATGCAAGGCACACTAGAACCTGGAGGTAAACTGTGTTCCCCTGTCTGAGATGATAGATACTGGTACCCCGTGCAACCTGACAACCCGATTGATGTAGAGGCGAACATATTGCGTGGCTGTGAATGTCGTCTTCACCGGAATGAAATGTGCAACTTCGTGAGCCGATCTACTATAACCCAGATAGAGTCAAAACCCTTCACTACTCGCGGCAATCCCGTCACGAAATCCATCGCTATCCTCTCACACTTCCACTCTGGCAGTGGAATATCCTGCAACATGCTTGTTGGGCGTTGGTGCTCAGCCTTGACTTGCTGACACACCAAACACCTGGTCACGAACTCACTCACATCCTTCTTCATGCTGTGCCACCAATACAACGGCTTGAGGTCTTTGTACATATTAGTCGATCTTGGGTGAACCGAATAAGGTGTACAATGAGCCTCTCTCAATATGGTCTCTCGTAGGTCCCCTATCTCTGGTACACACAACCTATCTCCAATCCTGAGCACCCCACCTACATCTACTGAGAAGTCCGAACACTCCCCTTTCTGAACCCTCTCTCTGAGCTCCACCAACCTCGGATCCTCTGACTGACGCTGCTTCACAAGCTCCGCAAACGTCGACCTAACATTGATATGGGCTAAGAGCGCCCCAGATCCATCAACCTCAAACCATATACCCTCAGACTGCAAAGAAGAAGAAGAAGGAAGAGAAGGAAGAGAGGATGAGGAAATAAAAGGGTTGCAAAATTGAATGGTGAGATGAAGGACTAATTTGATACAACTGGTGTAATGTGGAGGACTAAATCGAACTCCTCAATTTGTTTGTACATGTCATCTGCCAACTTGGCACATAACGGTACATGTCAGCACAGAATAATGGAGTTAATGACATAACGTTAACGAAGGACTAAAGTGACTCATGGAATGCAATGTTAGGGACTAAATCGAACAAAAAGTAAAGTGGATGACTAAAGTGGAACAAAAGTGCAATGTGAGAGACTAAATTAGTGGTTAACTCGACGTGTGGTTCATTGAATGAAACATATTCGAGAAATGTAAAGTTGGTAACGAAAAATTAAAATATTATTTATATGAATGTTGGATTTCCAAGATTAGAAATGACCCAACATCCCCATAGATTTATTCTCACCTTCCACATGAGAATATTACATTCCCGTGGGAAGAGAATGTTGAACTCACGGGCCCACTAATGGAGTCCATTGACCTACCACTTAGACCCGTTGACACATTGTCGTGATCATCGGGCATGAATTTTTTGGAAAAAATATATTTCTTGGAATATTATTCTCAAAACCAAATGTCTTACATATTAGTAAGGTTCTGAAAACCAGGTCGGATATTGAACTGAATGAGGGAGAGGTTCATAGGTTTAACCGGTTCAACCGGAGGTTCAACTAGATATAATAAAATATGTATAAAATATATATTTATTTATAAATATATATACATATGATATATGCTATAGAAAAATTAAAGTTCATTAAAAATTATAATGATAAAGTTAAAATATATGATATTTGATAAATTTAAAAGTTTAATAGTCGTTAATTTTAGTAATTAAAGTGTACTATATATTAAATTTGATTATAAAATAGTTATTAAATTTAAATAGTTGACCGGTTCAACCGGTTTTTATCGGTCTTGATCGATTTTCCCAGTTTTTACCGGTTTTCAAAACTCCGATTTTTAAGGCTCACTCAGACCGAAAAGGGGTCCGGTTCTCTGTTTAACCGGTCAGACCGGTCGATCTGATCCGATTTTCAGAACAATGCATATTATATTTTTAAAAATAAATAAAAAATATTATTTCCGAAAATGAACTTTCATATTTAGTGAACCACACGTCACGTACATAAGGTTGGGAATAAGATGCTGGGAATGTAGTAAAGGAAGGTTAAACTTGAGGAAGGTGGTATTGGATTGAAAGTTATAAAATTATGAGACAGAGTCTTGAGAATGGATGAGGTAGTAGCTGGGAGCTAGGATGCCTTGAGTCGTCAGAGATGATGTTTCAAATACCGTTTGTGGTCTATTGTTTGGTTGTAATTTTGTCAAGAAGTAATAAATTGTGGGGTTTGATATTTTGGATTAGTACTCTTTTTCTTTTTATAGGTTAGGGTTTTCTTTAGGAGGCTAATACTGAATGTCTAAATATAATCCTTCTATAATTTATAGTGAATGAACACTTTCATAAGTTCATCCGGCCCTTCTTGCATGTTTAATTATTAAAAAAAAAGTAAATATCTTAAATAGTCTCTCGAGATTAATTTTAAAGACAATTTAGTTCCTCAAAATTTGAAAGTGACAAAATAATCTCTTAAGATTAATTTTATAGGACACATTAAATGAGAATTTAGTCTCTCTGTTAAGTTTCTGTTAATTGAGTTGCGTGTATGACACATTGTATGACATATCACCTAAGTTACTCCATGTTTGTAACTCAGTTAACATAAACTTAACATAATGACTAAATTGTCACTTAAAGTGTCCTATAAAATTAATCTTTGAGGACTATTTTGTCACTTTCAAATCTTGAGAGACTAAATTGTCCTCGAAATTAATCATGAGGGACTAATATAATATTCTATCTTAAAAAAAATGTTGGAGGTGGCGTACCCAAAATGTTCATCCTAGTGCCTGCACAAACTAAGAGCACAAAGAGAGAAGAATCCGCTAAAAGAAAGGCTATAGCCACCAAATGCAAACGTGGAATTGATGAGTGTGTTTGCCATATTTTGAGAATCCTTGACCTCAGCAAAACAGAAAAGTAGAAAGCAAAACTAATACAATGAGCATTGACACATGATATATGTGATGATGATATGATCAAACTTGTGCTAATCATCCGAATGTGTTATATTCTACTGTATGGATTCATTGAACTGTTACTCAATAATTCATATGAATTAATCACTTCCCGTTTTATCTGGATCTTGCTATATTGATATTTCTTTTATTACTCTGGTATGCAATTATCGGCAACAAAATACTACCCTTCGTATATATATTGACATAATCAAATTTCTAACTAAATATTTATTAGGAAATCTAATTAACTATCAACTATATTAGATATCATAATTTATATTTATTTCTTTTTCGAGAAATTTTTTAGTAGCGCTAGACTACAATTAATGCGTAATTTATGATCAGTTAAACTCACATATTTTATTTTATAACATAAAAAACTTATATAAAAAATAAAAAATATGTAATTGTATATATTTCTAAAAAGCACATTAAATATTCTCTAATAACTTTCAAAAATTTCTTTAGCATTCCATAAATTATAATTGAGATATACGAGGAATATATATAGAATATTTGTAAATTTCAATACATACAATATATTATATATAGATTGATGGTTCATGCTTTGAAGTTTCAACCATAAACTAACAAACTTCATGAATACAATCATAACTGATTTTTAACATTGCTTTTCCCTCATTTTATGAGAAGGACAGCCAAAATGCGTCCATAGAAAATCTTTACAAGCAGAAAGAAAGCAAAAACACAGGACACACAAAAGTCAGAAGGAAAAAAAAAAGATTCCAAAACAAGTAGTATACATGTATATGATAAAAGCCACTCCACCACATCACTAACAATATTATTCAAGCTATTCAAAAGATAGTAATAATTGAAAGTAGATACCGACCTTTGTAAAGAATTCCTAGGATAGATACTTTGCTCAATGTGACTTTTTTTTAACTCCATTTACCTACACACCATTATTTATTGAACATTACAAAATCCATATTAATACATATTCAAAAGTAGAGGTAGTGGAGTCCACTATAACTTCTCAACAATTACTGTCTTGCATATTTCTATTATCAAGTACAACAATATCATTAAATACAATTATTTGATCACCACTCTTCACTCATCCTCATTCATCAATTCAATATTCACTTTTAAATGTTTAAGTATCATTGTACAATGATAGCATTATTATTTGAATATAACAAAATTGACGTAAGATAGACAAATTGATAATAATAATAATAATAATAAAAAATAAAAAAAAAGTGGTAGGATCCACCATATTCTCATACTCCTTCTATTTTTTTATTTGTTCGATTTTAAATGTGCTCTAAAATTAAAATAATGATTGAGAAAATTTCAAATTAGGAGAAGTTTAAGAGTATTTTATAATATTATTTCTACCTATAATAATTATCTCTCATATTAATTATTTTATTATGTTTATTCTCTTTTTTAATTGATAAGGAGTATTGGTGAAAAAATATAATAAATATTACCTGGAATTCAAAAAAAGACAAATAAAAAATAAAAAGTAAAATTTTCAAATTAAACAAACAAAAAAAAACACAAAGGGGTAGAAAATATCCTTAAATTTAAATGGGATCCAACCCAAATTCAATAGTGATTAAGTGTGAACTGTTAAACTGAGTGCCAATTTGAGTTGTCAGATATAATTTTTCCTTTCCATGTGTTAGTAATTACTATATTGTTTCTTTCTCTTGTCAAAATATTTACAGATAAACAATAGAAAAATAATCAAATTAATTAATGAGTTCATTTGATAATTTTTTGATCTAAAAAAAAATTCTTCAGGAAGTTAATTTTTAGTAGACTGAATGATTGTGACAAAAAAATTTTAAATTGATTAGTTTTAATTAATTTTTCAATTATGCTGATAGCATCAATCCATAACATATATATCCATATTATGTTACATATGTTATGTTAAAAACAAGGATTATACTAAATGTACAATAAGAAAATCAGTCAAACCAGTCAATAAATGAGATTTTGGACCATAATTACTCAGCCTATTATAATCTCAATGATTATTTAGGCCAAAATCAAAAGCAAAATAGACCTATCGACTGTATTGACTGATTTTTCATCGTACACTTAGCATTATTGTAAAAACAAAATACAATTTCTCTATGGCTACTTGCGTGAAATAATAGAGCTCTTATGCGTAAGTAGTGGACACTACTACTGATTTTATAAAAGGCACTCTTATTATTGTTGTATACGTCACCCTTCTATATAAGCATTACCCTTCTCTATGTGGTCGTTCTATATTTCATTTTTGTGCCTCAAGAAATAGCTTGAGGAAGGTGGTAACAAATAAGTAAAGATATGGAGAACCACCACCAACACCAGAAAGAAAATTGGTATGAAAGAGCAAAGCCATTCATAGCAGTCATTTTTTTGCAGTTTGGATTTGCAGGTATGGATGTTATATCCAAGGCTGCAATGAACAAAGGGATGAGCAATTATGTTTTGGTTGTGTATCGCCACGCCGTTGCATTCATTGTTATCACTCCATTTGCAGTGATTCTTGACAAGTACTTATATACCTCTCTCTTTTAAGTTTCCTTTGTGTGTGTATATCTCTTGGAATAAGGTTTGGTATGGTAATGCTGTAGTTCTTAGTATGAGTTTGATAAATTTTATTGAGCAAGTGCTTCTCTTCTAAAAAGGTATAAGCTCTTTTTTTGTGTTTGGTAACTCAAAAAGTTAAGGAGCTTTTACTCCTAACTTTTGAGAGATAAGGGCGCTCCTATGAGCTATTAGAAGTAGCTTTTTCAGAGCTTAAAGAACTCAGCAGTTTTTTGAGAGTCATAACATTACCAAATCAAGCCTTAAAAAATTGTTGAACTCTTTGAACTCTAAAAATACTACTCCTATTGGCTCCTAGGAGCACCCTTGACTCTCAAAAGTTAGGAGCAAAAAAGTTCTTTCACTTAGAATTTATGTTTTTTTTTAAAGGAAGAGCATTTACTCAATAAGTTTTACCAAACTCACACTAAATATATCTTCAAAAGTTAATTAAAATTTTTGCACAATAATCTTGTTATGTGTGACTTTTTTTACCATTGATGCATAATTCAAATGCATTTACAATTACATAGTTTTTACTTTTATACAAATTTTAGATATTATAAATTAAAATATGTAGTTGTAAATATTTTTAAATCACGTAATAATTGTCATTTAATATCACCCAAAAATTTCTTGAAAATTGATCATAAGAGGATCAATTCTTGTATAATCCTTGCATGTATAACGTGAAAATTTAAGTCATGCTTCGTTGTTTTTTACAGGAAAGTAAGGCCAAGGATGACATTTTCAATATTCATGAAGATAGTTGCTCTTAGCGTGCTAGAGTAATAATTTCCTGCATTGTTAAAAAAACATCATCAGTTTATCATATTATATAGAAGAGAATAGCTTAATTAACTTAATTATATTTACTTTGTTAATGGCAGGCCAGTGATTGATCAGAATTTGTATTTTTTGGGGATGAAGTACACAACAGCAACCTTTGCCGCCGCCATGACTAACATACTTCCTGCCATTACTTTCTTCATGGCTTGCATTCTTAGGTAACTTGAAAGGCTACAAGTTCTTGAATAGTATCGTTTCCTCTCCTTTAAGCAAATAAATCAAGAGTAAGTGCATATTTGAAAACTCTACAAAACAACTTATTTTAAAAAAAAAAACGGTTAGAAAAAAATCTATTATGTTTGGATAAAGTTATATAAAAATAATTTAAGCTCTTGAATTTGATAAAAAAAAGAAACTGTTAGAATGTAAAATAAGTTAAGCTAGTATTTGAAACTTATTTAAAAAAAAAAACAGTTTTTCTGTCCAAGTCCAATAGGAAATATCCAACCTACCCCAAATAATTATTAAATTCCTTCATAATTAATACATCATTTTATACCAATTTTAGTAATTAATTATTTAAAAACGATTATTTTTTAACAATCCAAGCATCATAGATTAACTTAAAGTTACTTTTTAGCTAAATTATTCAAACATAAATTTATCCTTAAATAAGCGATTATATAAAAAAGCGATTACATAAATAAGCGATTACTGAAATAAGTTTAATTTTTCAGCTTACCCAAACATACCCTAAATTGCACTCTCTATCAGTTGAGATTAGGAAAAATTTACTGAAAACCTCCCTTTTATTTATAAAATTTGCACTACTAGAACAATGAACATTTTCAACAATTAAAACATTAAATATGTCAATAAAGATATTATTAATAAAAGTAATATTGACAATTAGTGACATCGAAAATACTTACAGTATAAGTATTTTAGAAGGTCATTAATTGTCAAAGAAGAGTTTATAACTATTTTTAACAACTAACAAATATCAATATAATATTTTTTGACAATACATTTATCAATATTTTTTGACAATTACATCTTAAAAATGATTATTATTGTTATAGTGATATTTTATAATCATTGAGTTTATAAAATTATTACATCAATCTTTCATGAATCATTGATTTAGGAAAGGTTAGTATCATGTATGTACACAAATAAAAGAGTTGTTGGAGTGAATTTCACAAATCTCCCAAAAGTAGGCGTAACTCACCCATAAATCAATATTTGACGTAACTAACTTTATTAAAAAAAAAAATTCAAAGCATTACAAGTTACTTGGATCATGCCGAGGTTTCATCTTTTTTGGTAAATAACTTCAAAATGGTTAAACACTTGTTAGCATCAAGGCTTTAAACTGTGGTGATGACACGTTGTAATTATTACCATTATGGAATATTGCAGAAAAAACGGTGAACACCTTCAAAACTGCAATAACGTTTTCTAAACGTAAAAAAGTAATTTCAAATATAGTAGCAAAAATAAATAAAATGGAGTTAAGGCTTGGACACTTGATCCTTCTAAATAAGGTTTTGGATTAAGTTTTGCATAAAGATAAAACCAACTTTATAGGGTTTTACCTTATAAAGGAATAACTCTGACTTGAATCAAAATAGTGTGGTAAATTTTGGGAGAGATTATTAGGTGCACTAAGAGTAAGAGATTTATTTGCTCTGTACCACTTATATTTTAATACATCAACTATTTCATCCCTTATTTGAAATTTAACTCACTCTTTCCACATTGTAATTGATCTTTTAGATTATGTGTCATGCAATGAGTGGTGCAGAGCAAATGAATCTCTTACTCTCGGTGCACCTAATAATTTTTCAAATTTCGCATACTAGTGATAGTGATGAAAGGGAAGTGTGCCAACAGAAAATTGCAAGTCCTAAAACTTGAGTAGAATACACAAGTTATTAGAGAATGTTAAGGAACTATTTCACCTAAAAGCTTAAGCTGTTAGGTTGAGGTCCATTAATGATTTTATATTATATCACACCCCCTCACGCTCGAATGTCTCTTTTGAGCTTGAAGCATGAATAATGCACGACCTATCTAGTCTTGTGCTTAATTTTTAATTATTTTGTTTTTTTATCGAAATTGGAGTTTGAACCCCTGACCACTTGATCAGGAGGCTTTGATACCATGTTAAGAAATCATCTCACCTAAGAGCTTAAACTTATAGGTGAGATGTTTTCTTTAACACAAGTATTTCAGCAATCCTAAAATATATAAAATTCGGTCTAAATCTAGATTTTTCTGTATATAATAGGGTTAAAGCAACATGTGGATTTAATTAAATAATTGTGTGGGAAGAATTTGTCAGTATCTTTATAATGTTATTTTTATAAGCAAATCCTCTGCTTCTGCCCAGGATTGAGAAGATTAACATAAAAAGTATACGTAGCCAAGCAAAGGTGATTGGAACACTAACAACTGTTTCTGGTGCCATGGTGATGACACTGATGAAAGGTCCAATTCTTGATCTTTTTGGGACATATGGAAGCAATTACCACAATCAGCATAATAATGATGGTGGGGCAAATACTCAACATGCAATAAAGGGGTTTGTGATGATCACAATTGGTTGCTTTAGTTGGGCTTGTTTTGTCATCCTCCAAGTGAGTTATTGTCTGACTCATTAGTTCAATAATAATAATAATAATAATAAACAATAATATAATCAATAATAATGCTAAGTGTACGATGAAAAATCAGCCAATACGGTCAATGGACCTATTTTGACTTTAGTTTTGGCCCGATGGTCCATAATCTCATTTATTGGTTAGTTTGGCTGTTTTTTTATTGTACTATCATTACCCTAATATAACTCAGACACTGTGGCTGAATGGTTGGGGTTCACTATCCTTTGATCATACCCTTCGAGGTGCTGTGAACACTCCAGTCGTGATCCGAAAAAGAAATAGTAAACAAATTATATAAAATATTCTCAATAATGGAACTCCTTTTTTCTTTTCTTTTTTTGAAAAAAATAATATTTTGATGTGGTTCCTAATCAAACACAACTTCATCTCTTTCTTTAGGGTATTACTCTTGAAAGCTACCCTGCTGAGCTCTCTCTTACTGCATGGATATGCCTATTGGGAACAGCTGAAGGTGCTGTAGTAGCTATGATTATGGAAAGGGGTAACCCTTCAGTTTGGTCTCTGAAATGGGATGTCAAATTGCTGGCTGCTGTTTACAGTGTAAATCCATCCAACCAAACTACTGAAAATATAAGAGAAAATTATTATGCATTTAATTTTTGTGAAGTGACCATGTAAATTTTTTTAGCAAAGTCATTTTCTTAATCACACGTTGCTACATCATTCATGAATGTTAATTCCTATGAGTGATGCTAAATGTACAATGAAAAATCAGTCAAATCAGCCAATAAATGAGATTTTGGACTATAATTACTCATCCCATTACAATTTCAATAATGATGTGGGCCCAAACCAAAGCCAAAATGGCCCAATTGGCTGCATTGGCTGGTTTTTTATTGTACATATAGCATTATTGATTTCGTATATTCACCATTACATGAAAAGTTGTAAATTGGATAATTTAACTCAATTGTTATACGAAACATATTGAATGGTCCATGAGTGAAATTTTAAAGTGAAAATTAATTGGAAAAATAATATAATACATATAGTTGCATCATTCATTTCCTACTGCAAATTACTCTAAGAAGGCACTAAGATTGACGCAATTCTTAAAGTAGTGTTGCATGTAACTAGGTTAGTCATTGTCATAACTCATGAATGGTTGGTCAATTCCTCAAGCATGCCAACTAATTCTAGTTCTCATTATATGAAACAAATTGAATATTGAAAATATTCTCATGCAGGGTATAGTCTGCTCAGGACTGGCATATTACATGCAAGGACTAGTGTTGAGAACAAGAGGACCAGTCTTCGTAACAGCATTTAGTCCCCTCTGCATGGTCATTGTTGCTATTATGGGTTCCTTCATTCTGGCTGAGCAAATATTTCTTGGCAGGTAGTTATAAAAATTTAAGTATCAAATAATAATTTCCTTTTAACAAATTAGACTTATATCTCCTCAGATTTGTTGAAACTCACCGTTCATGAAATCATTAGACCAACATTCCTTGAGTTTTAAAAATTATTACGGTGCCCTTCTCCCCGTTATCGTACATTAAACATTGTATCTAAGAGAGGTAAGTATTTTCCTCACAAATAAGGGGGAGCCTGTGATGAATTTCATTAAATTATAAGGTAACGTTCATTTTCAATGATTTTGAGATCATGAAGTCAGTGTCACACGAGTTAGAGTTAGAGTCACAGTGACTCCAAAATTGACTCTGAATACACTCTGACATATTTGTGCCTCTATTCCAACACACAGTGACTCGTTTTCAATCTACATTGACTCCAAAATTAGAGTTAATAGAAAATTAACAATTTAGTTCTCTAAGTCACTGTGACTCTGTTCCCATCTGCACTGTGACCCTCACACCAAACACTTAACAGAGTCAAATTTTCACTGACCCTTGACTCTGACCTGAGAGTACGAAAAAACAAACCAGCCTAAAAGAGTTCATTATAATTTGTCCTTCTAAGAACAAAATTAAAGGCAGTTAATGGAACATGGCAAATTATTTTACAGGGTGGTTGGTGCAGTTGTCATTGTTTTGGGCCTCTACCTTGTAGTATGGGGTAAAAGCAAAGATTACAACCCATCAAATCCAATTGTTATTGATGAGCCTGTATTGCCGTGTAAGCAAATTCCAGAAGAGGCCAGCACCAGAAAGGATCATTGTATTCACGAAGCTGGAAACACAACTCAAGATGAACAAGTATGAGGGAAGGTCTCTCAACAAATATTATTATGTAAATTTGAACTATGCTAGAGTACTCCAGCTACTAAGCACCTTCCAAATGTTTTATATGGTGCAAAATAGGCTGTGTGTTTCTACTTGTTTCATCTTTCAATTATTATCCAAGAGAGTAGATGTAACCGTAAAGTTCTCAACAAGACAGAAAGAAGAAGATAACCAACATTTAACTTTGAAAACACACTATATTGTTGCCGTGATGGCGTTAGAGACATTAATTAATTAATAGCAGCAACAATCAAGATATATTCTCCAACAAATGAATTCCCTCACCAAATGAAAATCTTCAGATAGTACCGGAAAAAGTCTATCCAATATAGTCATATAAATTTTCATTTTGAAATTTCAATCAAACATAACAAAATGGAGATAGGTCCATTCACCAAGAAGCTGCTAGTGCATATACTGCACAGCCAGATATAGCTTGATGAACAACACATTGTTTATCTCCAACAGGGTACAAAATCCTTTATCTTTCTAAATGTTTTCTCAAATCAAGAGTCATCACATGCGCTTAAGATTTAGTAGTTTCAATAAGATCATGACTCCAAAACAGATTTCCCTTCATGAAATTTACAGACTATATGCAACCACAATGCATTGGATTTGCAAAAGCATGTTTCATTTTGTTTTCAGGGTTCCCTTCTATTTTTCCCCAAGGATGACTTGAACTCAAAAGGGGAAACATGATTCAAAACGTAAGTTAGTGTTAACTATCAGGCATCAGCCAGCAAAAGTATATTGAAACATTACTCTTATGAACCAAACAAAGATGTTTCTATCTTACAACACAAAATTGCTCCTTTACAAGTTAGAACAATTGCTTTACATCATCTTTTCCACAAATGCGCTGGAGTTCTCGTGCTGCAGCCATAAAGGATTCTGTATATGAGAAATGAAGACCCAATGTAAAAAGGAAGAAATATTTACCCGGACTGAACACTTATGTAGCTTGTTTACTATGTACAAGACACAAAATACAATACAAAACAGAAAATGACATGTTTGTTTAGTACAGACACATACAAGACAGACTATATCTGTACAAATATCTTCTGTAGTTTGTGTCCACACTCAGAGTAGGTACACAAAATACAGGTGCTGATACAGAAATTTTAATGAAAATTTTGTTCCAAGTTTATACCTATTATTAATCCATAATTCCACCGGTTGTCCTTATTTTTTACCAAAGCCCCAAAACAAAATTTTGTATAAATACAAACACAAATTTATTCTGTACACACTAAAACAAACACAAAACAAAATACATAAAATTTTCTGTATTATATTGTACTGTATCTGTATTTCTATATTGTATTGTATCAACTCTGAAACAAACACTAAATTAGGGTTTGACGGATAAAAATGAGGATAAAAAATTTACATCAACAAGTTTCATATATAAAATAACACCTTAAACTCATCTATCTACCCTCACTTTCATCCATCAACCGAACATACAACAAAACAAATAAGTCAATGTCAATGAAAAACACAATAGTCACTAAGCAAGATAAGTTACCTTTCCATATGCGAAAGGATTTCTGATTAATAGGTGAACCAGTTACTGTCTGAATAACTTCAAATAACATATTTTGCGGTGTGCTCCTGAGCTCTTGTACAACCCCATATATAGTTTTCCCACTCTCGAAGTAAATATGATTATTGGGGTGTTTTGTCTTGCAACCAGCATGTCGTTCAAACTCGTATGCATTAATAACCTTGAGAAATGCAATATCAGTCAGAGACAACAACATTGGTCTAATAAGATTCTTCAATATAACCAGGATAGAACAAACTTACCTTGGAAAAATTACAAGACTGACAGCTGCATAAATATCCAGCACCTTTTATAACACCTCGAAGTTCCTTCTAACAAGCATAGGAAGAACCAGATATGTGATGAAAGATAAGCTACTGTGAAAGATGAACTAGTGAATACTAAATTTTACCTCCCGCGACCAGGCCTTATACTTTACAGAGACACCATCAAGCATACCGGTGGATAGCAAACTTTTGACATTTGACGGGAAGTTGTTTGAAGTAGCTTTCTTAGACATTTTTAACTCATCTTTCATCTTTGAAACACTTTCAGTTTCAGATGCAGATGCCAGTGTTGTACTTGGAATTAAATTAGAATCAGATTGAATCAACTCTTTTTCATTCACAGCTGACTTATGTGAAGGTGTTTGGCCCATCAACAGTTCATAGCTGGGAATGAATATGCCTGAAGGAGTTGTACTATCATCATCACAGCCACCAAAGGATATGATAGTGCTCTCTCCTTTGTTATAACAATGAGAAACAAATGACATGTTATCTCCACCATTGCAGTAGGTGTGACCGGTAGATATAGTGCCATCATCAATCATATTGAATAAGTGGTCTCTTGACATGGAATTGTCATCAGCCTTGTTGTAAACTTGAGCAACAGATGTTACATTACTATCCACCTTGCTAAATCCTTGATCAAGTGATATTGTATTACAGATCTCCTTGTAAGTTTGATGTATAGATGAGGTGTCGTCTCCCTTGTTATAAGATTGAATCATTGTCAATAAACTTCTATCCGTCCTACCATACACGTCATCAATTGATACCATATTGGCATCCCCTTTGTTGTAGGGAAGATTCATTGCTATGGAACTACTGCCCCCCTTGTATGCATGAGGATTTGACACAGTATTGCTAACTTCCTTATCATAAGGGTTATTAAGGGGAACATGCATTATATTCTGAGATTCCTTCACTTCATCAACTTCAACTTTTCTGGTTCCATCATAATTAAAAACTAATCGAGGATCTAATGTAGAGGACATGGATAAACTAAATGAAAAATCACTGCCAAAGGGGTCCATGCTATCCTTTCTTTCAACATTTGACTTATTATCTATACTAACAGAGGAAATGTTTGCATCTTCGAACTTCATAATAGCTGTATCTGGGTCAGATAATTGTTCAGTAAAATGACCAGATAAAGAGTGAAAACTTGAAGAATTTCCCCATGAAGAAATATTGGAGTTGACCATTCCTGATAATGAATTGTTTGGAGCCTCTATTGTCTGCTTCTTATTGGGAAGTAGATCCACTTCAGGGCCATCCATGAACCATTGATGAGCACGCTTGGACTCAATTCTAGAGGAATTGTCACATGCCATGTCATCATTCAAACAGCCTGGACTCTTCCCCAACCAAAATGCTTGATTGTGGAAAGACTGTCAAAGAAAAAATGATTCTTTACAAAGAAGACCTTACTGAAAGTTTACAAATAGAAAAATGCTAACACAATCAGTACAGATAAAACTACAAAAATAAACATCAGTACGCATCTCATTACCAACAGAAAAAAATCATACAATACCAGCGCTGTTAAAAAACAATGGAAAACAATCATGTGGCTCCTCTAAAACCTCTTCTTCACATTTTCTATTGACCCCGTAGCTTAAATTATGACTACTCAGAATAAATCTGAGCCCAAAATGTATCCACATGATAAAACACAATCACATGAAGACACACACATCTAGCTTAACACAATAAGCATGCAATGCAATGCAATCATTTTGACCAAATTTCTAAATCAAGTAGCAAAGAACTATCATAAATCCCTTAAACAGCTTATTGTTACTAAAGAAGGAATTTAAAAGAAAAATATAAAAACATACATTTAAAAAGTTTTAAGCAGGATGATGATGATCGAAGGGTTTAAAAAAAAATACAACTATACTCAACAAGAGTGTGTCTTCCATTACGGAGAAGATCACTTGGTAAATGATGTTTTGCAAGTAATATATCAGGCAAATAACAGAAAAAGGAACTGCTTGCCATATTTTAAAACTAAACATTTATGGAAATTTCAAATTGAATCTTAGTAAACCATGCAACTAAGGAATGGGAGAACTCCTTTAGAATATTGCAGAATATATATCAATAATATCTATAAACATTATGCACATTTTCTTACTAAAACAACCCTCACTCTCATACCTTCCAAGAACCAAACCAAATAGGAAATCTAATGGTAGATCCATCTGATATCTGGCTAAAACACAAAGTTTTAGTTCTGGTTTAAAGTGGTCCAAAATACATGCTACAGAAAACTCAATTAACTCAGTCCTAAAGCCTTTTCCTCCCAAGTTGTCACATTCAAAACCCATGACCTACTTTAACCTCAAACACCAAAAGCTTCAAAACCACAAATAGGCAGAGAAAGCATGAAGTGGTGGGCTAGTATATTCCATCTCTAGACGACCATAATGATAATAATAATAACACTCATTTCATGATGCAACTCAACCTCAAGTTGTACAAAATAAAAGCAAAGCAAAACATACCATATCTGGGTTACTGCAAACTCCTGCTCAATAAGACAATGGTAGCTATATTTTCCTTTCTACAATGAAGAAAAAAGTATAGTGAAACTTTCTACACATAGCTCATAAGAAACACTTCATGACATATAAAAAATGCAACACTCTTTCCAGCTATGCAATTTCCCTGCCAATGAGCACACAAAATCAACTTTCATGTAGTTAACAAATAAATAAAATCTATTATTTTTACTAAAATCGAACATGCAGTGTTAAAACCCACACCTTTCAAGTAAGTTGGAGTTAGTGTAGGCAAATGCAAGTACGGAAAATCAATGAATTTCCATGTTATTGCAACTAAATTATTATCAGTTTTCAATCAAACCCAGTTCATTTCTTGCCATTTATATGCATTAAAAATGCAAAACCCTAAACCTAGGAACTCACGATCGCAACATAAACCAGGTGTGTGAATCACACGTACCCTCACGGCGGGCGCGATCGGCGATGTAGAATATTCGAGAAAAATTCCGGCGAAGAATGGCCGGAATACACTACCGGCGATTGTACGGACGTTGAACGCGGTGAGATCTAAAGAAGAAGAAGGGGAAGGCGGATTTTGAGGATAAATTAAGAGATTGTGCTCCGCACGATTGCGTTGTGACAAATTATCATCACCGTACACGTGGCGTGATCAGGCCCTGGTGCGTCAGGAAGCACCAACCGTAGTTGAAGACACGCAGATTCACCCTGTGATAGGTTAATCAGCATTTTTGGTTATGCATATTAGAATCAGTTCTCTTCAAATGTGGTTAATCTCAAGTTAACTCTCTTTTATTTAAGTGACGTTAAATCTTCAAATAATGTGTTTGGATAAAGTAATTTAAGAAGTCAATTTAATTTTTGATAGAATTTAAAATTCTTTATCATATGTGTTTGTTGTAAGACTAAGAGTAATGTTATATCTGTATAATAATCTAACATTTTAAAACTAGTAATCCAACTTTTATTATTATACAATAATCCAACATTTTTAAAAGTTTGATTAGTAATTTCAAAATATTGATTTATTACACATGGTGGTAGATGGTGGCTGATTTTGTGGTGTACACAAATCATTTCTCATGTGTTACGTACAAGGTTCTGAAAACCGGACAGGATATCGAACCGGTTGAAGGAAAGGTTCAGAGGTTTAGAGGTTCAACCGGTTTAACCGGGGGTTCAACAGCGAATTTAAAATTAGGGCATAATAAAATACAAAATGATAAATTCATAAAATATAATTAAGATTTTATATCTTTTTTGGCCTTCTTTAGTTTATTTTTATGATTTTTTTTTTGGTTGCCCACGGTGTCCGGAACTTCGCCCCGACTAATCCGTCGCCCCGGGTCGCGTACCTGGGAATGGCAGGTGAGACTCCCAGCAAGGATTTTTTCCATCCACAAGGCTCGAACCTGAGACCTTGCTTAAGGGACAACAAGCCGCTTACCACTTGTGTCAATCCCTGTTGGTATTTTTATGATTTTTTTACCTAGTTTGTTTGTTATAGTTTTTGTTTTTTGCATTTGGGCTGTGTGCTATCTAAGGGCCCATTTTCTAACCTTTTCTTTTTTGTTTTTGAGAGATGAGTCATAAAGGTCCATCATAAACCTCAAGGATCCCTAATTTCATTTTCTCTCATCTTCTTCTCTAGCTATAGCCTACATGCGCCGCCTCTGTACTTGTTTAATTTCTTGGCTTCCATACTTTACCTCTGCTTCCCATATTCATGTGTGCAGCCTTTGACTCCTTTGTTCTTGTGTTGCTTACTACTTCCTCGTTGTTGTGGATGTATTCTTGGTCGGCGACGGTGCGGCGCAGAGGAGCTCGAACAATAGGTCTGTCATTTGGGGTCTGCGCTGTCAGCGGTGGCTGGTGGCTGGAGAGGTTGTGCTGCTCCGTGGTGGGTGCGATTCAGAGGCTAAAATTTCAGCCGCTCAACCCGCTTGACCGCCGATTTTTGGCCAGTTCGCCGGTAAACCGGCGGTTTGCGGCGCCTTTTTCCCGGCTTGCAATAATACGGTTCTTTGACTGAAATCGGACCGGATTCTCCACCGGTTCGCGGTCCGACCGGCCGGTCCGGTTTTCAGAACCATGGTTATGTAACTTTTGTCGCTTACATCTCGAGTATATTAACATAATAGTTCTAGCTATTTTATTTTAAGAGTTTAATTATGATGCACTGACAGTGTAAAACATTTTATACTATCAGCCAATTATATTTATTAATTTGTGTGACTTTATAGTTAGTGGTTGGTTGAAATAAAGACTTTGTTGATGTGTCAATCTATGATTGAATGTCTGTATAAAATTACTTTACACTTATAGAAGATTAAAATTAAATTCTTATTTTAATTATGGTGGTATTGATGATATTTTTTATTATGATGATTGTATGTGGGTTGATTGAATTATATGGAACTTATATGATATGTAGATGACATGATTTTAATTAATTTATTTAATGAGCAAGACTTAGACTAAAATTAAATGATTAATGACTAAACCCCCAAATTTGTCCCTCCAGAATTTACAATCGGACATTATAGTCCCTCCAGAATGAGAAAGTAAAAATTAGTCCTTGCACATGTCAAACGTCGGACATATTAGTCCCTCTGTTAATATTCTCACATGGGGATGATGATCGGTGATGATGTGGCACCGTTAAATGACACATCATCATCACCATAAACTAAACGATGTCGTTTTGATGTTCCAAATCATCACTCACTTAAGATTTTAGAAGGGAAGTGAAGTGTTAGAGGAGAGAGAGGGGTGAGGTGGGGTTAAGTGATTGATGATTTGGAACATCAAAATAACGTCGTTTAGTTTATGGTGATGATACTGTGCCATTTAACGGTGCCAGATCATCACCGTTACTGCCAGATCATCATCCATATTTGAGAAGATTAACAGAAGGACTAATAAGTTCCATGTTTAACATGTGCAGGGACTAATTTTTACTTTCTCATTCTGGAGGGACTATAATGTCCGATTGTAAATTCTGGAAGGACTAATTTGAGGGTTTTATCATGATTAATTGAATAATAAAGAGAAATGAATGATTATTTTCATGAAAATTTTAGTGAGAAATGGAATGAGATCTCAAAAATTATTTAGAACTCACGTTCGGTGTTTTGAAATGTTTTAATTATGATTTTTCCGACGTCAAGACTAAATAATTTCGATTTAATATTGATTTCACTTGAGAACCATTGATTTATAAATAATTCTAATAATCTATCATTGGTGGAATTAATAATATGAAGGTTTTATTATTCTCGACATCATTGAGAGTCTCACTCAATAGTTAAAATTTTACGTAATGTTCATGCGCTATTTAGATTTATAATTTGAGATAAAATGAGTAAGTGAGTAAGGCGAGAGAGAGCTTACGCTTGACTTCAAACCTAATTCAAACACTTCATATGAGTCAAGAAAAATCAAACACCTAACTCCACTCAAATATATTCATACTCACCACCTAAACACAGATAACACTCACACAACACTCCCATTTTACCACAACTAAGGTGGCAGCCTATAAACACACCACACCCCCTCATTCCACCCCATTTTCATCATTCTTCTCCTCACTTCAGAGCTCACTCATGGCCATCATAGAGAGAGAGGAAGAGCAACCCTAACCTTCAAGAAAATCATCACCAAACCTCCAATTCAAGTGAGTTGCACATGTAGTTAATCTTGGTTGATGTTTTCCCTTGATGATCAGGCTAAATTTTCATTGATTCTTGCCCTGACTTCATATAAAATTTGGATTGCATGTGTGTGTGTGAGTTCATATTAAGAAATCTGATCTTAGAGATAATAGGAGGATGATGCATGTTCTTGATCATGCATGCAATGGTGATTTAAGTTAGTTTGATTGTTGTTGAAGTTTAATTTGAGATTTTCCTACTGATTCATGCTGCATGCAAGTTCTGGTGATGGTATGCAAGGATTAGGGACGAGTTGCGGGGTGTTGTTAGTGCAATTCTGGTGTTGGAGGGTTGGGTTCTGCATTTTCGCAGAACCCGATCGCCCTAGCAAGCTTTGGCTGCCAGAGCGAGCCCTCTGCATGGCAAACTCGCTATGGCGAGATTCTGTGGCCACAGAGAAATGTCATTCAAGTATTTGAAAATTTGGGCAACGCTTGCTCGCCTCAGCGACGTACAACCGCCAGAACAACTCTTCTGGTGTCAGAATGAAATATTTCTTTTCAAAAATATGTTTTAGAGGTTGAGATAGTGCACCATTGGTTTAGAAACTCTTTTCTAACCCTTGAAAATAATTATTATTAGAAAATGCATGTCTTTTTAAAAGAATGATGAATTAATCATGTAAATGCATGTGAAATAATGTTGATGTAAGGACTTAAGTGATAATGAAATAAGTGTATATTGAGTATAAGGTTTAAGTTATGATTATGAATTATTATTTGATTATGATTTTGATTGATGATGGATATGCAATACTTGTGAGTCTGATTATGATGCTTTTGTGAATGTTGGTAATGGTATTGAGGTTCAGAATGTGAACCGATAATGGTGGAGATGATTATGAGAAATGATGTTGATGTGATGAGATACCAGGGAGATTCCAAAGTCCAGTTTGTATACTGATGATGATGATGTTGATATGATGAGATACTGGGGAGAATCTCGAAGATCAGTTTGTGTGAACTGATAGAGATGATTGTGGTGTTTATGTTTATGTTGCTTATATTGTTTGTTTGTGATGTAGTCATCAAATTGAAACTTCTAGTACGCCTAGATCCAGCCATCTAGAGGCAAGAAGGTGATGCATAGACCATGTGGGTTGGATGGTGTGTGTCTCAGTATTGGTGGTATCCACGTCAATGACCCTAAGTTCAGAACTCAGAGCATACATTGGGACACTTAGTTCCACCTAAGATACCGGGACCTCATCCCCGAATTATAGATACCGAGTTGTGCCCCCAATGTAATGATTTGATACTGGGACTGGGTCTTGATGATTGGTGAAAGGCGTACACAGCATGCAAAGTGGAAAATAGCTAACCATTATAGTTACACGAAGACGAAGAGGTCCGAGAATGTGAAAGTGGTCCGGAGTTCTCTATAGTGTGGCCTATGGGAATTTCCGTTGAACGCTATGCATTACTTTGGCTTATGTAGGTTGCTAGTGACACGATAACTTAGAAGTAACCATAGGATCTCCTAGATCAGACCAATAGGTTGTTTGTCCATTAGAAGCACGTACCTTGATTCTTTTATACTATATTATATTTTACTTAAAATCAAGGCGTTGCTTTGAATGACTAGAATTAACATATGAGTACGTAGGTCTAAGTACTCCTAGCAACTCACTGAGATTTCCAAATCCCATCTCTTTTGTATGCCTTAATTCTAGGGATTGATGGATCTGCCGCCCCAGCCACCCTTTGCTACTATTAGCTTCACAGTCGTGAGGTATACGTCAACCACTGGCCTTGTTACTTTCTCTTCATCGATCTTAGGTATCTATCGTTTTGCGTTACCAAAGCTAGTTGCCCGATACCCTTTCCTGGACGGACAACCTGGGTTTGTTCCTGCCAATGCATACGAGCATCTCGTACCCAGCCCTGTTCCTCCGCCACCTGTAGCTGATGCTGCCAAGTGGGTTAACTCCCTGGAGGACTCTGACCCCGAGGAGATACCGACAGAAGACTCTGACCTGGAGGCTGAGATGGACCAGGACATTGATATTGACAGAGATTCTAGTAGGAGTCCTGGGACTTTGTTGCCGCTATTGATGCAAACATGACCGCTCTGATATCGCCACCACCGCCCTCTCAAGTTGAGTCCATGATTGTTTGGGTTACAGAGACACTGGATCTAGAGTCAGAGGGCTTACTGATAAGGTTATCGGCAAGTGCACCAAATCGTTCAAGTAATAAAAACCACGGTGAGTGGGTATCGTTCCCACGAGGATTAAAGAACCGAGCAAAAATTTCTTAAAGTAGATTTCTAATTAGAGGAATCCAATAAAGTGTAATGGATGAACATATAATGCAAATTCAAAAAGCTACTGAATGTAAAAAGGCAGTAAAAGTTTAATTAAAAATTCAATTGGTGAAAGGTTAGGGAATTGGGTTCACGTATTTTCTGAAATTAATAAAACAATTGCTTGCCTTTAAATTTTAAAACCTCAATTCAATGAACGAATCTTAAGTTGTCAATTCCAATTCCTTGGTAATTTAACACTTTTTCTATGAACAATTAGTCAATCCCTTGATCAAATCGTTTCAAAGAAAAGAAAATATTTATACTGATTCAAAGTTCACTAAAATCTTAATTCTATTCCTAGATATTAATCTTTCTGGCAATTTCCGTTAAGCTAATTCACAAATTTATTTTCCCAAATAAACACATGAATCCAAGATAAGTTGAAAAGTGATTTTCCAATCCTCAGAACAACACAATACAAATAAGGTAATTGCTTGAATTGAATTAATAAAACTCAAAGGTTCACAATCATCAAATTAACTCATAGTAATACGATCCCCCTTTCCCTAACAAAGAAATTAGTTGCTCATGATTAAAGTAAACAACACATAAAAATTGAAAGAAGACATTTTGAAGAACGAATAACTGAATTTATTGAAAAACAGAGTAAAACAGAGTACTGGAATAATTCAAAGGAAAAAAACCAAGATAATATGAGCTTCCATTCTAGTCCTATATATAACCAGATAGTCCTAGAATTCAAATTGTATCTATCCGTAAAACAAAGGGATTTTTGTTTAAAGATAACTCAGAATTAATAGCAATTAGATTTGCATTTGAAATGTTCCTGAATAATAGCACACTTTTGGCATTTAGTTATGATGCTCTGCTCCAGTTTCTTCGGACGCAGGGCCTCACCCGCACGCGAATCGCGATGGCCAGTGGATCTTTAGGGCGCGGATCGCATGGCTGGTGCTAGGCGTAGGCTTCCGGGGCGCAATGCGCGCAGCAGGCGCGACGCGCTGGGTGTGGCATTCCTTTTCGGGCGCACGGCGCCAATCTGATGCGGGGCGCCTGTTCCTTGCTTCCCTTTCCATCCGTTTCTGAGTTTGAGGCGCGAAGCTTTACCAGGACGCGAGGCGCTCATAACTTGTCTAAATACGCCGAAGTTTCAACTATTTCCTGAAATTTATCACCAAAATAATACCCAAAACGTAATATAACCCAGGAAATTTCAATTTACTCTAAACTACTTAAATTACTCTAAGAACATACTGAAATTAACTAAAACCAACACAATTTCTTAAAAATTAAACCACAAAATTAAATAAAGATGCCAAGGCATCACTTACTTGTTGAGGAGCCAGAGGCGCCAGTTCAGGAGACACCGGTGTTGCCCGTGTTATCACATGTTCGGGAGGAGGAGTCATTACTAGTGTTGGACGATATGCGGCTATACTGGTTCGAGGATGATTCGATGATGCAAATATTTGAGACCAGATGCTAGAGGAGGACCGATGTCGTGTTGCATAGGCCTCACGAGGACGTCTTTTGTCGATATTTGTAAGATATATGTATCTTTGTTGTGAGCCTGTGTTTCTTGTACTCCTGACAGTTGAGCAAGCAATCTTTTTGTTATATGTCTAGCTCATCAACTTGCCTCCGGATTTGTTTTAGCTCACTAGAATTTCTTTTTATATTCCTCATGATGTGTACTGGCCATGTCCTTTTTGTATGGTAGGCAACCTTTGGACTTGTATTTATTTATATTTACTCTAACAGACATATGACCTGTAGTCCTGTACAATTATTTTGTAAAACTTAAAAAAAAAAAAACACACACACACACATATGATCATGTTTTGATAGATTGCTATTCCTTTATTTGATTTCCATTCTTTTTGGATTATGTTGTATGTTATAACTCGTGCATATCTTGATGTCATGGCTCATTGGTTTCTATGTTATCATTCAATTTCTACTCATATGTTATCATTATATATTAAAAAAAATATGTGTTTATGGAAAGTAGCATTCTAATGAGTTAGTTAATTAACAATTTGAGATGTTACAATTTTTTGTATTAGAGCAGTTTGGTCCAATTGAGCCTGAAGACTGAGCAAGCTATGTGTTCCCTAAGCCTTGTATTCTTTTTTGTTCTATTTGCTATGTCTCTTAAAAGTATCTTATTCTTGACCATCGTGAATGCAGTTAGTACCTCAATGCTTTGCGTTGAGATGAGCTTGACCAACTCATTGATAATGCAGGTATTGATAGGATAAGATGAGAGGCTGACATCGTCAATCTCCTTCTAGGGCGGATGGAGCACGACATCCTTTCATCCAGGAAATCCTGCAAGCCGTTAGTGAACAATCTAAAGCGTCGATTAGGATGGTACTGGCGATGGAGGCTAGGCGGACACCTCCACCCCCTATGAACGAAGATATGCAACGCTACAAGGAGTTCAAGCAAGGTGATCCTCCTGTCTTTCATGGAGAGCTGAACCCAGACATCGCCGATAGGTGGATACAAGGGATCAAGCAAGTTTTTGAGGATGTGACCTACACGGAAGATCAGAAAGTGAAGTTTGCTACTCGCCAGTTAAGATTCCAAGCCGAGTCCTAGTGGAAGGCCACCAAGCCAATATTCCAACCAATGGAAGGGCAACTGAATTGGAAAGTTTTTAAGTTTGCTTTCTATGACAAGTATTTTCCTCAAAGTGTTCGTGATGCTAAGGACCGAGAATTCCTAGACATGATACAAGGAGGCATGATTAGGCTGGAATACACATCTAAGTTTGATCGTTTATGCCAGTATTCCACCACCTACAGGACAAACCCGAATGAGGCATGAAAGTGTTCGAGGTATGAACATGGATTGGAAACAGAGCTGAATGAGTGGTGTAACACCCCAATTTTCATTAAGTCCTAATCAAGAGAAATTAGGGGTAATTGACCTTGTTTAGGATTTAATTAAGTTTGTGTAGATAAGTTTCTTCCAGTAAACCATTACATGTTATGTGATCTAAGTTTATATATATGTGTTTATTTCATGTTATGTGATTTATGTGTGTTTATCATGTGCTATGTGATTTATGTGTATGTACATGTGTATTCATTATATGTTGTGTGATTTAGGTGCATATATGTATTTTATTTTATGATTAGATGATGCATGAGGTTAGGAATTATGTATGCATGTTTATAGCACGAGTAGGGACGTTTTAGAAGTGTTTTGGGGCTATTTTACAGCCCAGTAATGGATTACCACGGGGTGGTAATTGATTCCACTGCACAAATTTCCAAATATGTGCATTTTAACAGGCTGTAATCGATTACAGACTGCGCATTTAGAGTTTTTAGTGCGTTTTAAGTTACGTATGGGCCCCACACCGTCTCTATAACATGCATAACCATGCCACTCTTCTAGAAACCCTAAACCCTTGTTTCTGAAACACCAAGAACACTCTCTCTAACCCTTGTGCCTCCATTGCTCTTTCTCTCTCTCAAGAACTCAAAGTCATAGCCTTTCCACACCACCAAACTCATATCAAAGCTTACCCGATCACAAAACAAGTTACATACTCTTAATCCTCTCATCAAATAGAGCCTTTCTACCAATTGAATTCTTGAAAAGGAGTCATCCTTGTATTCCTATTGTTCGTGGGGCTAGTGAGAGAAAGTGAGAATGTGTTCTATGTCGGGAAAGGTTGTCTCTACGCATTGCATAGGAAGTCTACAAGAGGTAGGGGTTCTAGGCATTCTTTATTCTCTGTAATCTCATGCATGATGATGTGTAATTGATGAGATTATTAATGTTGTTCGTTTTTCTTATTAGGGCTCATAAAAGGGTTATGTTTTATCGAATAAATTTCAAAGAGAAAGTGTTTTATCGATTGGTTTATGTGTATCTATGTTTTCTATCTATTGGGATGATTCTAGATTAAAGTTTTAGCCATTGGCTCATGAAAAACGTGTTTTAGAAACCCAAAAATCTAAATTCTCGCGTTCGTAATCGATTACAAGAGGTCTGTAATCGATTATGAGCTTAGAATATCCAATCGCGAGAAAACATGACTCTCTGTTAATCGATTACAGCACTTCTGTAATCGATTAGAGCACTGCATATTTTACGAAAATTAACTGTTTTGACCCTTTATGTACCCTAATGTGTTCTACGACTTATATGCATGCTATATATGATTTGTACATGATTTATATATGATTTTATGAGTTGTAATGCATGATTATATGTTAATATGTGATGATGAATTATGATGATGATGTTATATGTCTATGATTATGTAATTATTAAAGTTTAATAACCAAACGCGCTCAGTGACGCTATGTTAAAACGTCATGAAGTGATGACGCTATGTTAAACGCCATTGGGTGACACTATGTTAAAACACAGTAGCCTTCAAAAGGGAAGGCGAATTACCCCCTCTCCCCATTAGTTTAGGATTAGCTCATGCCTAGGGGCCGGTGATGTGGAGGATAGGTCAGGAGGGTGGCTATGTCTCACAGTTAAAGAAAGATAAAGATGTTTAACGTGTTGATATGTAATTTATGATGTATTTATTGTTGATTATTTAAGGGCACTAGTACACTACAGTGAGACGTTTATTTATTTATGCGATGATATATGTATTAATAAAATGAACCAGATGCACTTAGGTAAGACGTTCCGGGAAAAGACTATTTTTAAACTTATAATCGAAATGAACATATTCATGTTTCACTTATTTTATAATTAAACCCGGGGCGGCTTCCTCTACTGAGTTACTTTCCAGTACTCACCCTATGTTTTCCCCTACATGTAACACCCTACTAGATAGCCCTTAACGCTTAAGTCATTTTAGGCCATTTCATAAGGGTTACCTCATGTTATCATGTTTTATCTTTATATTTAAAATATCATATGCGGAAAATAGGCGGGAGTAAAATTTTCGCAATTCATTACGATGCAAAATAAGGACTTTGCGCAATACATAATCGATAATATAAAGCGATATAAAAGTCATACATTAAATAAACATGGTCATATCAAATAATCTCCAATAAAGTACCAAAACATAAATAGATACTAGGGGTAATCCCACAAGCCCAGAATCCAGACTCATGAGACTCCACAATAAATACAAGTAAAATAAATAGCTGCCGGCTAACACAGGTCCGGACTCAGAGAAAATACACTGTAACACCCCAATAATTAGTCCTCCATGCTATAGTCATTTCGGACCAACTATTCGAGTGTCACTTCTTGCACATCATAGCATATGTTATGTTTCTAAAATAGATACTGTGAAAATACGTGGGAATTAATTTCGCAAATATCATACTTCGAAAATAGGGGCAACGTCATATGTAACACCCCGACTTTTATTAAGTCCTAATTAAGTGAGATTAAGGGTAATTGACCTTGGTTAGGATTTAATTCGGTTTGGGTGGATAAGTTTCTTCTAGTCAGACCCTTATGTGTGACGTGATTTAAGTGTGTATATATGTGTGCATTCTATGCTATGTGAATTACGTGTGTAAATTATATGTCATGATAATTATGTGTATTTATGTGAGTGTTCATTGTGTGTGGAAGAGTATGTTGGATGCATATATGAGTTTTAATTGGTATTTAGATGATGCATGAGGTTAGGAATGATGATATAAAATATTTATATGAGTTACATGATGTTATTAGATAATGTTAGTGTTATATATTATTATTTATTTATTTATTTATGTGCATATATGTGTATTTTAATATATGATTAAATATTAGGAAGTTACATGAGCATTATAGAATTATTTGGGATGTTTTAGAGTGTTTTAGCAATTTTTAAGTAATGGTGGGCCCCACGGTGACTCTTGACCTAGCCACTCCATATATAAACCCTAGTAACCCTTTTCACTCCAAAGAAAAACACTCTTCTCCTTCTCCTAGCCGTCATAGACATTCTCTCTCAAGAGCTCCCTAAGCCATTGAAACTCCAAACCACGAAACACTCATCAAACATTACCCAATCCAGAAAATAAATTCATATTCTTAATCCTCCCATCAAGCCAGAGCTTTCTACCGATTCCGTTTCTCCGTTAAGAGTCTCCGGCGTCACCGGACCGTTCGTGGGGCTAGAGAGAGAGGTTACCAACGAGAGCAACGTCGGGAAAGGGTTTCTCTTTGCATATTTCGAAATTGTCTTCAAGAGGTAGGGGTTAGGCATTCTATTTTCATGCATATTGATGATGATTTTATGAGATTAATGTGATGGTCGTTTTTCCCATTAGGGATTTTTGTGCCTTATTATTATTATTATTATTATTATGATACATATGATATATATATATATATATATATATATAAATAAATAAAAAGAAGAAAAAAAAAAGAAAAGACAGTTTACTAGTATATGTATATTACTATTACATCTTATTATTACATAAACTTATACCTAATGGCATGTATATTAGTTAATAACAGGTAGAAATAATAATAATAATATGATAATGATAGAAATATTAATAGGGAAGATAATAATAAAATATTAACCCTAATAATAATAATTATTATGAGCGGGTAAGTACTGTTAATAATAGATAAGTATTATTAGTAATAGTTAATAAATATTATTAACAATGGGTATGTACTATTGACATGTGTAATGGTTGGTACTAGGTAAATAACAAGAGACTATATTAATAATAAAAATTAAAATAGTAATTATAAATAATGATAATTAATAAGTTTAGAGTAATAATAATAATAATAATAATAATAAAAGAATAATACAGTAAGAACAACAACATGTATAATATATGATATGTAATTATAATAGTAATAGTAACAATAATAGTATAGAAGACAAGATTGGTGATGAATAAAATATAAGAGTTTACAAGATACTTAAGGATAGAGTACAAAGTACAAGTAAAACTAATATAAAGTATAAGTAAGAAATAATAATAAAATAAACGAGATCATATGACATGAAAGGTATAGAAGCACGGAGAATAATATTTATAAGTAGTTGTATATCATGTTTATTTGATAAGGAGTTTTATTTATTTATTCTCTATGATGTCAGAGCAAGTAAGTCTATGTGCTATGTTTATTCCATGATGTTAAAGAGTATAAATTGACATGTTTTGACCCTTTTATGCTCCCTAATGTGTTATACGACTTGTGTATTTGAATATATAATTATTTATGGAATATGTATATGTTGTACTGAGTATATGTGTTGTTTTTATGATGAGTTAAATTGTTGACATGATTATATGATTTATATAGAGATTAATTATTGGATATACGTGATGAATGTTATATGCATATGATTATGTAATGTTAAAGTTTAATAACCACGCGCTCAGTGACGCTATGTTAAAACGTCACGAGGTGACGCTATGTTAAACGCCACTGGGTGACGCTATGTTAAACGCCACTGGGTGACGCTATGTTAAAACGTCACAAAGTGACGCTATGTTAAAACGTCACAAAGTGACGCTATGTTAAAGGATTACCCCCCCTCTCCCCATTAGTTTAGGATGAGCTCATGCCTAGGGGCCGGTGATGTGGAGGATAGGACAGGAGGGCGGTTATGTCTCACAGTTAAAGAAAGATAAAGATGTTTAACGTGTTGAAATGTATTTTATGATGTATTTATTGTTTATGATTTAAGGGCACTAGTACACGACACTGAGACGTTTATTTATTTATGTGATGATATATGTATTAATAAAATGAACCAGACGCACTTAGGTAAGACGTTCCGGGAAAAGATTATTTTAAACTTATATCTGAAATGAACTCATTCATGCTTCTCTTATTTTATAATTAAACCCGGGGCGGCTTCATCTACTGAGTCACTTTCCATTGCTCACCCTATGTTTTTCCCACCTTTTAGAGGAGCAGACAGAGCAGGATGTCGGAGCACACGAGGAGCCCGGGCAGACTTAGTTTATGATATAGTTCCTTAGATATAAGAGACATGTCTTATTTCCTTATCGGATATTATGCTTTTTATGCTTCCACTACGTTTATTTATTTATTATGTTTTCTCAGTCCGGACCTTTGTTAGCCGGCGGCTATTTATTTACTCGTATTTATGGTGGAGTCTCATGGGTCACAATTTTTGGCTTATGGGGCGAGACCTAGTATTTATTTCATGTTTGTTACTTGATGAGAGTTATTTATATATGATGAGGTATTTTCAGTAGATGTTTGTACCGCTTACATTATCGCTTATCATATGCGCAAAGCCCTTATTTTCTACATCGCGAATGTTTACGAAAAATCTACTCCCGCCTATTTTCCGCGTATTATATTTTAAATATAAAGATAAAATATGATAACAGGAGGTAACCCTTATGAAATAGCATAAAATGACTTAAGCGTTAAGGGCTATTTAGTAGGGTGTTACATCATACATATACCGTTCTTTTTCATCATACATCAGTATTACATAATAATATACATACAGTCCTCTACTTCATCAATACAAGTAGTTTTCCACATCATATATCAGAAATGAAACTAGTAATAATAATAGTAATACAACTACATAAATATCCCGGCTAACATAGATATGGAAATAACTTAACATACATGAACTGGAAGAAAACTAAACAGGGCGGAAGCTTAAAGCTTCCGTCTTCAAGTCCACCTGGCGTCTCTGTCTCAAAGTATACCTAATTACCTAAAATATATATCCACGATAGGGTGAGCAACTAAAAGTTACTCAGTAGGGGTGGCTATCTCGGGTGTATTATAAAAGGGTGAAGCATGTTAAATTCCAATTCAGTAATTAGTTCATAAAACTCTGTAACCCAAGATAACCTCAACCTAGGTGCGTCTTACTCATTTTAATAATGCATACATATATAATTATAAGTAGATATTAGTCCATATAAGTGTGTAAAGACATATGTGCGTCTAAACATAAAAAATACATAATTGCCACAATATAGAGTATGAAATTACAATTAAAAGTATAAGAACATAAGTCCCTTAGGTGTCATGTGTCATGATCTCTTTTACTTGTAATGGCACCACCCTCCCTCTTATTATCCTCCGTCCTGCCTGGCCCCAGGTCATGAACTCATACCTCTCTAGTTTCTACTAGACATCTGTGGGGAAGAGGGGTATATTCACTTTCCCTCACAAAACTGGTATTGGGGACCGAGGGGTGCCAACCCTCCCTTGCCAATCCAATTTGTGGAGAAAGCTTCTCATAAATTGACTTCCTCTTGCACAATGGTATTGGGGACCGAGGATACCAACCTCCCTTGCCAATTCCATTTGTGGAGGAAACTACTATTAAGTTCTTTTCTCATTTCACATGACATCATAGTAAAATCTTTATACATTCAACATGACTATCATATTATACGAAATTCGTATATCTCATGTATCTTAGAATCATCATAATGCACCTATACTCATGAACATACTCACTTATCATCCTTTTTCATAAATATTCATTCGTACATACTTATTTCTATTATATGTATATAATAAACATATTTAGATAACTAATACTTCATACGTATAAAGTGAAATCAGGAAAATACTAAAAATATGAGGAATGCACAGAATCTGCAACATTACTGCGGCCTGGTTGCTAGCGCGCTCCTTGCGGCCGCTAGCGCCCGAGGCGGTGTAACTGCTCGCTAGCGCCCGTAATCTGGCCGCTAGCACCCGTCATGTGTCTGCTCTTGAGCCAGCTTCTAAATCAATAATCATTTTATGCTTATGATGAATTTAACATAACTATATGCAAGAGTATAGAGTTATACATGTTTAGACATTAGTATATTCATTTAAAAACTCAATTCGTCATGACATATTATTTTAAAACCACTAAAATTCATCAAGAAAATACTTTTCTCAGTTCTGTTCTGCACCCGGCCGCTAGCGCGTACATACTGGTCGCTAGCGGCTGAGGCGGTGAAACTCTGTCGCTAGCGCCTAACTTATGGGCGCTAGCTCATGCCTGCTCGCTAGCGGCTACCATGTTGGTCGCTAGCGAGTAGCTCGATTCTGGCTCAAGAACAGCAAAGCAGAACACAACCAACACAATCCCAAAATCTGGTTTTTCGATCATTTAACCTCGAGAAATCGTTCATATATTTTAAACATAACATTAATACTAAACCGCTACCTCTTGTAGACCTCCAAAACAAGCTCTAATCCTCTTCTTGCTCTAAGATCCTTAATGAACACTCCTCCAAAGACTTCCTAAATGATGGTGATGATGATTATGAAGTTTCCTAAGGATTCTAATTGACTGGAATGGTAGGGAACTTTGTAAAGATCATAGATACGTGTTCAGATCTTGTTTTGGTTGAGGTTTGATAATAGAATTTGAAGCTTGAGTGTTTATGGATTTGAGAGTGTTTGAGAGGATAGGAGGATGAGAGAAATGAGTTTCTGAAGTGTTTGAGGTGCTTTTCTGGAGTTATAAGGCGACTTATGGTCGAGGGACTCATCAGCAATTTCAGAAAATTGAGGGACCAAGGCTAGAAGTGCAAAATGCAGAACTTGTTGTTCTGTCTCGACTTGGTCGCTAGTGCCCAACAACACTTGCTAGCGACCGGCCACGCGCTAGCGCACACATGTTATGCGCTAGCGGCTGGTCCTGTGGCAGAATGCAGGTTATGCAGAATTCTTCTCCTAATTGTCCCAACATGCATCCTATTCATCCTCATTGATCCAAACATGATTCAAACCTTATCTAAACCTTAAATATACTTAGGGACATCATATTCTAATTCGTAATATACTAATTCATAATCCTCGCATCCAATTCAACACTAATTATATTACTAACGTGCCAAATTTCCTATTATGCATGCATGAACTCTTCTAAACCTCTTAATACTCTATCTACCATGATTCCAACCACGCTCCACTCTCCAAAACCTCAAAGTCATTCTCAATCCTTATTCTCGTTTTCAAAGCTCAATTATAAGCTTTCACAATACATTTTCTAAATCATAGAATCATATAATGTGTGAAAATCGTGTATACATTTACTCAATCATCCTTGTACATAATCCATATATCAAACAAGTCATCAAAGACACATACAATTCAATTAAGTCTCAAATAAGGTTAATCATCATTAATTACCCTTAATTAAGACGTAATTGAAATCTAGGGTCTTACATACACCAATACTAAATCCAAATAAACGTAACCATGATGCAATAACAGAAAGCTGAAGAGTCTAATAACAAATAAATGCTCCAAGAAAACTAAAGTTGTATGGGCTCCTCATCCGCTTCGGTATCCTGCTGAATCTCATCATCTAAAATGGGGGGAAAACGTGGGGTGAGTACTGGGAAGTAACTCAGTAGGGGAGCCGCTCCGGGTTTATTAATAAAATCGGTGTAGCATGAATGAATTCAATTTCAGTTATAAGTTCTAAAATCATCTTTCCCGGAACGACTTACCTAAGTGCCTCTTGTTCATTTTACATCATATATACGTCATACATAATTATATCATTCGTGTGTGTGCTCTACGTGCCACCTAGTCATACAGGGAAACTTAATCACACATCATACTACGTTTACTTAAACTTTACTGTAGTACACTTTCATAACATTTTATCTCTTTATTATCCCTTTATTATCTCTTTTGGCCTATCCACCCTCCAGTAAACCTCCGATGCACCGATGCCTAGGCATGAGCTCATCCTAACGAAATGGGGAAAAGTGGGATATTCACCAACTGCAAGTGAAGGACCTGTAGCGCCGAGGATGCCAACCCCCTCCTACAGCCTCTCAATCACAAGCTGAATGCTACTATGTATTCTTGCGCCACCCAGTGACGTTTTTCTTATCTACGCGCCACCCGGTGACGTCTCAAACAATGTTTATGCGCCATCCTGTGACGTATTAACAATATACATGCACCACCCAGTGACGTCTTAGTTCACAACACAACATACACATACACATACAACACATAATCCATAGAAACATCTTATTAAAATCATGTATCTCATGCAATCAACTCATATCAACATATCATCATCCAAACAACATCTAAACTCACATACAAACCATAATTAACTCATACATATCATCTATACTGGTTGTAGAACGCATTAGGGTGCATAAAGGGTCAAAACAGTTCATTTTCGCACTACCAGCACTGTCGTAATCGATTACGCAGCTCTGTAATCGATTATCAGAGAACAGCGTTTTCTCGCGATTGGGATTTCAGGCATCGTAATCGATTACGAAGTCGTGTAATCGATTACGAGGTCGTAAAATACGATTCTTGGGTTTCTAAAACACGATTTTCAATATCTATTGGCCAAAATATAAACCTAACATCGTCTCAATCGATAGAAAGCATTGTCATACCAATATCAAACATAAAAACACGTTTAAAACACTTTTCAATTTGCAAAAACCCTTTCTCTTTCAAAATCAATTTTATAATTTAAACCCTTTCATGAACCCTAATGGGAAAAACAACGAACACATTCAAATTTCCATCAATTCATTAACATACATGAAATTTCATGACAATTAGAATACCTAACCCCTACCTCTTGAAGACAATCCTTGTTCTAGACGAAACCCTAGCTTCACGAACGGCCCGACACCAACGATGACCTTTATCGGAGAAAAGCAATCGGTAGAAGCGTCCGGCTCGATGAGAGGATTAAGAATATGCGATTGTTTTCGGGATTGGGTGAGTATTTGTGGGTGTTTCTTGGCATGGAATGACTATGGCTATGAGAGTTCTTGAGAGAGAAAAACTATGGAGGCTACGGGATGAAGAAGAAAATGTTTCTGAAGTGAGAATTAGGGTTTCTGATGTGGTGGCTCGGTTATATATGGTTTAGAGTCATCGTGGGGCCCGAACGACACTTAAAACGTACTAAAAACGCACTCTGCGCACGTCGTAATCGATTACAGACAGGATGTAATCGATTACCGACAGCAAAAATGCCCAGATATGAAGACCAAAGGGCTATAATCGATTACCATCCCGTGGTAATCGATTACAAGGCTACCAAATAGCCTCAAAGCACCTAAAAAACGTCCCAACCCGTGCTATAAACATCCATACATCATTCCTTACATCATGCATCATCTAAACATCAATTAAAACACATATATGCACCTAAATCACCCAACATAAAATGAATACACATGAACATACACCTAAATCATATAGCACATGATGAACACACATAAATCATATAACACATATACATACACTTAGATCACATAACATATAATGATTTACTAAAAGAAACTTGTCCACCCAAACTTAATTAAATTCCAACCAAGGTCAATTACCCTTAATCTCACTTAATTAGAACCTAATAAAAGTCCGGGTGTTACACTACACTTTAGAGAAGCAGACAAAGCAGGATGTGGGAGCACACGAAGGGTCCGCGCAGACTTAGTGTATGATATAGTTCCGTAGATACCAGAGACATGTTTTATTCCTTTATTCAGACGTTATGGTTTTTATGATTCCTCTACGTTTAGTTATTTATGATTTCAGAGACCGGACCTATGTTAGCCAACAACTAGATATTGGATATGTATTCAATAATGCTTGTCGTACAACGGAAATACGTCCAACTAGTATCAAACGTGTGCTATTCATGATTTGGAATGTGTGCTATACGTAGTGTGATATACGTATAGCACACATTCCATATCATGAATAGCACATGTTGGATGCTTGTTGGACGTATTTCTATTGTACGACAAACATTATTGATTTACTACAATGTTACTATATGACCAATGAGTGCACAATGCGCGAATGATACCTGTGATACCCGTATCATAGTGTCCCTTATGAATGACTTTTCTCAAGACGCGTCAGAAACACGTCAGCAAGTTGCTGTCAGAGGGGACTCGCTAGCGAGCAGTCAGCTTCCGCTAGCGAGCAGTTGATCGCTAGCGACCGCAGTCAAGTCGCTAGCGATGTGATCAAGTCCCACATCGTTCAGAACGGACGTCAAGACGTTGCTGACAGAAGGTGCTAGCTAGCGAGCAGCCATTGCCCGCTACGAAGAGCTAGTCACTAGCGACCATATGCTAGTCGCTAGCGACCGGACCGAAGTCCCACATTGGTCGGAGCTCATTATCAGCCTTCCTCCCCCTATATATATGAGAGGATATGTTTTCTTTTCCCTCACACCTCACACTTCGCCTTTTTCAGAGCAGTGCTTTGGGCACCCTTGGTTACCGAGGATAGTGTGAGTTTTACGTTTTGGGGATACTCTGCAAGAGCAAGTTCCCGACGGTGAGTGAAAAGACATTTTTGCCCCTATTAGCGTACTGGTCGCTAGCTGGCGAGTGTGCCATCGCTAGCGAGAAGGTATTTCTCGCTAGCGAAGGTTCAGTGCGTAGCCTAGTTCAAGTTTTGGTTTTCTTTTGTGCGGTTCTGATGAGTCTTTTGCACGCCAGGTGCAAACGCGGTGCCGATAGCTGGAGCCGGAGCTAGCGGTTCCTTCCAGTCTCAGGACTTTCCAGGTGAGTGGAGGTTTTAGGGTGGATGTGTCGTGGCTGCCACATAGTAGCATTTGTATGTTTATATGTTTATGTTTATATTTATATTTATATTATATTTATATTTATGTTTATGATTATGTTTATGTTTATGTTTATATGCTCAGGGAAATAATATGATAGGTAGATAACATGCTTAGGTAGATAATATGATAGGTAGATAACATGCTTAGGTAGATAATATGATAGGTCTATAACGTGCTTAGGTAAATGATATGATTAGGAAGATAACCTGCTTAGATAGATCACATGCATAACCTAGTAGGGTTATATAACATAGTAAGATAATATAACATAGTAACATAGCATAACCTAGTAAGATAACCTCACGTGATAAGATAACATGACATGGTAAGATAACATGATAAGATAATATAATCTAGTAATTAATATGATCTAGAAATTAATATAATCAAGTAATTAATACCACCTAGTGAGTTAATATAACCTAGTAATTAATATACCCTAGTGAGATAATGTAACCTAGTAAAACACCATAACCTATTAGGATAATATAACATAATAAGATAACATAACTCATTAAGATAATATAACTTAGTAGAATAATGTGACCTAGTAAGATAGTAAGCCTCAGTAAGATGACACTTCTTAGTTAGATAATATACCTTAAACAGATAACATACTTTAGTAAGATAACATACCGTAGTAGAAACTTGCCCTAGAGGATAACATGTTTTAATGGAGGATAATGCTCAGATAGATAAGTTCCCTAATAGATAACATGACAGGAATGAGTGGATGACTCCTAGATCCCTTTGTATTTATGTATGCGTAATGATGTTATGCGTTATGATTATTCCTATAAGCTTGAATGACTTATGCTATGCTATGCTATAATATGAAACATGTTAGAACCCTATGATTTATGATCAGAATGATAACATGCAGTGTATGTAGAATGGTTGTAGAATTGTGTGATGACTGTTTACGTAGTCTGCGAACCATCGTAGTATGTATATCAATGCTATAGCCCGGATGCAGCTCCCGGTCGAGTTTAGCCATGACATACTGCCACGAAGCGCCTCGAGTCCCACCCCAGATACAGATACAGTATGACTGGTCTCACCTGCGTGGTTGTAGAGGTCCAGATCACAGGGCGGCTCGTGTTTCGTCATATGGCCGCACCCTAGTGGTAGCGAGTCACAGTTATCAGATACAACAGGGCGGCTCGTGTTCCGTCATATGGCCGCACCCTAGTGGTATCGAGTCTCAGTTATCAGTTACAGCAGGGCGGCTCGTGTTCCGTCATTTATCAGTTATCAGTTCAGTATGGGGGCTCGAGTGCGGATATCTCCGGCGGTACGCGTCCGTCGTCAGAGAGGTGTAGCTACGTAGATAGGACAAGTATATGTGATTGATAACATGATAGTATGTGTTGCGTGACATGTATGATACCCCATCACTGAGCTTGCGACTCACTCCCCGCATTTTGTTTCAGAGTTCGATCAGGAGGCAGACGAGGGACCGTTGATCCAGTAGAGGTCGGTTGCAGTTGGTTTCCTTGGTGAGCTCCGCATTTTCCGTGGAGTCTTAGCAGTCTATGTTTAGTTTATGTTTAGTTTATATTTCACAGTCAAATCAATTATGTATAGTCTTGCTCCAGACTTTAGAGGTAGGATTCCTTTATCAGTTAAGTTATGTTTCAGTATACTGAACTAGTATGTATGTTTCAGATTGATACAGTTATATACGATTATCAGTTAAACAGTTATTTCAGTTATTTTCGATTATTCAGTTTATTTAATAGTTTATGCATGTTGTTTAGCCCTTATTGAAAGTGTATGTGTGCACGAGAAGGGGGGGTTGAATCGTGCAAGTTTTAAAAATTACTTCTTAAAACTTTTACTTAGAAAGCTGTTTTTACTCAGAAGGTAGATTTAAGAGTTTGCAGCGGAAATTGCTTTCTGAGAAGATTAAGTTTCTGAGAACTTAGTCTTTCTGAGAATGTTCCTTTCTGAGCAGTTTTAAGAAAATGACTTTAAGTTAGAGTTTCTTAAACGCTTTCTGATTTTAATCAATAAAGTTTTCACGAGACCTCTTAATTAAAATCGTGGTAGAGTTTTTCTCAAAGATTTATGCAAGTAAAGAGTAAGGGAGAAAAGCTTAACACAAAGAATTTTATACTGGTTCGGTTATAACCAACCTACTCCAGTCCTCAACCTTCAGTTGAGAGTTCTTGGATATTCTTCTTAAAGTGCCTTCCCAGACAACAATGCCTTTACCAAGTAAAGGACTTCCACCACTTCACAACCCGAAGTGGATTTCTTTGCCTCCAACACTAGAGGACTTCCTTGCCTTAATCACTTAAGGACTTCCTTGCCTCACAACTGAGGACTTCCTTGCCTTAATCACTTAAGGACTTCCTTGCCTCACAACCAAGGACTTCCTTGCCTTAATCACTTAAGGACTTTGAACTTTGCCTCAAACACCAGAGGACTTAAAACTGCCTTCACACAAAGAAGGACTTAGCGTTTTTCGAAAGTTGGTTTTGATCGAAAACTACTACCAAGACTAAGTTACAAACCTAGTTTTAAACTTAGTAGACTTCTAGAAATAACTTACACAAGGTAAGGATTTACACCAATAATGAACTAGAAGATTTTAGCAAAGTTCGAAAAACAACTTTTGAAAAATTGTCTTTCTGAGAAAAATTCAAGTTTGAAATATGATTTCAAATTGACAGAGTTTTTGCTCAGTTTGTTTAAGGATTTTTCGTGCTAAAGTTTCGTCAATTTACTCTGTAATTTGATCGCATATTTATAGGCGTTAATGAGCCACGAACTTGAAGTTTCTCTTTGCTGATGTGGCTGTGTCCTTTTCGGAACGGCTCCCTGCTACAGTCAGCGCGAAATGAGGAACTTTTCAGATCTGCACAGTGCGCGTGTTCCCACTTCCTTAGCTTGTTGTAGCGAGCTTTCTGAGACTGCTTGCGATCCCTTGAGTCCAGACACTTGGTTGCTTCTGAGTCCAACTTTCTGAGAGTTGTACGGACTTCTGAGGCGAACCTTCTGAGGGAAGACCCTTCTGAGAACTACTAGTCGCAAGGTCTTCTGAGACCCTTCTGAGGCGACAGTGTCTTTTCCTCAGAAACATGTTTTCACCTTCTGCGCTTCTGAGATATTCTTTCTGATATCTTTGGCGCTATGATTTTATCAATTGATCTCGAGGCTACTTGATGTTTTGTCTTGGTCTTTACTCATGGTATTGCAATAATTTAAAGCTTTCTGAGACACTTAGCACACATATTAGCAAAACCTTAAGTAAAATTTTTATACTTATGGCTTACCTTGTTATCATTAAAACTTTCATAACTCTAAGAGAATTATGTCTAATTCTCTCAGAAGGGTTCTGGAGCTTACACTTATGTTATGCTCTAGTAGCGTGTTCGTTGGGATAGAGCCATTCGCACGGACACCCCTCAGTAGTGGGGTGTTACAATACCCTTAAAATTAGATAAAAAAATATATATAAACATTATAAAAAGAACACAACCGTCGCGGAGTCATTTGCTGCAGCTCATGGGAATGATATTTACTTAACATCATACCAGTACCCATTAGTCCATGTCTATATATAACCACATTTTTTGAAGAAAAAAGGAATTCACAGCACACCACACCACACCACACTAAGTTATTCATTCAGACACACACCACTTTTAAACACAAATGGTTGCAACAAGGTCAAAAATTACTGTTAGCATTTCAGAGTTGAGAGACTTTTACAGGATTGAGAGAGAATTATACTTCATTCTTACAATGATTTTATTTTTAGATTCATCCTTTTCCATGCAACAATTTGGATTTCAGATACTAATGGAGTGCATGGGAATGGGTGACATTGTTCACAAAGTGCACTCATTGCCTAATTTTCACATATATGATATATCAAAGGAAACCCAATTGTCCATTCAAGTTGCTATGGGACAGTTGGAAATCAATGGAGTTGAGCTATCATTATTGAAGTGCATGACTATTCCCTTAAAGTTTCCAGGTATGGTATTTGAAAACCAACAAAAAACTAAAGATATGATAAATCTCATCCAAGTAGTATTACCACGTGCACTAGAAGATATTATTGTGCAAGTGATAACAAGAAACTCATTATATGAGACTCCAATCAGCAACATGCCCAAGGAATCAAAGATTGTGTATTCTCCTATTGTTGCACCAAGTACTGGTCATCAAGTCCCACATGATGAGAGGTCTATGTTTGTCTCATTCTCAAAGATCTATCGTGTGTATGAATGGGAGCTAAAAGAGCTATTCACTCAATTAAGTGGTGATTGTGTTGAAAAGATAGAAATTAGTTATAATTTTTTGAACCAAAAAACTCCATATGGCTAGGTTATTTTCAAGGATAAGGCATTTGTTAGTGGTCTATTACAACATACAAATGAAGTAATGTTTACCATTAACGGAAAAAAATGTTTGGGGAAAGAGATATATACAAAAGGATAAATGTCCCTAAAGTTTTTCTTTTTTGGTGATGGGTGTATGCTATATGTAGTTCATTATGTTAATCAACTTGCTTTTATCCATGATTGTATAAAAAACAAGCATTAGTAAAAATATTATATTATACTATGTTTAAGTTACGGAATCCATTGCAGCAACTATAATATAACGATTTTTCCCTTTTAATCTTACGATCTGTCTCGTTTGTAACTCGCAAGAAAATAAAAAGAGAGTTAGGAGTGTCCTTATTTTTTTTGTTTGGTAAAGTTTGTTAATATTTTCTTATAATTTCAGGTCACGGTATTCACCTTTATCTTTTTCTAATTTTTCTAGATTCTTTTGTCTTTTTAGGCTAATTTTCTAAACTATTTTTTGCCAGCAAAAATTAAAATTATGAAGATAGGCCCATTCTTAAAAATTACACTTGAGTATTGACCCAAAAACATACAAGTGCAGATAAAAAAATTGTAGAAGTACAATAGATAGAACATTTATTGCTCTATAACAAAAAAAAAAGACAAGAATATTTATTGCTAAACCAAAAATATATATATTTGTTGCACGACCAACACATGGTGCTGATGCTCCTTTTCCTTTATCATTTAATTGAAATATTTTGATTCATTATTCTATTCAAATTGCTACAATCTAATTGCAATATAGACGAATCATATATAAGTATCTTATAACTTTCTGATATACATACCATTTCTTTCGAACTTGATCAAAGATATAAATATAAATTAGAATATGATCAATGGGCTACAATTCCCTTGAAATGTACCCATTATTAACTAAAAAGACACAGTAAATTACTCTATACAAAATAATGTACGAAACCAAATATATATATATATTGCACCAAAATACAAGTCTCATCTGGGATGAAGGAAAACAAATGTATACAGCGTACATAACCAATAAAAGAAATTTAAAGATGGAAGTTAGCAATGCTCTTGATTTTTGCTTAATTGTGATGCACCTTGAACAATATTACATGCTTTATATCTAGGAGCAACATCATACAAGGCTCCGTTAAACTGTTCTGTTGGGTGTGCAACACCTCGATTCACATGTCCATATGTAAGTGCATCTGATTTTGGTCCACCAAGAATAATTTTATGACTACCTCCAAAGCAATTTATATTCTACACGTAATAAAGAAACAAATTGTTTTACGATTCAATCACAAATAAATTAATTTCCTTACCATTACAATTTTGTATATTTCAATAGTCAAATTCAATACCTGGCCTATTGGCGGATAAATGAATGGATTGTACCAATGCAGTTGGGAGAAAGAGGGGAATATGTGTGCTGGCTGATGGAATGACTCCAAGTTAGACATCATGTATGATTCAGAAGTAGGTATATAGCCAAGGTTGACAACATTGTTTGGTCCACCTTCAGTGAGTTTTGATTTCTACAAGTATATTAAATAGAAGTCAAATAAAATACGTCCAAACAAGCCAACCTGAACAATATGAACTTATAAAAAATGAGTAATTGATACCTCCACTTAGCCTTTTCTTTGTCAGACTCATTTTGTGTTACATTATTAACATGTTTCCTTTCATGTAAGGCGCATCATTATAATGAGTAATGAGTTATTAAAAGATAGTACGTAGGAATTAATAGGAAACAAGTTGTTTAACCTTTATACTAGCTTTGGAGTGATGATCTAATCCCTTTGATTCCACATCATAAGTAGCAGTCATTATTCTTTTTTCTTTACGAGTCTGCTTTTTGAAATCATAAAATTGTTGCATAAAACAAAGTAACAAACTAGATACATAGTGAATAAAAAAACTACTTAACCGTTATAATATGTTTCATAAACAGGTAGATTATATTACCGTTTCATTCAGCCATGATGAATCAGATGACCTGTCCTCATTTAGTTCACTTTCCATTTGTTCAACATCATTGAACTGCATTAACAAGCACAGAAGATTCAAAGAAGTTACTAAAATCCAAAATTTGAAGTATATTTGATAAAATCCAAAATAGAAAATATATTTGATTGACTAAAATAGATGGTTACATATCAAACTTCCATCTGTATGAGAATCTGACTTGTCTTTGTTGACTTTGTCGGAAACAACCTTACTAGATCGTGGACATCTTCTATAGTAGTGATCTGTTCTATTACAATTAGAGCAACGCTTAATGCCCTTTTTCGTACCAAACTTCTTCTTCAAGGGTGCACCCTTTGTCTTAACTATCATGGGATCGCCAACACCTTTGACACAAGTTTGTTGTTTGGTTCGTGTCTGACGCCGAGCCTCAAGGTTCCTAATGAGTTTGAATACCTCGTCACGTGCTTCAATATAGTCATCAACACTAGATTTTGCTAGTTGGCACAAACTATTGCAAGTTGCGACCAATGAACCAAACCTAAGCATTTTCATACTATTATGGTCACTATCACGACCCTAGGATGCAGTAATGAACTCACTATTTGCATCTTTAGTCCACCTCTTCATTATGAGTGTCTTCGGGAATATGGTCCAGATGCATATGTCTCATAGCCCCAAAGATGTGTCTACATGGAACTCCAAGAGATTCAAATAACTTGCACTGATAGAAAAACATCTTATTTTTCTTATCACACACCACCTCGATCTCTCTATTAGGGGAACAAAATTCTTTCACCCTCATCACCAATTGTTCTTCATCTTCATAACAATAAACAACATTCAACGCAACAACTTGCTCAAGCTCATGCTTCACTTCTGAAAATATTTGTCTAGTGAATGTCTTCGCAACACATTCCTCGAATTTATGCAAACCACTAGTAATAACAGGATCACCATGGAAGGACTTGAAATCTGAATGCAACTCATTGTTCATGTATCCTCTAATTGCCAAGTCAAAGTTCACCATAAACTCAATTATGGTGTTTCTCTTTCGTATATATGCCCGTATTAGTGAGTTAATTCCTTCACACTGAGATGTTGTCCTAATACGGCCGAAGAACTTGTCCCGAAGATATGCTTGAGCCCACATCTTTCTATTTTCATATGTTTTCATGACCCACCTATTATCATATAGGTTATGCCTCTTAACCATTTGACTCCAATGCATTTCAAAGTCATCCACATCAACATTTGAGTAGATTGCCGCCAAAATAAATTAGCAAGCCGGTCGTCGTTAGTCAGAGTATATTTGTCGAACATCAATGGGTCACTGCCAGACTTCCCACGCAAGTAGCTGATGCCAGCATTTGCATCACCATCTTTCACCTTTAGCCTTCTCTGCGTATCAATATGATTGTACACATCCTTGTTGTGAAGCCAATCTCTGAAAAGCCACCTTTTTGACTTGCGATGTAACCCATTATGTGACACGTTCTGACTCCGAAGCTATGCAGGCTATCAATTTGTGCTTTGTCACCTTGGCTCAATCCTCGATAGTTAGAGTGTAAGTGTACATATTGGGGAATAATTAGTGTGTGATTGTGCTCCTTGACAAAATCCTCAACTTTCCATATTTGGGATTTAAGGTCCAAGCTAACCTTAATCTTTGCACGACAGTTGGTTCGAGTATTTACCTTAGGTTGTCTCTTCATGTCCAATCTATCTAGGTTCTTCCTCTTTAGAAGGCCATGTTTATTGCAAACAAGAGTCCGAGTGATGATATCCCCATTTATGTCACGTGTGACATTACTTAGCATAGTTATCGTAGAATTCATATGCCTCGTCTTCATTTCCGAACTCTAGTCCTATTATGTCCTCACCATTTAAATCAGTAATTCTTTTGAGGTTTGGATTTTTATCAACGTGGCCGATATCACTAGGATTACAACAAAAAAAATTCAGTTTCATGAACTATCTGCAAAAGAATAGTGATGCTAATACCAAGCTAAAGTCACCAAAGTCAACTCCAAAAATTGATCCTTCAAATCTCTTTTCAATTACGAAAGTTCTTTCCAATTGAAAAATGTAATTAGTTAAAAGGTGTCTCTACTAATACATATCAACTACAGAAACAACAAATAAAACATGCATTTCATGTGACGTTTGTTGCCTAACTTAGATTATTACAAAACTATGAACTTACAAAATTCATTTGAAGATAATTGAAGAAATAGATCAACTAATTACTTTAACGTAAACATTAAATGAATGAAATCATTACTCAAATAAAAGTCAATAAGCATAAAATGTGTGTCTATAAGAAGGTATGTTAAGATTGAAATGAATAATAAAACTCATAAGTATAGAACTTCAATCAGCATAAAATGCCTAAATAAGTATGACTTCAAAGGCATTCACTTTTCAAAATAAGTATAAAACTTTAATTAAGACAACAATTAAGTATGATCCATAAATTTTCAATAAAGATCCTAGAAGTATATAGATCATAGGCCTAATTTGACTATTAACTTGCTATACATACCACAAACACACACATCGATGGTTAGTATTATAGAAACATTACTGAATCTTCCATACTAATTTTTATAAAAAAATAAATGGAGTGGTGAAAGACAATACACACCATGAGAAAATGTTACATGGAAGATTAAGAGAAGCCAAAGGAAGAAGGAAAATGAGGAAGAGAACTTCATGTGTGTATATTAACAAAGATAGAGCATTCCAATTGTGGAAAATATGTTGGCACTTCACTGTATTAGAATAGTAATTCAACAACAAAGGTAACATCATCATGGAAGAAACTATGATTCCAATATCAAGGCAGAATACTCCTTATCATTTTGCTTTGAGAAAAATATTCATAATTTCTTCATATCATAAAATGTGCTCAAAAAAGGAAATGAATTATCTAGTTAGTCTTAAATCTTATATCTTGTATGAGTCAAAGATTAGCTTGATCTATATTTGTCCAATCTAATATTCATCGAATTCATAATACGCATTTACCTGGATGTTTTGTTCAGAATGTGGGTTGTTATGGTATGTTTTCCTTCTCATTAAATTATTTGTTATCATTTTTTCTTGCAAGTGTTGATTGATAGGATGCAAAATTCTGTGCATTCTTTATCCATATATGTGCATCTTGCATCCTTTATTGCATTAATAATAGTTGTTTACTTTGTTTTTGCATATTTTCACTTTCTTAGTTGGTGTGGCAATTTTACATCTTTTTGAGGCTTGTTAGTGGCACCTTGTTCTTGTTATCTTTTGATGCACTCTTTGGTAGTGTTTTGTGATTTTGGGAGTCTAGGCCAGAGCTACTTCGAGTCTTGGGAGTATTGGGAGCGTTGGAACGAACGAGCGAACGCATCGGCAAGTCGGAGGAAGCAACTTAATATTGAAAATCCTGTGTTGGTTGCTAGCCACCACTTTCCGGTCGCTAGCCACCAAGCCTTGACAGCATCAGCAAATTTTGCATAATTTTGCAAATTGGTCCCTCTAGCTTTTTATTGATGAAATTTTGTAATTTTGCTGAGACACTTTTTACACCTATCTTTAGTTTTAGTTTAGATTTTTTATTTTAGAAAGAGAAGCTCTCTCTTCTCTCTAGAATCTCTTGCTATTTCTCTCTACACTTTGTTCTTACATCACTCGTACATTTTACAATTTTTCAAGTTCAATCATATTTCCATTTTCATTTCCATTATTGTTATTGCTCTCATTTCTTAATTTTGTTTTGCTTTTCAATTATGGTTGAGTAATTTACTTTGTTCTTGGTGTTGAGAAATGTCAAAACCTCATTTTCTCTTGAAACTCACTACGTGATTTTGCTCTTGCTTGCTTATTTTGATTGTTCCTTGAATGCATTTTAATTTCTTGATTAGGGAATTAAATTGTGCTTTGGGATTTTTGGGTTTTATGTGTTGATTGATACTTTGCCCATTAGCTAGGAGAGTGGAAATAATTCTTGATTGGGAATTAGGGTTGCATGTGTTTAGGATAGTTTTACTAATTTGGTTTGGATCAAAATCATTTTGGTTGAATAATTTGTATGCATGTGTAAGTTGCATACCAAGTGTTTGATGAAATGCCTAGGTGGGTTTATGATTGGGAAAATGTGATTTTGTGCATGACTCAACACCAAGACTCTTTTTACATTGTTAATACCTCTTACTTCCATAGTTTTTATTACTTCATACGTAACCCCAATTCTATACATATACTATACATATTAGATCAATGATATAAGTCTACTTGAGAGACGACTTGGGTTGACTAGCTATACTACTATAGTTAATCAATTCAATCCCTTTTTTGCAAACTTGTTTTTAATTCTAAATTGATTGTAGTTAAAAGAAGTAACGACACTTTTAGACTACATCATTGATAATAGGTCATCTAAGATTTGTGAACTTGGATTGTTAAATTACAAAGCCAAGGATGCATTTCATCATTTTGAGAGGAGCAAATATCGATGTCGATACGATTACTATTGGGCTTCAGTATTCAAGGTTGCTATAAGTTGCAGTCAATTAGGTGTTCTTTATCATTTTTTAATTACATGATAATCACATAAATCCCAATTAGATTTCTTATCTTCTCATTTGAATGTATATAATAATCAAGATCTACCATAAAAAATCAAAATATTATACAATTTATATGAATCAGAAAAGGAAAAACATACCTAGTATTACAATTTTGTGATCATAAGGCAGCGAACGACGGAAGGTGGCAAGGCGAGGAGAGAGAGAGCACGAACGGAGAAAGGCGTCTAGGCGAGGAGAGAGAGAGCACGAACGGAGAAAGGCGTCTAGGCGAGGAGAGACAGAGCACGAACGGTGGAAGGCGGCTAGGCGAGGAGAGCGAGATAGCACCAAGGACGGACGGCGGCTAGGCGAGGAGAGAGATAGAGAGCACAGACGATAGATGGGCGGTAGTGGAAGAGAGGAGAGAGAGAGCCCGAGCGCGACGGGTGGTGGCGAGGCGAGGAGAGAGAAAGCACAAACGACAGATGAGCGGTAGAGAGGAAGAGAAGAAGGGAGGGTTGAGGCCAGCCGTTGATGGGAGACGTCGAAGGGTGGGTGGGCAGCGGTGGTGGTGGTTGAATTGAAAGATGAAAGGGATGACCAGTGGTTCAGAAGGGTTGGGTAAAAAGAGATAAGGTGGAGTGAGTTAAATTTTAGAAAAAAGAATCTGAATGAAAGTGAACTGAGGTTAGTGGGTTGGACTTTTTTTTTTATTAAGGGTGAATTTGTAATTTCATATTAGAGTTGATGACATTGGGAAATCTATGTAAATATATATTTTTGAGTGGTTGAAAATAAAAAATTTTAACATATAAATATATAATAAAAATGTAGGGCCACTTATTCATATAGTAACCAATAACATCCCTCCATCTATTCTAAGGTAAGTTACCTAATATTTATCTTAGGTACCTTAGAAGCTACCTCCAAAATATGGATATCGCACAATTTATGACATTTTTCCAATAACCTAACAATCAAACACTAATATGAGTATAAACATAAAGCTCATATATTAGACCTATTGTGCAACAAATATCCTGCATATCCAATACTACAACAACATTAATATATCATCTCTTGCTATACATCTCTTCATCCATGTGTTTATCTACATGAAAAAAAAATCTACAACTTACAAGTTAGATACTTAGGTTCTTTTCAATAAAATACAATATAATAATATAGAAATTACTGCATTCCAATGTCAAGTCTTTGATTCCGGACAATTTGTTGTAGGATCATTTGCATTGTTTGAACAAAGTGCCTGCAATATTGTTAGTTATAAAATATATATAAATCTTTAAAATGAGTCATCACAATATAATAGACACAATAAAAAAATATTTTTCTATAAATGACAAGAGCTCAACAACTTTTATGATAAGAATACAAAAGAAAATTCAGACCGTATCTACGATGTGTCCCTAAAAGTTTTGAAGCATACTGATAAAATCAAACTCGGAGCAAATAAAAAGGAACAAAGTTAAAGAAACTAAGTCACCTCTCGAAATAGCAAGACAAAACAACAATGCTAAACAAAGTGAGTGCAATTTTCTGTTCCCTATTCAACTACATGCAATCATGACATATACATCATGGCTAAAACAAAATAATGCTACTAATTCAAGAGATGCAACCTGATATAGCAAAATGGTGTATATATCATTATTGTAGTAAAATTATAAATGTGGGTGGAATTTTAAATGACACATATGGACAATGTTGCTGCGTTTTTTCTAACTAATCTATGTGCATTCACTGCTATGTCACACTAATAATCAGATACAACTCGTTTGAAAAATTTGCATGCTCAACTAGTATTTTAGCATGTGCTTTTGTAGTAATAGATTAATTAATAATAAATGTATTTTACTGTCAACTAATATGATAGACACATTATCCATGTTATAGTACAAAAATATTTATGCTCTCCAATAATGCTAGACTTGGATACTAATAGAATATTTATCTTTCAATAAGTATTTTAGTTTGTGCTTGGAAATAAAGAATACAATATGTATTTCTATAATTACAAAATGTTATCAAAGACTACAAAATGATAGAATAAATCTTGGGATGTATTTTGCAATTACTCTTAATCGCAAACAAGATTGAAAATAAAAAATATTAACACCTAAATAAGATATTTTTAAACAATAACATTAAAAGAAACACTAACAAACAATCAACAATTATATGAGTAAGAGCATGAAACTTAATTTTGTACTTGATGATGAATATAGAGATATGAAGGGGTAACACTCCCTTATATACATCAACCCATACCAAGACAAAGACCAATGGCTGAAACAAAATAATGCTACTAATTCAAAAGATGCAACATGATATGGCAAAATGGTGTACATAGTATTATTGTGGTAAAATATAAATGTGGGTGGAATTTTAAATGACACATATGGACAGTGTTGCTGCGTTTTTCCTGACTAATTTGTGTGTCTTCACTGCTACATCACACTAATGATCAGATACAACTTGTTTGAAACAATTGCATGCTAAACAAGTATTTTAGCATGTGCTTTTGCAGTACTAGATTAATTAATAATAAAAATTATTTTACTGTCAACTAACAGCATAGACACATAATCTATGTTACACTACAAAAGTATTTATGTCTTCGAATAATGCTAGACTTGGATGCTAATAGAATATTTATCTTTTAATAAGTATTTTAGTATGTGCTTGGAAATAAAGAAAACTATATATTTCTATAATTACAAAATATTATCAATGACTACAAAATGATAGAATAAATCTTGGGATATATTTTGCAATTACTCTTAATCACAAGCAAGATTGAAAATAAGAAATATTAACACCTAAATAAGATATTTTTGACAATAACATTAAAAGAAACACTAACAAACAATCAACAACTATGAGAGTAAGAGCATGAAACTTAGTTTTGTACTTGATGATGAATATAAAGATATCAAGGGGTAACACTCCCTTATACATAAGCCTGTACCAAGACATATACCAAAATATACAAATCAATAAACATGACTAATGATACAAAAAGACTCAAACTAATATAAACCCTATTTCAACAAGGGAACTAAAAGGCCAATTTAGACTTATGTCTTAACAAAAACATTCCTATACTATTAAAACAAGGCTCAATAATTACAAAAAAAAAAAACAATCAAAGCATAAAAACAATAGCAACATATAAGATTTATGACATCAATTTCATGAATAGGAATGACAAATCAAAATAACCCAAATTAATCATGTCTACTACATCTATCAGTTAACTAGTTTACATGCAAAAATTACTAATACATAACAATCAATTTGTATTTCTTAAAAATGATGTAGTGTATTGCAAATTGATGTGTTAAATATTGTATATCAAGCTTGCAATATGCCAATTATGTTATGATTATCAATCAATACCTGAATAATGTTCCTAAAAATATTGTTTTCCATTTGATTCGATAATGGAGCCAAGTATAGGAGCGAGTCGAGATTCAATCATATTCTCCATGTTATTTTTCACCTCTATTTGCATTAGTTGAAGTCTTTCCCCCACTGCTTGTTCAATTTTTTTCTCTATTTCTTGTTCGACTTTTTCCTCCATCACTTGATTAATCTTAGCATTAATTTCAGCTTCTTGAAGTTTTTTTTATGGAGCCAATTGAGACCTATGTCTTCACAAAAAAATTCCTACACTATTAAAACAAGGCTCAATAATTACAGAAAAAACAATCATAGCACAAAAACAATAGCAACACAACAACAATAACATATAAGATTTGTGACATCAATTTCATGAATAGGAATAGAAAATCAAAATAACCCAAATTAATCATGCCTACTACATCTATCAGTTAACTAGTTTACATGCAAAAATTACTAATACATAACAATCAATTTGTATTTTTTTAAAATGATGTATTGTACTGCAAATTGATGTGTTAAATATTGTATATCAAGCTTGCAATATGCTAATTCTGCTATGATTATCAGTCAATACCTTAATAATGCTCCTGAAAAATATTGTTGTCATTTGATTCGGTAATGGAGCCAAGTTTAGGAGCGAGTCGAGATTCAATCATATTCTCCATGTTATTGTTTTACCTCTACTTGCATTTGTTGAAGTCTATCCCCCACTGTGTTGGGAAATCAAGCATATAGAAGCAGCGGAAAACAAAAATTTTACATGCAATTCCCTCCCATAGACCCTTGTGAAATATCATAAATCATATTTGATTTACCTGTTGAAGCGTGACAGCTACACGAAATGAGCTATGTCAATCCTTCCGATGCAGTAGCAGCGGCGGCCTTTAGAAGTCCACACAGCAGCTGTGGCCGTCACACGTCCACCTTGATGCTCCTCTAAGACTCTCTATGCTAGTAGTGAATTTCAGAGAAAACAAGGATTAGCTTTCTCTGAGTGAGAGTGTGTGAATTCAAAATTCTTGTGTATGAGGCTAGGCTCATATGTGTTGCTATTTATAGCCAACACTCCACTCTCATTTCATAGAAAACTTAAACCTAGTTTGTGCCTTATTGGGACCATCTGATGTAAGCCCAATGCAATTAAATTAGTCACACTAATTTAATCTAATTAAGCATCAATTTAAAAAATTGCTTTAGTGTGTGACCCTATAGGTTCTCATAACGTTGGCAATATTTTTAAATACTATTTAATAATATAAACAGTGAGCGGTATCTAGCAACACATCACTGTTACCCAAGTTATAAGAAAGTCAACGGTTTGACATAACCTTTACGTGATCCATGTTATTGTACAATGCAATCCCTTTGTCCAAATATCTAGATTTAACACAAGCATAGAATTAGTCATCTTGTATAGTTAAATCGTTAGTTTCTTGATTACCGAGTAGACTGATAAAATCAAATGAGATTAATGTCACACATTAATTCATTTCAGCACGGCCATGCATTTACCCAGTCCTACTCATCAAGGGGCCCACAGATATATCTCTCGTAATGTGAGAGGGACAAATTCTATCTACATTACTCGCACCGCCCACATGACTCGTTATATGCCTAATGACCGCCTTTATAATTACCCTGTTACGGATAACGTTTGACGGTATTAAAGCACATAACTCCTCATGTAACGGATCACAGTAACTTCAAGTCAAAGGACTACATGTACCATCATCACTATGAGAATCACTTATGACATTCACATTACTATCCATGTAGTGTTCTCAAGGTGGGTCAGTCCAGTATACTACAATTATACCTATGTGTAGACTTGATATCACATATCCATAACCTGTGAGAAAAAGTTATCAGTCCATACACATACTAGTCTCAACGTATTATTGTTGTCCTCTTATTTACAGTAATACTTGACTAGAGACATTTAAGAATGAAGTCTCACTATTAGGTTATGTACCTAATCTTTATTCCATTCTAAGGACATCATAATGTTTATTAAAATAAATAAACAATTAATGAAAACAATGCCTTATATATAAATATATAAAATAAAATGTCACAATATCATAATAAAATTGCAACTATGATTGGCCCTCTAGGGCACATACGCTTGTTCAATTTTTTCCTCTTTTGCTTGTTCGACTCTTTCCTCCACCACTTGATTAATCCTAGCATTAATTCCTTTTTTTGTACTGAAATATTCCTTTTTTTCTAATCCAAATGTAATATCCTGCTCTCTAGTTGTTGAAGTGCTTCATCACCGGTTAGTTCCTTAGGTGCATGTTTGTTTTTAATTTCACCACCAAATGCTCTTTTATTTTGACGCCATGCATGATCAACTGGTAAGAAACGACGATAACCCATGTAACAGTTTACTATGCAAGTTACGAGAACAAGTATCTTTATGGCAACAAGGACAGGCAAACTTCCCTTTGGTGGACCATCCAGATAAGTTACCATATGTAGGGAAATAATTGATTGTCCATAGTATAGCTGCATGCATTTTAAAATTTGTTCTTGTATGAGCATCATATGTCTCCACACCTTCCTCCCATAACTCTCTTAATTCATCAAGTAAAGGTTGTAAGTATAAATCAATATCATTTCCTGGGCATTTAGGGCCTGGGATAAGAAATGTTATCATAAAGTATGGACCTTTCATGCATTTCCATGGTGGCAGATTATAAGGGACTAATACAACTGGCCAAATAATGTGAAAAGCGCTCATGTTTCCACAAGGTTGGAATCCATCACTTGCCAAACCAAGTCTTACATTCCTAAGATCATTAGAAAATGATGGGTGATTCTCATCAAAGGATTTTCATGCTATTGAATCAGCTGGATGCCTTAATACTTCATCATTAACACCTTATATCTTTTGCAGTGTTTTGTGCCATGTATAATCTTTGTAGTATTGATTTTAAAGGAAAATATCACAACACCTTATGAGGGATCTTCTTATCATTTGATTTCCATTTAGACAATCCACACACATGGAAAACTTCATCATTCTCAAATTGTCCTCGATATAACATGCAATTATTCCTACATGCATCTATTTTCTCATAATCGAGACCTAAATCATGCATAAATTTCCTAGCGTCATAGTAAGAATTAGGAACCAATGCTCCTTTAGGAAGAACTTCTTTAAATAACTTTAGCAACATATCCACAGAAGTATCACTCCAATGATTAAGACATTTAAAAAATGGAGTAATTTAACTATGAAAGACAACTTTGAAACATTCTTGTAGTCATGATAAAGGTTTGCATTGGAATCTTCTAATAATTTGTAAAATTTGTTTGCATCTTTATTTGGTTCCTCGTTTGTATCTTCATCATTACTGGGTAAATCCATGTCCATAAACCCACATGCATCATTAACCATTCCCATAATATCATCCTCAATAAATGGTTCTTCTAGCCTTGGCGTCCTAACTTGAATTTGATTACTGGGTTATCTAATTTTCCCATGAAGATCCCAAATCTTAGAGTATTGCTCCAAAAATCCCTTATAAAAAATGTCAGTCCTTGCAGCTTTTATAGATACGAACTCTGTGTTTCTACATTGTTTGCATGGACATCTAATTCTATTACTCACCCCAGACTGACTAAATGCAAAGTTAAGAAAAGAATAGACCCCTTTAATGAACCTTGGATAAACTCTATTTTTAATTCTTATCCAAGACTTATCCATGATAAAATCCTACAAAGTCCAAGGATGCTATTTTCATTAATAATTTGAATTTTAAACTATATAGAACACATTCTAAAATCATCGGTCTATGGAAAAATAATTCTAGAAACTATGCTTACAAAGAACATATTAGCCACATTTTACAGAAAATCTATTATAGGTACACATGCTAGTGATCTTATAGACTATGAAAAATACTATACTAAAAAGGAAGTGTTCATACCTTAGATAAAAGAGACTAGCTATAAACTATCTTCAACTTGTCAAGAAGTGTGTTGCTACATATCCAAATAATTACTTTAAGAAGTTCAGTCAGAAAGATACAAATCAGCAAAGTAACAATTTCATTAACAACGTAAGCTGGACTATTCAAAACAACTATGGGTTGGATCCTATTATATTTGAATTATGAAGAGGCCAAGAGAAATGTTGCTCTTCAAGAGGAAAAGCATCAACAAGAAAAGAATAAAATAAGAGCAGAGATACTTTGATCTTCTAATTTATTTTGTTATCTTTGCAAAGCATTAAGACATATATGATTACATTTTCATTGGTAGTTAAAATATGGTAAAAATATCATTTTGGTCCCGTAACTTTTACCCAATTTTGATTTTGGTCTGGTATCTTTTATTTTTTTGATTTTGGTCCTGTAACTTTGCAAACGTCAACTATTTTGGTCCTCTGTCTAAACTCCGTTAGTGAGGTACTGATGTGGCACTAACGTAGATGCCATGTGGCGCTAACATGGATGCCATGTGGTGCTGACATGGACGCCACATGGCGTTGACATGGAAACAGGACCAAATTAACCTTGTTAAAAAAAGAAACAGGACCAAATTCAACTAACTAAAAAAGAAGCAGGACCAAAATGAGCTTACTAAAAAATAAAATAGGACCTACATAAAATTGGATGTAACAAATAATCTGTCTAATCTAGACAATATATAACGTTATTCAAATGTGCTTTTAATTTATTTGAAACACATAATTTGCTTAATTGTTATAATAATACTAATATATAACATGACTAATAAGTTCAATAAAAGTTATCTAAGATTCGATCACATCTGAAAATTAACTAGTGTGCACATAAACATTAACTAATTACATTCAAAAAATTATTAATAAGTTCATATATAACAACAAGTGTGCAAGCTAAAACCATATTGGAAGTACTTGTATTTAACTTTTTTTTATCTGATATCGGGGTACTCGTATTATATTTGCATACTATTTAGCTTTATTTTGCACTCTTGTTGCTATCATGTATGAACTTATTAGTAACTTTTTTGATGTATTTAGTTGATATTCATACTTCATGTGCACAATATTCAATTTTTTATTTTTCGATGTAGTCAAATCTTACGTAACATTTTGTGAACTTATTAGTCACATTATGAATAGATATTGTTATAGCAATTAAGTAAATTATGTGTTTCAAGCAAATTAAAAACACGTTTGAGTAACATTATATATTATCTAGATTAGTCAAGTTATTTGTTACATCAATTTTACGCAGGCCCTCTTTCAATTTTTTATCAAGCTCATTTTGGTCCCTTTTCTTTTTTAGTTTTTTTATTTTGGTCCTGTAACTTTTATCCAATTTTGAATTTGGTCCTGATTCTTCTTCTAGGAAAGTGAATTTGGTCTTGTTTCTATGTCAGCGCCATGTGGCGTCCATGTCAGCACCATGTGGCGTCCATGTCAGCACCACGTGGCATCCATGTCAGCACCACGTGACATCCATGTCAGCGCCACGTGGCATCCATGTCAGCGCCATGTGGCATCCACGTTAGTGTCACATCAGCACCTCACTAATAGAGTTTAGACGGAGGACCAAAATAGTTGACGTTTGCAAAGTTATGACCAAAATAAATAAAAAAATAAAAAATACCGGACCAAAATCAAAATCGAGTAAAAGGTACAGGACCAAAATGATATTTTTGCCTTAAAATATTCTATACTACTACATGTAGGTCATCACTTCATCACATAAAATGTTTAAAGAGAAATAAAATAGAATCTGGATATTTTTTTTCATGATGAATTAAAAACTATAGATTTGAGAGCTTATGAGCATATTCATTTTTATGTTATGAGACATTACTTGGTTTATGATAATATCTGTATTGCAAATAGAAATATGCAGGTTTTTGACCTGAAATATGAGAACTTAAGAAAGAAAGAATCCTCCTTCTAAGGCTTTATGGAAATTAGAACTTGGCCTGTGCTTTGCACGGGTTAAATTTATGATACAAATTAATTTTTATTTAATTTAATATACAGTAATAATAATTAGATTATTGTCTTAAGTTTAAAAAGAAAAAGTCCCTTATTCAACGATAAATATAAAACAATAATATTTGATTAAGGTTTGTTTATATGTTGATATTTGAAAGAGTGTTATGATTTTTAGAGAACTTAGGTGTTTCTAAAATTTGACTTATACTCTCTAAAAGTTAAAAGATAAATATAATTCTTAGATCTCTATCTCTATCTCCTTTCCTCTCTAATATGCATGCGGTATGCACTTTTTCCTTATGCACTTTTTCCTTGTTCATATCTGGTTCTAATTTTACAAATCTATATTAGCTCAAAAAATGAATGTTGCTACGATTTTTTATTTTCCCTCTTTTTTTAACTTTTTATATTCTATGGTTGCTCTAAGAATATTCAAGTTTTGTAGATTTAAATATGTAAGGGTAATCTTCAATCTTACCAAAAAATAACTTAAGAAATATGATCTGATAAAATGTTTTACAATAAAATTGATAGTTGATTATTTCGTTCAATTTTGCAGGAAAAATGAATCATCTATATGACTACCTTGATCATACTAAAGTAAGAATATGCATCTATTTCTGTTAGTATATATCTTGATTGCAGAAAGTACATTCTTTAAAGTCTGGTTTTACAATATTTTAACTCATCTTTTGAAGTTATGCAATTTTTATAACTTCTTATTTTTCATTTGCTGCAGTAAATCACAAAGTCAAGTTACAATTAAATAATCTAGTTTCAAACAAAAGAAATTCTAGAACTTTTATTCCAGCACTTGTGTTCTAATTTCAACTTGCTTATTTTTTTATGTTAATCATGTTATCTGTGAACTTCCATTTGTTTAATTAAATGATAAATCAACAATGAAATGAGTAAAGTATCTCTTTTACATTCATAATATGATTTAAACTTAACTTTTTATTCTATAAATATAGGATACACTTAACCCTTATATAAGTAGATGGTTGGAATGAACAACTGAAAAAAATTTATATATAAGGAAAACATGAACAACCATTATATTTATTGTTCTATCTTTATTTGGCTATGTACAATTAAAACTTTTCAGAGTATAAGCTAGATTGATCTTCTTAGTTCAAAAAAGATTATACTATAATTATGAGTTTGCTTCTATTCCTTAAAACTCTTCATTTTCAGTGACAAATATATTGCTATCAAATAAGAAGCTTAACTTTATAAATCTCCTTGTATTTCTTAAACATGTTTATGTCTATCATTTTATGTATAATGAACTTCTTGATATTTATTCTCAGCAACTGATGATTAATGATGGCATAGGCTATTGATGGAAAACATCTTCTTAGCTCTATGAGGTTAGAGCATGTAGTGTGTTAACTAACCACCATTTTTCTCCATGTTTGTGCTAAAGAATGAACAACCGGTAAAAATAAAAATAAAAGGGAACTTTGAATTGAGTATAGGTTACCCTGTGGTGACATTCATCGTATACTGTTTGCATTATTAAAATATCCATTGTCTTGTGTGCTACAACAAAATGAATTACCTTTTCATCTTGAAGCTCCATTTTCAATAAAGGTTTCAGCAAGCTTATCTCTTGAGAGAACTCTCCACAATTGCACAAGTAATACTTTGTTGTGTAGTGAATGAACCAATACCCTACAGAACGGAGAATAAATAAGAACACGAATAATGATACACTTCAATGACAAATCTAGCTAACACTCAAATAAACAAATAAAATTTCTTAGTAAGAACGAAAATTGGGAGAGAAGTGTTTACCTTAGGAAGAAAAGAAAGTGAGCAGACTAAGTTAGTAGAGAGGTAACCAAAATAAGTACGTAGAGAGGAGAAAAACATATGTTCAACACTAAGAAAGAAGGAGTGATAAGGGTTTACTGTTATTTTGAAAATGAGTGCGATTCTTACGGACCATCATGTTCTCATTTTTACTTATCTAATTATATCTAATTATATATAATAAAAAATTAAAAATATGAAAAATTTGATTTGAAATAGATTAAAATTACAGAGAAGTAGAGAAGAGAGGCAGAGAATAGAGCTTACTTCATCATCACCCTCGGCCTCATCACCGTCCAGCAGTCGTGAGATCCAACCACCTCCACCGTCGTGAAAACCAGTAGCAACGGCAGCTGGAGTCACAGCAGTAGAAAGCTTTGCCACCATGTTCCATCACCGCAGCCGCCCCTCTCTTCTTTCCCATCTCATCCTCTGTCTCCACCAAGGAATCAATAGTAGTGGAAGCGGCGAAGCCTCCAACCACCATCATCACCAAACAGCGGCAGCGGCGAAGCCGCCCAGCTTCCTTCGATCCATGAGTTGTTCTCTGTCACTCTCTTGATTTTGCGCAATGGCAGCCGCGACACTTCACCGCGGTTGCGCCACTGAGCTCATGTTCATCCCTCTGCCTTCTCTCTCTTCCTCGATCGGCCGCAAAAACTTGATAGGGTCTCGGCAAGTGCACCGAATATAAAAACCACGGTAAGTGGGTATCGTTCCCACGAGGATTAAAGAACCGAGCAAATATTTCTTAAAGTAGATTTCTGTTCCGTACCTTTGACAGAGGTATGAACTGTCGCCGGAATCTGACTCCTCGCACAGTAACTCTCCAAGGCGCTTGAGGTGTTTACCTGATACTATGATGGGACACCCTATTTATAGAGGGGGATTTGAGCCATTTTCGTACCGCTCACGCCGCACGACTCGGGATAACGACCTTCCCGCTTTCTATGGCGCGTTGGGGCGTCCCGCGTCGTGTCGATCGTGGCTCCGGATTTCTCGGCGTCGCTATCCGCTCGCTTCTGATCGCCGCCCTAATCGGGGGCTTAGTCTTATCCGACCTCGGGTCGGGTCTCGGGCCGGTTCCCGGGTCCTGCTCCGGATCCAAGTCCTTTGGGCCTCCAAAGGTTATTGGGCCTTGAGGGTTTAATGGGCCTCGATCTGGACTCGCCCATCGTGGGGTCCGAGGTCCGACCTTGGGCCTTCTTTGGGCTCATTACTGAAGTCTTGAATTGGGCCGCCGGATTGGGCCACAATCCGAGGTGTGAACAATTTCTAATTAGACGAATCCAATAAAGTGTAATGGATGAACATATAATGTAAATTCAAAAAGCTAATGAATGTAAAAAGGCAGGAAAAGTTTAAGTAAAAATTCAATTGATGAAAGGTTAGGGAATCGGGTTCACATATTTTCTGAAATTAATAAAATAATTGCTTGCCTTTTAATTTTAGAACCTCAATTCAATGAACGAATCTTAAGTTGTCAATTCCAATTCCTTGGTAATTTAACACTTTTTCTATGAACAATTAGTCAATCCCTTGATCAAATCATTTCAAAGAAAAGAAAATATTTTTACTGATTCAAAGTTCACAAAAATCTTAATTCTATTCCTAGATATTAATCTTTCTGGCAATTTCCCTTAAACTAATTCACAAATTTATTTTCCCAAATAAACACATGAATCCAAGATAAGTTGAAAAGTGATTTTCCAATCCTCAGAATAACACAATACAAATAAGGTAATTGCTTGAATTGAATTAATAAAACTCAAAGGTTCACAATCACCAGATTAATTCATAATAATACGATCCCCTTCCCCTAACAAAGAAATTAGTTGCTCATAATAAAAGAAAACAAAGCATAAAAATTGAAAGAAGACATTTTGAAGAACGAATAACTGATTTTATTGAAAACAGAGTAAAACAGAGTACTCGAATAAGTAAAGTAAAAACCAAGATGATTCTGAGCTTCCATTCTAGTCCTATTTATAACCAGATAGTCCTAGAATTCAAATTGTTCCTATCCCTAAAACAAAGGGATTTTAGTTTAAAGATAACTCAAAAAGATATCAAACAGATTTGCATTTGAATTGATTCTAAATTATAGCACAATTTTGGAAATTAGTTATGGTGCTCTGTTTCCAATTCCTTCGGGCGCGGGGAAGCTTGTCTCGAGGCGCAAGGCGCCTTGTTTGAGCGCCTGAAGTTGTTCAATACTGTTTGTAGGGCGCGGGGCGCCATCCTGGGCGCTAGGCGCCGCATTTGGGTCATGCAGGGCGCTAGGCGCTTCATTTTGGCTGCATGGAGGGCGCTGGCGCCAGGTAGGGCGCTGGGCGCCTGGTGGAGGGCCTGGCGGGGCGCTGGGCGCCTGGTGGGGCGCTGGGTGCCGGGATGGCTGGCAGCACTTCAGCCTTAACTTGCAGGCCATTTTCGAGGCTCCAGACGCGAGAATTGGATTTCGGCATCTTCATCAAAGTTGTAGATCTTTTCGTTATCTTTCTAATGACACCAAAATCAACCTCATCCAACATCTATAGCTCCAAGTATGGTTAAAACACCATGAGAAGGTTATACACCTTTCTGCTTCTACATTGCTGCAACTCTAGATTTTGCAATGATTTTCCATGTTCCTTCAAAGCTCTCAAATGCAACTCCAATTCTTGTACAAAATAGAACCAAAACTACCAAAGAACACATAACCATACCAAGAATTTAAATTAAACTCTAAACTAATTAAATTACTCTAAAATTGAACAAAATACTAATAAAACTAAGATAAAGTATTAGAAACTTATACTAAAAATATACTAAAAATGCCAAGGCATCACAACACCAAACTTAAGGTGTTGCTTGTCCCCAAGCAACCAAAACAATACTAAAATAAACTAGTAAAAATAAAGTAACAAAGTAGTGGAATCAAAGAACAATTATTTTGAAACATCACACTTTTTTCAGGTTAACTAAAAACTGTATGATTCATGCAACTATACACCCTTTTCTACCAATTAACCATTAGGCAACATTAGACTTGACAATCAAGATTGAGATCCAGATCAAATTATAAGAGTGTTTTCGCAACTCCTGAACACCAAACTTAGTGTTTGGTCCTAGTTCCACATATGCAATGCAATGCCTTTTCAAAATTTCCTACACTTGAAATGAATCAATTTAAAACAAACAGTAGGGGTAAGACACTTGCAATTTTTTCAATCACACTTGCACTCTTTGCACAGAACTTTTGACTCTAAATGCTTTGTCTCGGGACAACCTTTTAAAGTAAGCTTTCGACCAACGTTCCCGGTCCAGTTGGCCCAAGACGCTAGGTGGTGAAGCACCCCTCGGATCTACTTGCCCAAGTCTCTCCCTGACACAAAAACACCACAAACACATAACTAGGTTTTAATGATTTTTAATAGAGATATCCCCTAGTCATTGGTGCTCAGAGCCTTGGATGTTTATCTTTCATTTCATTTGGAACCTTTATGCAACATCTTTTATTGCAAGGCTCACCCCCTCCTTAAATCAATTTCCAAATGATTCAATCAATTCACAAACAATATTGGCATCACATTGCATTCACATGAACAGGGACTCACACCAAACTTAGTTATTTAGAATTAGTCCAAAAACCCTTATAATAATTCTCTAGAAATCAATCCTAATCATCTCCTCACGTTGCACAAATAATAATTAACCACACAACAATTCAAGGTGCATAGACATGTATTCACACAGTTTATGAATCAACCAAGACAAATTCAAACACAGTCTCATGCAAATTTATTCATCAATTCCACCACCATGCACCTAAACAAACGACAAAGAAATAGAAAGACATGACAATTAAAAACTAAAGAAAATAAATAGAGAGGATAGAAAACTTCCCTAGGTTGGGTTGCCTCCCAACAAGCGCTTCTTTAACGTCATTAGCTTGACATTTGACAAAATCCTAATCAAAAGAATCAAAAATGTAAATTTTTACAAATAGCAGCAAAACCAAATACTTTTCACAAACAAACACAAGAATAACAAATATGAAATAAGGGATGAAATCCATATTCTTGTGCATGTATGCAGTAAATTCAATATTTATCATCTCCTGCACACATGAATTCTTTTGGGAGTCAAGAACACTTGGCACAACCAAATATTCTTCAATTATCATCTTCTGCACACATGAATCGTTTTGGGAGTCAAGAACACTTGGCACAACCAAATATTCTTCATCTACAGAATTCACATCAACTATCATAAATGTCCCACATAATTCCTTGTTGATATCAATAACAGTTTTATTAACAAGTTCATCAAGTACTTTTATGTTACCTGTGTATGGGCAAAAACATGTAGGATGTGTCCAACTTGCACATATCTGACAAAATTCATTAGATGACATCCAAAATTGAGCCTCGTACAGAGGACATGAACATGTCATATGCATAGTACTTGAACAAAAATCACAACAAGGAAATATGAGTGGACATTGAGCCAATTGATGTGAGAAACTCCCACATATTTCACAATAGTTGTCATCCATGAAAAGAAATAACTAAAAAAAAATAAAGAAAAACAAAACAAATATAATCTAGAAACCTAATCAATTACTCATTTTGTCAATCTCAATTAATCCCCGGCAACGGCGCCAAAAACTTGATAGGCTAACGGCAAGTGCACCGAATCGTACAAGTAATAAAGTCCACGGTGAGTGGGTATCGTTCCAACGAGGATTAAAGGATTGAGCAAAACTTTTATTGATTGAATTCCTAGTTAGAAAAATTGATTGATGGAGAGTGAATGGAATTAAAATAAATAAATTAAAATATAAAATTAACAGCAAAAGTTTAACAGAAAATCCAATGGACTAGAAGGTTAGGGAATCGGGTTCATGTATTTTCTGAAATTAATAAAACACTTGCTTGCCTTTAAATTTTAAAGCATCAATTCAATGAACGAATCTTAAGTTGTCAATTCCAATTCCTTGGTAATTTAACACTTTTTCTATGAACAATTAGTCAATCCCTTGATCAAATCATTTCAAAGAAAAGAAAATATTTTTACTGATTCAAAGTTCACAAAAATCTTAATTCTATTCCTAGATATTAATCTTTCTGGCAATTTCCCTTAAACTAATTCACAAATTTATTTTCCCAAATAAACACATGAATCCAAGATAAGTTGAAAAGTGATTTTCCAATCCTCAGAACAACACAATACAAATAAGGTAATTGCTTGAATTGAATTAATAAAACTCAAAGGTTCACAATCACCAGATTAATTCAAAATAATACGATCCCCCTTTCCCTAACAAAGAAATTAGTTGCTCATAATAAAAGAAAACAAAGCATAAAAATTGAAAGAAGACATTTTGAAGAACGAATAACTGATTTTATTGAAAACAGAGTAAAACAGAGTACTCGAATAAGTAAAGTAAAAACCAAGATGATTCTGAGATTCCATTCTAGTCCTATTTATAACCAGATAGTCCTAGAATTCAAATTGTTCCTATCCCTAAAACAAAGGGATTTTAGTTTAAAGATAACTCAAAAAGATATCAAACAGATTTGCATTTGAATTGATCCTAAATTATAGCACAATTTTGGAAATTAGTTATGGTGCTCTGTTCCAATTCCTTCGGCGCGGGAAGCTTGTCTCGGGGCGCAAGGCGCCTTGTTTGAGTGCCTGAAGTTGTTCAATACTGTTTGTAGGCGCGGGGCGCCATCCTGGGCGCTAGGCGCCGCATTTGGGTCATGCAGGGCGCTAGGCGCTTCATTTTGGCTGCATGGAGGGCGCTTGGCGCCAGGTAGGGCGCTGGGCGCCTGGTGGAGGGCCTGGCGGGGCGCTGGGCGCCGGGATGGCTGGCAGCACTTCAGCCTTAACTTGCAGGCCATTTTCGAGGCTCCAGACGCGAGAATTGGATTTCGGCATCTTCATCAAAGTTGTAGATCTTTTCGTTATCTTTCTAATGGCACCAAAATCAACCTCATCCAACATCTATAGCTCCAAGTATGGTTAAAACACCATGAGAGGGTTATACACCTTTCTGCTTCTACATTGCTGCAACCCTAGATTTTGCAATGATTTTCCATGTTCCTTCAAAGCTCCCAAATGCAACTCCAATTCTTCTACAAAATAGAACCAAAACTACCAAAGAACACATAACTATACCAAGAATTTAAATTAAACTCTAAACTATTTAAATTACTCTAAAATTGAACAAAATACTAATAAAACTAAGATAAAGTATTAGAAACTTATATTAAAAATATACTAAAAATGCCAAGGCATCACCGCCCTTTTCCTCCTTTCAGAGACCCTCTCTGTCACCCCTCACTCATCTCTCATTAAACCAAAGTCTAAATGCCTAAAACCTAATGTGTATGTGTTCTATGTAATTAATTAGGAGGATTTTATTTTTGTTAGACATCATTATTATTTATTTTTATTGTATTATTATTATTATTCTAATAAAAAAAACATATTTTGTAAAAAAGAATACAGTTAGAGTAAACCCAAAAAATAAAAATAAAAAACATATTTTGATATTTTGTGATGATCTAATTTGTTTCAATTAAAATTAAAAATCCAAAAGTTATAAATCTTTTTTTAAAATTTTTAATCTCGTTGTATGATTTAATCATCTTCGAGAATTATCAATTATAAGGTATTTGTGCGAATTATATTGTCATGCATCTAGTGTTTTTAGATGTCAAACACACAAATCCCTAGATTTAATTTAGTTTTTTTTATTACTATTTATTCCATTTTATTACTCTTTAATTTAATTATTTTGTTCATTATCTTATTTATTTTTTATATTGCTCCTATTTTATTACATTTTTTTTGTTTACTATTCACTTTGTTGATCTTGTTAGGTATATCCAAAAAATAAACATCATAGATTATAATTTCATAAATCTTTTTTACAAGTCTCAGTCTCGTTGTATGATTTAATTATCCATGAGGATTATAAATTATGATGTATTTGTGCAAATTATATCATCTCTCCTACCTAACCGTTTTTTAAACAACACCTAACACACCATACACCTGATTTCTCTGATTCTGTGTTGCATTATGATTCTGTTGAGTCTGTTGATATTCATTCTGATGATGATGATGATTCTGATTCTGATCTTCATACTGTGATTGATTCTGTGCTTATGCATTCTGAGCATTCTGAGAGTGTTGATTCTGTGAGTGTAGATTCTGAGATGATGCATCTTGATTCTGTGCATTCTGACACACACTCTGACACGCACTTTGATACACATTCTGTCATGCATTCTGTCATACATTCTGATTTGTCCATGCATTCTGATACAACTGTTATTTCACCTCATGCTGCTGGTTCACATTCTGAATCAGCAGTAGCTACTGACGCTTCCCTTGCAGATTCTTCTCTTGTGTCTGTTGTTGCAGGTGCTGATACCACTGCACCCACTTTGGAATTGAAGCCGCTGCCCGATCATTTGAAGTATGCATTCTTGGAGCCTAATGAGCAGCGGCCGATCATCATTGCTAGGGATTTACTCCCTGACCAAGAGGAGAGATTATTGAGCATAGTGAAGCAGAACATGAGGGCTATTGGCTGGACACTTGCAGACATTCCTGAGATTAGCCCCTCCACTTGTATGCACCGTATTCAGTTGGAGGAGGGGGCTAAACCAGTGAGGCAGCCCCAAAGGCGGCTCAACCCCTTGATACTAGATGTGGTCAAAAAGGAGGTGAGCAAGTTATTGGCTGTTGGCATCATCTATCCGATCTCGGATAGCAAGTGGGTTAGCCCGGTGCAGGTTGTTCCGAAGAAGAGTGGGATCACAGTGCAGAAAAATGAGAAAAATGAGTTGATCCCCACTCGACTACAGAATAGCTGGAGAGTCTGCATCGATTACAGGAAGCTGAACCAGGCCACTAGGAAGGATCACTTCCCGCTGCCATTCATTGATCAGATGTTGGAGAGGCTAGCTGGCCAGTCCCATTACTGCTTCATGGACGGGTTTTCAGGTTACTTCCAGATACATATCGCTCCGGAGGATCGGGAGAAGACCACATTCACCTGCCCATTTGGCACATTTGCGTACCGTCGGATGCCCTTCGGTCTATGCAATGCCCCAGGTACATTTCAGAGATGCATGGTGAGTATATTTTCTGATTTCTTAGAGGATTGTATGGAGGTATTCATGGATGACTTCACTGTTTACGGTTCTTCTTTTGATGCATGCTTGGATAGCCTGACTAGAGTGTTGCATAGATGTGTCGAGTCACACCTTGTACTGAATTTTGAAAAATGTCATTTTATGGTTAGGCAAGGTGTGGTTCTTGGACATATTATCTCTAGTGATGGTATTGCTGTTGATAGAGCTAAGATTGATGTTATTGCCTCTCTGCCTTACCCCGCCTCCGTGCGGGAAGTCCGTTCTTTCCTTGGACATGCAGGTTTCTATAGGAGGTTCATCCAGGACTTCAGCAGCATTGCCCTCCTGTTGTCTAGATTGTTGTAGAAGGATGCAGAGTTCCGTTTTGATGATGACTGCAGGAAGGCATTCGATCAGCTCAAAGGGCGGCTGACCTCCGCACCTGTTTTTATTCCACCTGATTGGAGGTCCCCCTTTGAGTTGATGTGTGATGCCTCCAACTATGCAGTTGGTGTTGTACTTGCTCAGAGGGTCGGGAAGGCTTCCCATGTGATAGCCTATGCTTCCCGCACCCTTGACTCCGCCCAAGCCAATTACACAACTACGGAGAAGGAGCTGTTGGCCATTGTGTTTGCCTTGGACAAGTTCCGCGCTTACTTATTGGGTACTAAAGTGACTGTATTCTCTGATCATGCAGCACTTATGTACCTACTAAGAAAGCCGGATGCTAAGCAAAGGCTCATCAGATGGATGCTACTATTGCAAGAGTTTGATCTGGAGATCCGGGACAGAAGTGGAGCTGAGAATCTTGTAGCAGATCACCTCAATCGCATTTCTCAAGCACCAGAGCCTCATCCCATCCATGATTCATTTCCTGATGAGCAGCTCTTACAGGTTGATGTGGGTAAGGACCCTTGGTATGCTGATTTAGTTAACTATCTGGTTGCTTCGCAGTTGCCTGCTCACTTATCTAGGCACCAGATAGCTAAGCTAAAGAGCGATGCCAAGTTTTATCTTTGGGATGATCCTTATCTTTGGCGGATGTGTAGTGATCAGGTTATCAGGCGGTGTGTGCATGAGCATGAGGTTCCCTCTGTTCTGCGCTTTTGTCACACACTTGCGTGCGGCGGCCACTTTGGCCCGCAACGCACTGCCAGGAGAGTTTTGGACTCTGGGCTGTATTGGCCCCCCTTATTTCGCGATTCTTACACCTTTTGTAAGAGTTGTGAGCGCTGCCAGAAAACGGGAAACATTTCCCGTAGGCATGAGATTCCCCAGCAGCCCATACTATTTTGTGAGATTTTTGATGTATGGGGCATCGACTTTATGGGGCCATTCCCCATTTCTTTTGGTTTCTCTTATATACTTGTGGCTGTTGATTATATCTCTCGATGGGTGGAGGCTAAGGCCACCCGAACTGATGATTCTCATGTTGTTGTGGATTTTGTCAGATCTTAGATTTTTTGCAGGTTCTTCGGGTTGCCACGTGCCATTATCAGTGATCAGGGGAGCCATTTCTGTAATAGGAATATGGCGGCTCTCTTGAAGAAATATGGGGTGACGCACAAGGTTTCTACTCCCTATCATCCGCAAACAAATGGCCAAGCGGAAGTGTCAAATAGGGAGTTGAAACACATCTTGGAGAAGACGGTGCAGCCCAACAGGAAAGATTGGAGCAAGAGACTTGATGATGCTCTGTGGGCATACCGCACCGCCTACAAGACACCTTTGGGGATGTCCCCCTATAGGGTTGTCTTTGGTAAGGCATGCCACCTTCCTGTGGAGATTGAGCATCGAGCATACTGGGCGGTGAAGAGTTGCAACCCTGATTTGTCCCAAGCCGGCCCGCATAGGAAGTTCCAACTTCAAGAGTTGGAAGAGATACGCTTGGAGGCATATGAGAACTCTCGCACTTACAAGGAAAAGACCAAACTCATCCATGACAAGATGTTAGTGCGGAAGGAGTTCTCCATTGGGCAAAAAGTTCTACTCTACAACTCTCGCCTCAAACTCTTCACTGGTAAGCTTCGCTCCCGTTGGCAAGGTCCTTTTATTGTGCAACATGTGTTTCCCTTTGGTGCTATACAGGTTTTGGATCCTGGGACGGGAAAGATGTTCACAGTAAATGGTCACTGCTTGAAGCCATTTCATGAGGAGATCCCCCAAGAGGACATTGAGGAGACCCACCTCCTTCCAGCCACTTATACTTGATAGTGAAGTTTCTCCCCCTTCTTTCTTCTTTTCTAGTTTCTATTTGCATTAGTTGAGTAGGTTGTTTGTTGTTGCATTGTAGATTTCATGCTAGTCATTAGTTAGGTTGTTTGCTTGGATAGGTTGTTACTTGTCTTTCTTGTTTGATTTGGAAGTGTTGTACTTGAGACTTGCATCATTTTCTTAGGTGGTTAGAGTTCCAACATAATTGCATTTCACTTTGTTCTTCTTGATACTTGCTTGGTGATTGATCTTATTGTGTATAGATGATTTGTCTTTGGACACTTACCTTGTGAGTTTTGGGCCTTTCATTGGGTGGCCACATTGCATGCCATTCCATTCTTGTTGTGTGCTTCTCTTGTGGACTTTGTCATTCTTGGGTTTGCCTTGACTCTTCATTGAGATTACATTTTCATATGCATTCTTGAGTGTGATGGAGGCACTTTTCTTCTTGAGTCCACGGCCATATTGCCTACCCTATACATTGCCCTTGCAAGCCCCTTTGAGCCATATATCCTATTCTTTCATCTTAGCTCATCATAAGCCAAAAAAGTGAAAAACCAATTTACACCCTACCTTTGGAAAGTGGAGTAGCATTGGTTTTATCATCTTGCATGCTTGAGTCTAAGTGTGGGGGTTTGCCATGGAAGGAAAACTTCTAAGTGTGGGGGAAGGACACCTTGGTTGTTAATGGTACTATGTGTCTTTGTTACATTGTATATGTGGTCTTGTGTGTGGATTGTTGTATGTGAAAAAAAAAAAGGAAATAAAGAAATAAAAGCACACAAAAGCAAAAGCAAAGTCTAAAAAAAAAAAAGAGAAATTAAAGGTCAAAGACCTAATGTTTTAAGTGTGAAAAATGTTAAAAAAAAAGGTGAGCAAAGTTCTTGTGCTTTTGTGTGCTTGGTTGCAAAAAGTGAAATCTATGCATTGTGTTTGGGTGGAATTCCCCCTTGTGTTTAATTGTGACTCATGCTAACCAATCCTAGTCTTATTTCCTTAGGTCTTTAGCTCACTTTCCCATACATTCCACACCCTCACCTTGGCCTCATTACAACCAAAACAAAGACCTCTTGATTCTTGGATGCATTGAATACTAGTAGTGGAGATTTAGAGGTTTGGCAAACCTATGTTGAATGCTTGGTCCAACAAGAGAGTTAAGAGGAAGACAAGTCCACCATAATAGTGAGTTGAGAGCACACACACCCTTTGAGGTCCATACATTTCATCTATGCATTTTAAGGGATTTTGCTTTGCTTGTGTATTGTACCTCCTTGATATTGGAATGCTAGGTTGTTGTAAACTCTTACCACTTTAAATTGCTTTCTTGGTCTTGAGTCAAAACACTTTTGGATCATTTATTGGAATTCAAGTAGTACATCTTGATTTCCCTCTTTCTCATTAGGTGGTTAACTTTTGATTCTTAGTCTTGCATGAGGACATGCAAGGGCTAAGTGTGGGGGAATTTGATATATCATTATTTGTGTTGATTATTTCCCTCTTGTATGCATGTAATTTGACCACTTTTGAGATGAATGGGCTACTTTTGCATCATATTAGGCATTTGGTACTTGATTGGAACTTTGTGCATTTTCTCAGCATTTTGTGCTTTATGACACTATTCTGTAATTTGCCTATAACTTGAGTTCTAGAAATTGGAATTTTATGTTCTTTGTCTTGTTGGAAAGCTTAGACACAGTTCTACAAAGTTGATGAAGAACTCGAAAGCTGATTCAGACCATAAGGATTTCAAATTGGAGCTTCAAGTTGAGTCAATCTTGCTGCAGAATTCTGGACAGCAATCCTGAACAACAAGTGTTGCAGAAGCCATAGCTGGAGCTAAATATGTTGAAATCACTCCATTTAAGTTGCATTGGAAAGCTACGGCACAAGGATTCATTTCATCTTCAGAGATCGAAAGCAATTGAAGTCTCTAAGGAGCTCAAAAGTTGACTCAAAGTTGCTGCAGCGAGTGTGACAGCAATCTGGAGCAGCACTCAGTATTTTGCTTATATCTGGAGCTATACTTACTGGAATTGGATGATCTTGGTGGCTATGGAAAGATGAGAAATAGAGCTACAACTTTTCTTCAGGGCTCGAGGGCAGAATCATCTATTATAGGCTTCAGAAATTAGCTGCAATATTTCGGGCAGAAGCTTAGCCTTGCTGAGTTGCCTTAAGTGTCATAATTTTGTGCATTGTCCATTGTGCCCTTGCCTTATGTGTTGTAATTGTTTAGTGTATGGGCTTTTTAGACATTTCCACCTTCTTTTATGTCTATTTAAGTCCTACATCAGATTTGGAGGGAACACTTTACATTCATTTTTTACAATTCAAGTTTTAGAATTACATTTTCTCTCTAGTTTTCTCTCATTTCGTTTTTCTCTTTTCTTCCAATTGTTCTTGCTGATTTCTCCATGATTATGGAGAGCTAAACTCATAGCTAGCTTGAGGATGGAGGATTGTAAAAGATATTGAGATTAGCAATGTGATTGAGGTATTTCTTGCATTTCTTTCATGATTCATTCAAGATTTTCTAATTCTTGAATTATGAATCCAATTGATTAATAATTCTAGAGATTTCTGAGTTATTGATCAATAAATTTAAGTTGAGAGAACATCTAGATTTAGAGATTTCTGATCTAGAAAATTGAATTGTAGAGCTTCAATCTTAATGTCTTGGATTAGGTTTTGAGATTTCAGATTTAACTCAAGTGTATTAAGATGAATGTTTGAAGATTTTCATAAGAACTTGATCTGAATTCAGATTTGAATTTGGATTTGAAATTCAATTTAATTCTTGAAAGGATCGTGAGAGGATAATGAATCAATGATATATGTTTTATAATTCGAATTCGTTGAGCTAGTGTTTTCTACCTATTTGATTAAAATCCTGTTTGAATTTTCTCATTTCTGAAATTTGATGCTAAAATCCCCAAACCTAACCTTGCATAATCACTTTTCACTTCTTGAATTCCTTGGGAAAACGACCTAGGTTTTCCACTTGTCTACAAGTTATCTAGTTTTTAATTTGATTCAATTCGGCAGTTGATCATGCCACCTCCCACAGTCCAACAGTGCGCAACAAATACTTCATTTGTGGATATGGCACAGGTGTCCATATGTGGATATGACAGGTGGATTCCATCTTCTTAGGATAAGGATATGTTCCGCCTATAACAAAAGATTTTTATAATATAAAAAACTATTATTGAAAAATAATAATTTAAAAAATCTAATTTCCAAAACTAAATTTAACTCATTTTCTATGTACGACTATTATTTAAAAATAATACTTACATACAACTCTAAATTCTAATTTCCAAATTTAAAATCAACTCATATTCTATTAAAAATAATAATTACCTATAACTCTAAAATCTAATTTCGAAAATTAAATTCAACTAATATTCTATTAAAAATAATAATTACTTAAAACTCTAAAATCTAATATCGAAAACTAAATTCAACTAATATTCTATTAAAAATAATAATTACCTACAACTCTAAAATCTAATTTCAAAAATTAAATTCAACTAATATTCTATTAAAAATAATAATTACATAAAACTCTAAATTCTAATTTCGAAAACTAAATTTAACTAATATTCTATTAAAAATAATAATTATCTACAATTCTAAATTATAATTTCAAAAATTAAATTTCGGGAATGAGACTCGTCTAGGAAGGTTGCAACCACGACCACCGTGCTTCGTTGGTACCGAATTATATTTATTCTAGCATGTACTGATAGATTATAAACACACAGTTAGATATCGGTACCTAATAAAAATATTGGCTACAGAATAAATACCCTTTATTTTAATGCCATGTGGCATGCATCTAAACACAATATACAGATATTGGTGCACTGTTTCTATGTTTATTATTATTATTATTATTATTGTTCACCTAATATGTCCGTCATTCTACATTCATTGAATACTATCCAATTGTAACCAAACCAAACAGATACTTAACCGTGAATAATAAAAATTAAAAAATAATAAAAATATAATTTGGTGAACATTAAATACCCACAAGATAGTATAGTATACTTTAATGCTAATATTGGGAGGTTGCTTGTGATGACACGAGAAAGTTATTATGGTAAATAACATTAAAAAACACACTATGAATATATGAGGCCGAAAGTTGTGGCGAAGTTTCAGCTAGTTCATTAATTATCTTAGGGATCTGAGTTTGTGTAGGAATTGCCACATTTCCTAAAATATCTCCTAAACTAACACATGTGTAGCGATGGACATTTATGAAAAATTTACCCCAAACTATATACAACATGAGTGTTTTAAAAACTCTTGAAATGTCTACTTCGATCCCTAAATTGTATAAATATTATGGTTGCCCCAAACTATATACATTATGAGTATTTTAAAAACTTTTAAAATGTCAACTTCGATCCCTAAATTTTTATGAATATACAAACTAACATTTCTGCTAATTTTTTTTATTAATCATTAAAAAATCACAAATTGAAAAAAAAATCAGGTTGCACATTTGTTAACACATTAGATAGGGCTAATTAATTTGTACATAAGCACACAAAAAATTAATTTGTAGATATTCTAAAATTTTGAGAAATATTATATTCATCGATCTAGCTAATTAAATTGCACAATATTAAAAGTTTGGGGAAATAATTTATATTTTTAAAATTTATAGATTTAAAGTGCAATTAACTTTTAATTAAGAGGAAATGAAAATTCCAAAAAAAATGTAGTATTATATAAAGAATGGATAACGAGAGACTCGATCTAAACAAGAAAATCAAAATGGAGGCTCAATTGCATAAGGAGTCAAATAATACAGGTAAAGAAAGCATTGAAGGGTTGCCATTTCAAGATAGTCCTTACTTGAAATACAAGGACTTAGAAGATTATAAGCAACAAGGTTATGGTACCCAAGGGCACAAAGAACCAAAGCCAGGTCGTGGTGGTGGCTCCACCGAAGCGCCCACCATCTCTGGCGGTTCGGTTTCCTCTGAGGCCCAATTCCATGCTCGTGATGCCATGAATCGCGGAGGAGCTCTCAAATGAGTTTCTTTCGCTAAATATAAAAAAGTTGAGTTGACAAATATTAGAGAGAACTTTTAATCACTTCTCATTTTATTATTATTAAATTTAATAGTGTTTCTAAATCATCATACTCCTCTATCATGCTCAATGATAATAAATTAGGAAGTCACAAAAATTGTCAACCTCTAATATTCATCTAAAATCGTTTCTTAGTTTCATTTTGTTACGTTGTTACCTCAATGTATATTACACATTAAAAATTTGTTCATAGCATCTTAGCTTGTATTTTTTAGCCAACACGTCTCGGATGTGGTTAATTGATCCTTTGTCAAATTTAGCTTATCTGAGAATGTAGGCTACTTTTGGATTGGAGATACCACAAAAACAAACGAATTGGAACATACTTTGTATGAATTATACAATACTGGATATAATTGATATTTTTTTCTGTTATTACTTGGATCCTTGTTTCTAGATCCTTGGTATCAGTTTTGTGCAGGCTTTTGATTTTAGTTGTGTACAGGTTAAAGTTTGGTTTCGATTTTATATGTCTCGGCGGTTATGAGTAAAGTAACTATAAAATTATCCAATGGACCAATGCTACTAGTAACCGAAAGTAATTGTTTTTATAATCTTTTCAAAACTAAAATGTGAATGAGATTATTGATCCTCATACACATAAAAGGCTAGGTTGGATTTGTACATCATTTATTTCTAAACAAATATAAAAACACAATACTCATAAATATCTAGGTCTCATATATTTTATTACTTATTTTTTCTTCCAACTAAAGTTCTGAAACTCTGACCACACAATTCACCTAATGAGTTAAAAATTCAGAGGATTAAAGGTTCAAGCAGTTTATTAATCAATAATGCTACGTGTACAACAGAAATACGTCCAACTTGTATCCAATGTGTGCTATCCATGTTACAGGATGTGTGCTATACATATATGTGCTATACGTATAGCACACATCCTGTAACATGGATAGCACACGTTGGATACAAGTTGGACATATTTATGTTGTACGTCAAACATTATTGGTTTATTTATTAATCGGGGGTTCAAGCAGTTTAACGAAAGGTTCAACTAGATATAATAAAATATATTTAAAATATATATTTATCTTTAAATATATATACATATATGAATTATATGTTATAAAAAATAAAACATATTAAAAATATTAATTTAAAGCTAAAATATAAAGTACTTAATAGATTTTAATATTTAATAGTCACTAATTGTGATACCCCGTATCACAGTATCCCTTAGGAAGGATTCTGTTAAGGACGCGTCAGAACGCGTCAACATGTTGCTGTCAGAGGGGGCTCGCTGGTGAGTAATCAGTGCCTGCTAGCGAGTAGCTGGTCGCTAGCGACCGTGTTTTAGATACTAGCGACGGGACCAAGTCCGACATTGGTCAAAGCAGGATGTGAGCTTTTCCCCCTCCCCCTACATATATGAGATGATAGTGTAGTTTTTCCCTCACACCTCACACTCCCTCCTTTTCAGAGTAGTTCTTTGGGCGCCCTTATATTTGAGGATAGTGTGAGTTTGACGTCTTGGGGATATCTCTACGCAAGCAAGTTCCCGACGGTGAGTGAAAAGTCTTTTCTGCCCTTTCTGCGTGAGGGTCGCTAGCGAGCGAGAGGAGTTCGCCAGCGACCGGCCCCTCGCTAGCGAGTAGCAGTTGCTCGCTAGCAAAGGCTTCGAACGCAACCTCAGTTCAAAGTTTCGTTTTCTTTTCTTATGTGATCCTGATCGGTCTTTTTGCACGCTAGATGCACGTTCAGTGTCGATAGCCGTAGCCGGAGCTAATGGTGCTTCCCAGCCTCAGGATTTTTCAGGTGAGTGGAGATCTTGTATGTAGTGTAGCATTCATAGCATATATATGTTTGAAAATTAGATAATTAGATAAGATAATAATAAATAAATAAATAATATTACATGTGTATATGTATGTGTAGTGGTAGTTGTAGTATTAGTAACATATTAAGTGGTTAGGAACTTAGTATAGATGACTATAGTGATTTATTTTTTTCTAAGTTATGTTATGTCATGTTATGTGTTTGGTATATGTTGATTGATGGATGATTTATTATTTGATGTATATGATATAACATGTGACTAAATAAGATAAGAAATATAAATGAACTATACGTAAAACTTTATGGCATGTATGATGTATGTTGATTGGATTGTATGCTGATTGTCTTGAGTAATCACGCCACCCTGACTAGTACGCGTCAAACGCTATGGCCCGAATGCAGGCCCCGGTGGATCTTAGCTGTGGTTTACTAGTTAGCGGCGAGCCGCCCAAGCCCGCCAAGTACGTTATGATCCCGGTTATCGGACGGCTTGGTGACAGTTACAAATATACCCCTCGTGAGTCAGATATGGTTATACTCTAGTTGTGTGCTGAGAGTTAGTTTAAAGATACAGATTACAGTTATTCAGTAGTAGCCTTTGGACAGTAGATGTAGTGTGATAGCTCGACAGGATATTGTTTGTATGGATGATAACATGCATGTTTGTGTTATATATGTTGTGAGTGTTGCATTACATGCATTTTCCCACTCGTTGAGTCGATGACTCATCCCTCGCCACCCATATTTTTCAGAGTACGATCTCGTTACTGACGAGGAGCCATTGATCCAATACAGGTTGCTGTCTTGGTGAGCTCCGTTTCTGTCGTGAAGTTTACTAGTTTTTGGCTTAGTTTATTTTTCAGTTTGTAGTTTACAGTTCTTAGTTTCACGGACTGTTTCTTATGTAATAGTTTGTTCCAGACCTTAGAGACAAGATTCCTTTATTTTCAGTATGTTATATTCAGTTATATTCAGTTATATTCAGTTTCAGACTAGTATGCATGTTCAGACAGTTACAGTTATGATTACCAGATGTTAAACAGTTTTATATTCAGTTTATCATATTGTTCATTTATGATATTGTTCATTTTCAGTATGTTATATTGAGTTATGTTCAGTTTAAGACTAGTATGCATGTTTAGACAGTTACAATTATGATTACCAAATGTTAAACAGTGTTATATTCAGTTTATCATATTGTTCATTTATGATATTGTTATGTTTAGCTCTTATGTTATGTCCTAGTAGCGTGTTCCTTGGGATAGAGCCCTTCGCACAGACACCCCTCATGAACGGGGTGTTACATTAATTTAAGTAATTATTATAAATTTTATATTATATTTATCATAAAAAGTATTAAATATAAAACTTTAAATTTTTTTAATTTTAAATAAGTTCACTGCTTTAACTAGTTTTTATTGATTTTTGGCTGATTTTTCTAATTTTTCTCGATTTTTTACTGATTTTCAAATTTTAGATTTTTATTCAACTGGACTGGAAAATGGTACGATTCCCAGGTTAGATCTTCCGACCATTCCGGTTCTCAGTCAAAACACTGCTTCCAACTCATTCTTTCTCCATAATTTTTCTTATATATTTTGGATGTATATACCCAAATGTCCACAAAACTATAAAAAGGATGGGGCAAAAATATCTATCTATATATATTATATTTCAGAGTTCGCTTCATGAGAAGCTGTCAAGTGGCGCAACCTCAGCGAACGAGCTTTAAATGATCAATTTTGGAAAACAATCCATGAGATATTAATTGAAGATATGATATAGAAATTAATTTATAAATAAATCTTTGATCAAATATATCATGTAATCTGAATTTGATTTAAATTTATATTTTTTTCCTAATTAATAAGATAACTTTTGTTCCATAATCAAATACAATTATTACTATTAATTATGAACATTGAAAAAAATGTTCAAAAATCAATACATATAATCAATGATATAGTATCTTGTAGAAATTTTTCAAATACAATAATCATTTGATATATTACACTCTATAAAACTTAAATATGAATTGATGTTTTTTATGTTAATTTGTGATTAAAAATAACAATCATGAGATATACTAATTATGATTGACTAATTAATTTAGTGTCACTTTTTTTTATTGAATCTGCTCACAATCAAGATGATTGACTAATACAACATTGTTTGTAAATATTTAAAAAATTAGTATCATAGAAAGGATTAAAATTAGTATAATTTCAAAGGATTAAACAATGAGAGATTGATAAGTATTATTTTCTAATTGATTCATTTAAAATTGAGTTTCAATTGTTAAAACTTTTAAAATAATTTGAAAAAAATTAAATAGAAAATTTAATTACAATTATTTGGCATATTTTTCTATAGTAAATTCTACAATAAATACATTCAAATAAGAAATATAATATAAAAAAATTTAATGTTCAATTCTTTTTTCTTTTAGATGGACATGCTCTTTTTAATTTACAAAATTGTGAAATTTGAATTCCAAATCATAAAATATTTTAGGAACTAAAAACTTCAAAATAATAAACCCTTAGGACTTGAAATCAATTTTTAATATTTTAATCAATATTGCTAATTATGAAATAGTGATAACATAGGTTTTTTTTTATCTATCTATCTATTATTATATATTATTATTATTATTATTATTATTATTTATGATTATAATATTTACATAAGTTTATGCCTTGACATGTGAGAAGATGTGATAACCTTAGTAATTTAAACATTAAACACATTCTTTTAGAAAAATATTGCATAATTTATGTTGTTCGGTTACATCAAGTATTAAATTGGTAACAACATCATATCATGACCAATGGTTGCATATTAATGGATTTTTTCCCCAAATAAAATGTGAAAAATGATTAATTCCAGATATAATAGAGTGAGAGAAACATATATTCCACGGATGTCCTGATTTTTTCATGTGTTAGAGAAATTCATAGGATCCCTACGATTTCTAGAAGAGGCACTATATTGTACCAGAAATCATAGGATCCCTACGATTTCGAGCTTAATAATTTAATAGCAGAGAATCAACCAAAACGAAGTGAGATTTGTAGGAATGGAGGCCACAGTCGCAAGACATGCCCAACTCTACGGGCATTATCTTCTACGGGTTCTTCTTAGAATAGTTGTGACATTACTTTAATTGTTGTTTATTGCATTTTAATTGTTGTTTGTTGCTACTTTAAATGTTGTTTATTGCTACTTTAATTGTTGTGAACTTTGAAGTAGTAGTACTTTAACTTAATGTATAGTCATTACAAGAGAAATAGAAAACGAAACAAACCATATATTAACGTCTACAAACAACTAATTTAGTCGTCAGCGAGGCTTGTGATTTTGTCATCTTATTTAGACTCGTACGAGACTTCTACCTCATTTTTGTCGAATATCTAAACATCAAATGTATTTTCTTCATCATAGTGGAGCCACACCGTGCATGTAACCATAACACATTGAGAAATGTTGTACAAATTCCTTCCATCCGTCTGTGAACTACAACTCATCACCTCTTTTTGCATATTTTATTTGTCATTCCTTTCCCATGGGTGCTTTCAATTTTATTTGACTATGCAATCGTCTCCGATATTTTTGTGCAAATGAATGGAGAAGTTGCTGCAAATGAATACAAATTGTTAAATCAAATGTTAAGTGACTGTTGACTAAAATAGAAAAATCAAAATATGAAAGTGTTCTTATTGTTTTCTCTTCATTTTGGGATTTGATCCATGTCATCGTTACATTATCTGGAACAGGTTCTATGTGTAAGATCCATAACCCTTCTAAGAGTAATTTGTCACACGATTACTCGGAAGTATTAAAATGTTTTAATGATAACAAGTCCTAATTGAAAGATAAAAATTTTGATTGATAAGGACTAATATGTGTGCTTAAGTGTTGCTCAAAAAGCTTAAGTATAATGAGAATGAAAAACTCCATGAGACTTAGAAGCTGTAAAATTGCCTCAAGATTTAAAGTTTATCAAGAAGCTCAGAAGCACGAAGGTAGTGTCTCAGAAGCAAGGCAAAAGAATGCAGTTCATAAAAAGAGAACAAAACATGTCTCGGAAACCTCTTAGAAGGGCGTGAATGTTTTGGTTCTCAGAAGGGAAGCTTCTCTCAGAAGGCAACCTCACTCAGAAGGCAGTCTCTCTCAGAAGTTGTTCCTAGAGTCACTCAAGTCTTAGAACTCATATCAGAAGGAGAACTCTCAACGAACTCAGTATGGAAATAACAAGTATTTTGTGAAGTGTGCATTGTGCACTTTCTGAAAAAGTACCTTAAAATGCGCTGACTTGCATGGAGCCGTTCCGAGAAAGCTGAGTCAGCAAGGAAGCCACACCAGCATCCAAGTTCTCTCAATTTACAAGAGATTTCAAAGCTCTATAAATAGAAGATCATAACAGAAGTTTAGTATGAGAATCCCCAATCATTAATTGTGCCCAAACTCTATTGAATCAAAATCTCTATTGTAACTTAGAAACTTTTCTCAAAAACCTTCTTTGAAATTGGTATTTTTAAATATTCTAGAGTTGTAATTATATAATCTTGCTTTCAGCAAGTGATCTTCTAGGAGCCTATCAAGAATCAAATTTAGAAGCGACTGAGTCCTTAATAGTTTTCGAAAGAACTTTCAAAAACCAAACTATCTATAAAAGTCCTTCACTCAAAGGCAGGAAAGTTCTTGTGTGTTGAGGCATAAGTCCTTTGTGTTACAAAGGCAATGGACGTCCTCTAGTGTTTAATGCAAAAGTCCTTAGAAGGATTCTAAGGCAGTGAAGTCCCCCTTTGGTATAAAGGCGACAAAAATCCTTTACGTGTTGTAAAAGTGGATTTGTCTGAGAATGCATTCTAAGAAGAATATCTAAGAAATCTCAACATAGGTTGAGGACTGGAGTATGTTTGTTTTAACCGAACTAGTGTAAAATTTGTTGTGTGTTAATCTCTTTACTCAAACTCTTCTCTCTTTTACGATTCACTAAGTAAACAACTTTCAATCAAACCTTGTAAGTATTTTACTCATAATTCTAAGTAAACCAAGAAGCTTGAAATCTACAAGCTTGTAATTTCTCATAAGGCCTTGCTACCTAGAAAGCTATTTCAAGTTTCTCAGAAACTGTACCTACTTAGAAACCTTTCCACTTCTTCTTAGAAGGACAATTTTCAAAAGTGTGTTTTATACAAAGAGTTTTAAAAAAATATATTTTAAAAGCACGATTCAACCTCCCTTTTCTTGTGCAAACACACACCTTTAATTGGCATCAGATCTCAGGCCTTAAGGGTTGAACACTTAACAGTGATAAGGAAAAAGATCAAGGGAGGATATGGGTTCACAAGCTGCATTCGTTGCTGATGGAGCATCTATCAACAGAACACCCATGTTCCATGGAGATGACTTTGATTACTAGCATGATAGAATGACCTTTTTCGTAAAATACACTAGCTTGGATCTCTAGAACATTATTGAAAAAGGGGAGTACATCCCAACAGAGAGTGTAGTGATCAATTGTCGAATTGATTCAAATTAAAACTAGGTTTATTTGTAGTAAAGAGATCAACTTAGGTCATCTCCCAAGGAATTCAATCATTGAAGAGTGATCATGCAAAAATGAATTAGGTTTGGGGATTTTGAACATATAATGAATAGAAATCAGAAAATTCAATGAGGAATTAAATCAAATAGGTAGAACACTAGCTTAAGGAATTTGAATTGTAAAATCTATATCATTGATTCATATTCCTTTCAATGATCTTTTCAAGAATTACAATTGAATTATAGATATGATTTTAAACCTAAAATCAAATCTAATTTCATATGAAAACCTTCATACATTCATCTTAATACACTTGAATTAGATCTGAAATCTCAAAATCTAACTCAAGATATCAAGATTGAAGCTCTACAATTCAATTTCCTAAATCAGAAATCTCTAGATCTAGCTATTCTCTCAACTTAAAACTATTAATCAGTAACTCAGTAATCTCTAGAATTATCAATCAATTGGATCCATAATTCAAGAATTATAAAATCTTCATAATCCTTTAATCATGAATCAAGAAGAGATGAGAAGAGAGAATTCGAATTCTTCAAAGAATCATGAAAGAAATACCTCAAAATGACATTGCAAATCTCAATATCTTTTACAATCCTCCACCCTCAAGCTAGCTATGAGTTTAGTTCTCCATGATCATTGAGAATTCAGCAAGTTGAAGTGGAGAAGAAAGCAAAAATGAAAATGCATAAAACTAGAAAGAAAATGAAAGTAAATCTCTAATTCTAAAAACATGAAATGTAAAAAATGAATTTAAAGTGTTCACTCCAATTCTAAGCTAGGACTTAAATAGACATAAAAATAAGGGGAAATGTATAAAAAGCCTATGGACTAAACATTTACAACATATAAGGCAAGGATAGTATGCAACTTGCACAAAAATATGACAATTAAGACAACTCAGCAAAATGAAGCATCTGCCCGAAATCTTACAGCCAGTTTTTGAGGTCCCTAATGAATGCTTTGGCCTAGATCTCTGAAGCAAAGTTGTGGCTCTATGTCTCAGATTTCCATATCCACTAAGATCATCCAATTCCAGTAAGTGTATCTCGAGATATTGCCAAAACATTGAGTGTTGCCCCAGAATACTGTCACAGTTGCTGCATAAACTTTGCGTCCATTTATGAGGTCCTTAGTGACCTCAATTGATTTCGAGCTTTGAAGATGAAATTTATCCTTGTGTCTTAGCTTTTCAATGCCGCTGAAATCAAGTATTTTAAGTCCTTATGCATTGAATCAGCTTTCTAGTTCTTCATGAATGTTGTAGACATGTGTCTAATCTTTCCAAAAAGACAAAGAACACAAAATTCCAATTTCTAGAACTCAAGTTATAGGCAAATTATAGAACAGTGTTGCAAAGCACAAAATGCTGGAAAATTGCACAAAGCTCCAATTAAGTTCTAAATGCCAAATATGATGCAAAAGTAGTTCATTAATCTCAAAAGTGGTCAAATGACATGCATACAAAGGGGATTAATCAATAAAAATTATGCTATATCATGTAGTCGATCCAAGCTCTTTGACTTCTATGAGAACTCCCACTGGAGAGGACCAAGTATTCCAGAGAAAAGATGGAGAGTCCAGAGATTAAGGAGAAGATCCAAATGAACTTCAAGGCCGAATACATCCTTCTATGTGATTTGCCAAAAGTGGAATATAATAAGATCGTATCATGTGACACTGCAAAACAAATTTGGGAGAGATTACACATGTTGCATGAAGGACTGGATCAAGTCAAAGAGACCAAGATCTCCATGTTGGTCCACAAGTACGAATCCTTTAGCACACAACCAGATGAGACAATTGATAGCTTATCAATCAGATTTCTCCATATCATCAATCCACTTAAAGTTTTGGGTAAAACCTACTCGAATGCTGAAATGGTAATGAAAATTCTGAGAAGTCTATCAAAAAGTGGCGTCCTAAAGTGACAACTATTCAGGAAGCCAAAGACCTGATCAGCTTGGATTAGACGTACTATTTTGGATCTCTTAGAATCCATGGGATCGAAATAGAGGGTCTACTTGAGGCCTCCACTTCAAAGCCTCAAAGGACTCTTGCTCTTAAAATATCCTCAAGAAAGCCTTCCAAGGCTCTCAAAGCTTCTGAATACTCGATCTCATAAGATGATTCTGAGCAAGGATTAGAGGATAAGGATATCTCCATGCTCGTGAGGAAGATGACTAAGGCATGGAAGAACAGACCCAGAAAGGGTAAAGAAGGCATGGTCAGAAAGGATAAAAGGGGCGAGATGAAAGCCTCATAAGCAACATATTATAGGTGTGGAGAGAAAGGTAATTTCAAGACGGATTGTCCCAATAACAAAACTAGGACGAAGAAATTCTTTCCAGAGAAGAAGAAAGTAATGGCCGCCACTTGGAGTGAATCCTAAGAGGAAGCTTCTGACTCTCAAGACGAGGATGAAACAAATGTTTGCTTCATGGTCGATGAAGAATTTATTCTGGAAACTAAATCTAAATTAGAAGAGGTAATACATTCTTCTCCTAGATACACATATGAAGAACTCTCAGAACTCTATGAGGAGCTTCTGAGTGATTCAAATGAATTGGCTCAGCATTTTCGCACCTATAAAAAGTCTTTTAAAAACCTTGAGAGTGAAAACGCAAGTTAACTCAAGAAGTAAAAAGACTATATCTTGAAAGAGATGATTTTAAAGACAGAAACATAAAAAGCCATGAACTCTACCAAGCTCTAGAAGATATGGCTACTATAACTGTTGAAAAGGCTGAGAAGGCCTTGGTAGAGTTACAAAAGACAAATGACCTTCTTACTTATGACCTTGTTAAGATGGTCAATGGAGGAAAAATGCTTGATCTTATGCTTGGAGGACAAAGGCCATACAAGGATAAGAGAGGGCTTGGTTATGAGGAAGTCTTTCCACCTCATACTGTTGGCCCATCTTTGAAAAAGGATTCATGCATCTGCACTATGTGTTTCAAAGTTGGACATGTTATGAGAAATGTCCTAAGCCAAGAAAGGGAAATACTTCATTAGTTGTAAAGGCTAAAAAGAAACATTTCTCTCACAAGGACACAGTTTCTAAGAAAGGAAAAATGAAAGTTGAAAACTCTCACAAACCAAAGTCCAACTCTCAGAAACAAAAGCCCAAAAGAGCTAAGAAAGATAACCACAAAAGACCCAACAAGACATGGGTACCTAAAGTTACTAATTATGTGAATGCAGGGACATCAACAAGCGTTGCTACACCACCAAGATGAGGAATGGTATCTGGACAGTGGTTGCTCAAGGCACATGACTGAAAGCAAGAACTGGTTCAGAAACTTAAAGGCTAAAAAAGGTGGATCTGTGCGCTTTGATGATGGTGCAAAGGGTAAAGTCATTGTCATAGGAAATGTAGTAAGGATGATTCTCACCAAATCTCTTATGTTTTACTTGTTGATGGCTTGACTCACAACCTTCTGAACATAAGTCAATTCTGTGACTAAGGCTTGAAGTTTGAGTTTCTTGCGAAATATTGTCATGTGATTGATCCCACTAATGGCAAGATCGTTCTAGAAGGGAAACATGTTGGAAATATTTATGTTATCCATCTAGAGGATCTTAAATATCAAAATGTGAAATGTCTTGTATCTATAGCAGATAACAAGTGGCTATGTCATAAGAAATTTGGTCATGCCCATATAAAGTTGTTTACTGAGCTCTCTTAAAAAGAGCTTGTAAAGGGTCTTCCCAAACTCAATTACAACAGAGATGTCACTTGTGACTTCTATAAGAAAGTGAAACAAACCAAAGCTTCTTAGCAAAAACGTAGTTTCTACTCAGAAACCACTTGAGCTACTACACATGGATCTTCTTGGTCCTACTAGAACAACTTTTCTTGCTGGAAAACGATATGGTCTTGTCATAGTAGATGATTACTGAATATTTACATGGGTTTTCTTTCTAGCTTCTAAGGAAGAGACATTTGAGAAATTCAAAACTTTTAAGAAAAGAGTTCCAAACGAGAAAGACTGTCAGATTCCAACTATTCGTTCTGATCATAAAGGAGAATTTGATAATCATGCCTTTGAAAATTTTTGTGAAAACCTGGGCATTGCTCATGAATTCTCTTTTCCCATAACTCCAAAACAAATGGAGTTGCTAAGAGAAAGAATCGTATTCTTCAAGAAATGGCTAATTTCTTCCCTCCATACTTAAGGGTAAATGACTTTGTGTCATCCATGCATATCGGGCATGCTAATTTCTCCTAGTTCATCCATCCAGACAACATCCCATATGCTGGAAAATCATTAATTGTTCACATCAATGTCGCTATCATAGTGAAGTTCTGCTTTGTTGAAATGACATACGTCACAATGCCCTCAGTCCATAAGTCTTTCAGTTTATCCACTAAGGGTTGCAAATAAACATCAATCTTAGCCTTAGGATTATTTGGACCTGGAATATTGCAGGTTAAAAAGAGGTAGGGTTTTTCATGCACATCTCGGGGGGGATTGTAAGGAGTCACAACTACTGGCCAACAAGAGTACGTCTTGTTAAATTGTGTGTTAGGAGTAAACTCATCTACGCATAGGCCTAACCTTACATCACCTGGCTCCGATGCAAAAGTCCAGTTAAAATCCAAAGCAAAATATCTTGTACGGAGTGTCATACTTGGCATGTATGACCTCCGTAACCTTGTGCAGACCATCATTAACGGGATACCACCTGTTTTCATACAAAGGTATAGTACAACACATTGTAAGCAATAATCATTTAACTACAGAAAAATATTTAAAAAGATTGTTTGAAATTACCCCTTCTTTCCATCATAATATGTCTGGTTCAGAAAATGCCCCCTAGAATTCACTTGAGCACCACATGTAGTGCTCTCGATGGAAAGGCTCATGTCAGGGGTGGGAGTATCTTAAGGCACATGGTCAGGAGGCCCCAATATGGGACCTCCAAGTGTATGGGGAGGGGTGGTGGTAGCACTATGGTGGTGGTGGTAGGTTGGACAATGGTGGTGGTTATGGGGGGTCGGACAATGGTGGTAGGTGATGTAGTAGAAATATGGGCAACTCTTTGGTCCCGGGAAGGTGCACCATCGGCCTTCTGAGGTCGTCCACATCCTCTGCATGCCATAACTATAAAACAAATTTAATACAACAAAATTTAACATAAAAGAAGATATGTTACATTATTTTATATTGCATAAACAAAATTAATGTTATTGCATAAGTTATTCTAGCATAACACCTCACTTATTCAGATAGATCAACACTTCGTTCATCATTATCTTCTTGGTTTTCATTCTCATTTGTGGAGTCTTCAGTTTCACTATCTTGTTCTCTTGTAGCACGACTGTGTGAAGGATGATTAATAACTTCTACCTCCCCAGTTTCAGATAGAAAATTCGGAGTTATGTCTGTGTCCATGACGATTCTTGGTGCAACTTGATCTTCCAATTGATAAGCTTTATTCACTACTTCATCATATTCAACGCTTCCTCTAGGTTTAGTCATTCGCACTACCCTCCAATTTGACTTGCATCTTCCAGGATATGGTAGGTAATACACTTGCTGCACATTTTTGGCAATAATAAAGAGATCATAACTTGAATATCATTTGGTACAGTTAATCTTAGTTATTTTATATAGTCGTGTGTACATGTCCCAGTAGGATGACGTCGGTCATACCATTCACAATAAAATAACATAATCTTTTTATCGGGCAAACCAACATATTCAAATTCCAGCATCTCGTTTATTATACCATACCAATCTTGTTCACCATCACCAGCATCGCCTGTTACACACACCCCACAATTAAACGTTTTCTGTTGTCTACCCCACTCGGAAGTGTGAAACTTGTATCCATTTACGTAATATATTGACCAACTTCTAACTTTGTTCTTGGGTCCCCATGCTAAATCTTGTAAGAATTCATCATTAATACCATGACTATTGTCTTATACAATTAATTTAACTAAATTTTATGTCTCATATAGGCAATTATAATTTAAATGTAAAATCCATACTAGAGGCTAGACACATTACATAGGTTTTGAACCATGACGGGAATTCTTGAAGGTCTGCATCTCCATTCATTAGTTCGTAGAACCTGTTTGATAAGAAATCCATTAATCCACTTCCCTCTGTATTGCACTTTGGTCTAGTTAAACTTTCTAAAATTTCAAAATAACTCAAACCTCACATATTCACACTCACCATCACTCATAATTATCAAACACAACCATTCATACACTCCAAACTCTCCCCAAAGAACCCTAGCTCGGAATCCTCCTCCCCACCACCATTTCTCTCATCTCCTTCACTCAAATCCTCACTTTCTTCACCAAAACTCACCCCACATACCATATACTCTCACCAAAAACTCATTTCCACTTTATCCTAACCCTAAATCACTCACAAAAACCCCTCTTTTACAACTCAAAAGGTGTAACCTGAGAATGAGCAAGAGGATTAGGGAGAATCAAGCTTAGAGTTCCAAAACCCTCTCTTTCAATCATCATTAATTCCATTGAGGTAGGGGTTTAGATATTTATTTTGATTTTTGTGTGTTCTTGGTTGTTCAAAGTCCCAAAAATAGATTTTTATTAAATTAATCTTGTTTTACACAAGCTCTTGTTATTGGGTATGTATTTGTTCATGGGTATGTTTGGATTTAACTACGTTGAATGAATTTAGGAGAGATTATGCAAAAATTCATTATCTGCAAAGTTTCATGATTTCTATCCAGATGATCGATCCTGGCTTTGGTAGAACCGATCCTCATGTGAAAACTCTGCAAAAAAATGCAGCGAAAATTGATCCTACCCTATGGAGGATCGATCTACTTGTAAATTGTGGATGTTTTCGAAAATTTGCAGGGGAGGATCGATCCTGCCTATGAAATTTTGTTGTTTTGTGATTATTTTTAAGGTGCAAGATCGATCTTGTACCTTATAGGATCGATCCTTTGCCCCAGAAATGTAATGTTTTACTCGTTTTTACTCTATTTCAAGTCTATATTTTCAAATGATGATTATGTAATTATTCTATTATGTTTATTATGTTAGAAATGAATATTTTATAAATTATAGTTGATAGTTTTGAAATAAAGTATATGTTTCAATTATGTGTGTTCTTTCAAAGATATATCAAAGATGTACGATTACGATAACGATTTATCAAAGATGTATATTTCAATAGTAGATGTTTTAAAGATATACAAGATGATATGTGTATGTTTGAATGAATGTGATACTATGATGGAAATTTTTGAGTAAGTGATAAGTGTGAAATTTTGTACACTTTTTACCTCTATAGTTGATATATTTGTTCATGTTTTTGCTTCAATATCCATGCATTAGGTAGTTTTAATAATAATTTCCACCTTGAACACATTGTGAATAAATTGTATATCATGTTAGAAATAAGTGTTAATTTTAGTTTTGTAAAATATTAAATAAGAATTGTTGTGTTTTTCATTTCAGGAACCAAATTGGTAGAAGAATAAGCATGGAAGCAAAGAACACTTAGGAAAAATTCTGTCCATGAACGAATCACTCGCTAGCGCCCAGAACCCATGCGCTAGCTCCCCTGCCCTCGCTAGCGCTCACCTCATAGCCGCTAGCGGCCATCTCAGATCGAAGGCCCAACCCGCGTCGCGCCTCAGCCCAATCTCCCATGAGCCCAACAACTACTCGCTAACGCCCATCTTGCATCCGCTAGCGCGTGTGCTGTCGCTAGCGAGGGCCATTTAGCCGCTAGCGACCGATATCGCAGAAAACAACAACATTTAGTGGAGCTGTCATTTTCAAGTTTGGCTCTCCTGATCCTTCCAGCCTATGATCCCTTGATACAAGGGAGCTCCAAGAGCTTGTCTGCAATCATTCTAGCCTCCCTAATCATTTAGCCATCAATAGTGTAGTGAGAGAAGCTCTCACCTCTCTCTAGAATTCCAAGAACACATCCAACCTTCTTCCACAATCAACCTCCATTTTGATCCTTCTTGCACGAATTCTTCTGGTATTGTTGTAATTTAAGCTATGGAAGAGTAAATTTTCTTGTTCTGGTGTTTGTAATTGAATTCTTGCATGACGGAGTCTTGAGATAAATAAAATTCATGTGTTCTTCACGTATGAACTTGAGTTCTTTTACTTTGGTTTTAATCCATTTATGTTGAGGATGATTTGTAGATGATTAGAACGTGTATGATTCAAGGTTTATTGATTTGTTGCATGTTTTGACTTGTTTAATTGAGAAGTTAATGAATTGGTTTATGAATTAACAACTTGGCTAAACAACTCTTTTGTATGAGATTAATTCTTGGTAAAGATTAAGTTGAATTCACTAATAAGATCAGATTATGCATGATTTAATGTGTAAAATGATTAGTTCAGTGGTTAAAAGTAAGTAATATGTTAGTATGACCACCTTTAATCAAGAGCATAATGATAAAAGTGAACTAAACACTCTTGTTTCATGCATGTTTCATGGTTTTATGAGTCAATGATGGATGAATTCATGCATGTCTTCTTTATAGACACTAGAACACTTTTATAATTGAAATTTCCAGCACCTTTAATTTGTATGCTTACACGAAAATCCCCTTCAAAACTAACAAAAATTACTAGTAGTTTCCTCAAGAGACGACTTTGGGTTAGTTTACCACTATCTCGTGTGTAAGCTAAATCAAATCTTTGTTTTCCCGTTGAACAAATTATTTACTAAATTGATCGGAACTTGGAGAGGTAACGACACTCCAGGTTGTTGTTGTCAGTAAGGAAAGAAATAATAAAAGACTATAGTCTTCTCCTTGTGATAAACGTTCCTATCGTAGAGATAGCGACCTCGCTTTGCCCGCCTTGCGGTCTCATTGCATTAGAAAGGTGAGATACCCCCCTCGTACCATTTAAGTAGGATGAGCTCATGCCTAGGGAAACCAGCAGGTCGGAGGTGAGTACAGAGCGGGGGTAGGGCCAAAGATAATGTTATGGTTAAAAAGGAATGTTATGTTTGATTGTTGGATTCATGTAATTGTGATACCTCGTATCACAGTATCCCTTAGGAATGACTCATTTTAGCACGCGTCAGAACGCGTCAGTCTTTTCCTGTCAGCGAGGGGCTCGCTAGCGAGCAGTCAGCACCCGCTAGCGACCACATTTCAGTCGCTAGCGACGGGACCGAGTCCCACATCGGTCAGAGCAGGATGTCTGCTTTTCCCCTCCCCCTATATATATGAGTTGATAGTGTAGTTTTTCCCTCACACCTCACACTTCTGCCTTTTCAGAGAAATGCTTTGGGCGTCCTTTATATTTTAGAGGAACTTTGGTCTAGTGTGAGTCTGACGTCTTGGGGATATTTGTGCGCGAGCGAGTTCCCGAAGGTGAGTGAAAAGACGTTTATGTCCCTTTTGCGTATGGGTCGCTAGCGAACAAGAGGAGCTCGCCAGCGACCAGTCCCTCGCTAGCGAGTAGCAGTTGCTCGCTAGTGAAGGCTTCGAGCGCAGCCTTAGTTCAAAGTTTTGTTTTTCTTTTCTTATGTGATCCTGATGGGTCTTTTTGCACGCCAGGTGCAAATACAGTGCCGATAGTCGAAGCCGGAGCTAATGGTGCTTTTCAGCCTCAAGATTATCCATGTGAGTGGAGGTCTTGTATGTAGTGTAGCATTTATAGCATATATATCTTTGATAATTAGATAATTAGAAAAGATTATAATAAGTAAATAATATTACATGTGTATGTGTAGTGGTAGTAGTAGTATTAGTAACATGCTAGGTGGTTAGGAACTTAGTATAGATGACTATAGAGATTTTCTAAGTTATGTTATGTGTATTCTATATGGTGATTGCTGGTTGATTTATTATTTGTTGCTTATGATATAACATGTGACTAAATAAGATAAAATATATGAATGAACTATGAGTAGAGCTTTATGACATGTGTGTTGTATGTTGTATGGATTGTATGCTCATTGTCTTGAGTAGTCATGCCGTCCTGACTAGTATGCATTCAGACGCTATGGCCCGGATGTAGCTCCCGGTGAATCTTAGTTATGGTATACTAGTTAGCTGCGAGCTGCCCGAGCCCGCCAAGTACGTTCCGGTCCCGGATAACGGATGGCTTGATGATAGTTACAGTTATACCCGGAGTGGGTCAGATATGATTATACTCTAGCTAGTTGCGTGCTGAGAGTCATATTACAGACACAGATTTCAGTTATCAATAGAAGGCTTGGGATAGAGTGTTATAGTGTGGCAGCTCGACAGGATATTGTTTTTCAGAGTCACCCATGTTTTTCATAGTACGATCCTGTTGCTGACGAGGAGTCCTTGTTCCAGTAGAGGTCGTTGCAATCATCCTTGGTAAGTTCTGCTTCTGTCGTGGAGTTTATTAGTTTATGGTTTAGTTATTTGTTTACTTTACAGTTTACAGATAGATTTCCTATGTAATTGTTTGCTCCAGACTTTAGAGGCAGGATTCCCTTTTCGGAATGTTATGTTGTGTTCAGTTTCAGACCAGTATTATGATCTCAGCTTTGTTACAGATATTCAGTATTTATATAGATGATTATACGATATGCCTTGCTTATGTTATGATTAGCCCTTATATTATGCTTTAGTAGCATGTTCGTTGGGATACAGCCCTTCGCACGGACACCCCTCAGTAGCTGGGTGTTACACTAGTATACGACACAATTGATGAATTGTCGAATTGAATCAAATTAAAATTAGGTAACTTGTAGTGTAATGGTTAACCTAGGTCATTTCCCAAGGAATTCAATCTTTAAAGAGTGATCATGCAAAGATGAATTAGGTTTGGGGATTTTGAACGTACAATGGACAGAAATAAGCAAATTCAATGAGGAATTTAATCAAATAGGTAGAACACTAGCTTAAGGAATTTGAATTGTAAAATCTATATCATTGATTCATTATCCTTTCAATGATTCTTTCAAGAATTGCAATTGAATTACAGATCTGATTTTAAACCTAAAATCAAATCTAATTTCATATGAAAACCATCATACATTCATCTTAATACACTTGAATTAGATCTGAAACGTCAAAACCTAACTCAAGATATCAAGATTGAAGCTCTACAATTCAATTTCCTAAATCAGAAATCTCTAGATCTAGACATTCTCTCAACTTAAAATTATTAATCAATAATTCAGAAACCTCTAGAATTATCAATCAATTGGATCCATAATTCAAAGAATTAGAAAACCTTCATAATCCTTGAATCATGAATCAAGAAGAGATGAAATGAGAGAATTCGAATTCTTGAATGAATCATGAAAGAAATACCTCAAAATCACATTGCAAATCTCAATATTTTTTACAATCCTCCATCCTCAAGCTAGCTGTGAGTTTAGTTCTCCATAATCATGAAGAACCTAGAAGTTTGAAGAGGAGAATGAGAGAAATTCGAAAATGAAGAAAACTAGAGAGAAAATGAAAGTAATCTCTAATTCTAAAACTTGAAATGTAAAAAATGAATCCAAAGTGTTCCCTCCAATTCTGATCTAGGACTTATATAGACATAAAAGTAAGGGGAAATGTCTAAAAATCCCATGGACTAAACATTTACAACATATAAGGCAAGGGTAGAATGGAACTTGCACAAAAATGTGACACTTAAGACAACTCAACAAAATGAAGTTTTTGCCCAAAATCTTGCAGCTAGTTTCTGAAGCTTCTAATGAATCCTTTTGGCCTCGAGCTCTGAAGCAAAGTTGTGGCTTTATATCTCATCTTTCCATATCCACCAAGATCATCCAATTCTAGTAACTGTAGCTCAAGCTATTGGCAAAACACTGAGTGCTGCTCCAGAATATTGTCACAGTTGCTGCATAAACTTTGAGTCCACTTATGAGCTCCTTAGTGACCTCAATTAATTTCGAGCTCTAAAGATGAAATTTCTCCTTGTGTCTTAGCTTTTCAATGCCACTGAAATCAAGTGAAACCAACATCTGTATCTCCAGTTCTAGCTTCTACGACACATACTGCTCAGGAATGTTGCTCCATAATTATGCAGCAAGCTTGACTCCACTTGAAGCTCCAATTTGAAGTCCTTATGCTTTGAATCAGCTTTCGAGTTCTTCATGAAAGTTGTATCAATGTGTCTAAGCTTTCCTACAAGACAAAGAACACAAAATTCTAATTTCTAGAACTCAAGTTATAAGCAATTACAGAACAGTGTTACAAAACACAAAATGCTGGAAAAATGCACAAAGCTCCAATTAAGTTCCTAAATGTCAAATATGATGCAAAAGTAGTTCAATAATCTCAAAAGTGGTCAAATGACATGCATACAAAGGGGATTAATCAATAAAAATTGTGTTATATCAACAATATACTATATATATATGTATGTATGTATGAAATGAGCAAGATGCACATAGGTTAAGGTCGTTTCGGGAGACTTCATCTTTCGTACTAATAACTGAATTGAATTTGACATGTTATAGCTCTTTCATAATAAACCCGAAGTAGCCGTCTGGCCCCTACTGAGTTAGCTTCCCAGTTGCTCACTCATTTTTCTTCCTTTTCTCCTTAGTAGGTCATGCGAGCTTGGATACGGAGACGCCATGTGGATATATGACGATGGATGCGTCTAGACCCTCTGTCATTTAATTTAGCTTCCCTTTTTATTTATGTGTATGTTATTGTTGAGATCGGACTTTTGTTAGTCGGAGATATTTATATTGTTGCTCTATATTATTATTATTATTATTATTATTATTATTATTATTATTATTATTATTATTAATATTATTAATACTTATGATGATGTGTTTTGGGAAACTAAATGTATTATGTTGAGGTGTAAGACTAGAGCTAGGGAAGTTGCATGTATTTTAATATGTAATTAATATAGATGATTGTATCTTAACGCTTATATGTATGACGCATGCCCCTAGTTTCCGCTTATTATACTTTCAATATAAATTCCCACGTATTTTCAATAGGATTTAATTTTCATCCACTGACAGTGTAAAACTTTTTTACACAATCATCCAATCATGTATTGTCACGTCAGCCATAATTGTGTTTTCTCTCTCCCACTACCTAAAAAGTCATACAAACGGAGTGTTTTAATTGGACGTCAGCGTAAAATACATTTACATTGTCAGTGTATCACAATTAAACTCTTTTTAATATAATATATTTTCAAAAAGTTAATTTATGCTATGATTTCAAGAGTGACACTCGATAATTAGTCCAAAATGGCTATAGCATAGAGGATTGATTATTGGGGTGTTATATAGTATACAACTTCCCTTATCATAAGTAGAAATAATTCAAGGAAATCCATTCAATTTCTCACTAAAATAAGCAATTGGATACCCATTTTGCATCAAAAAAACTCCTATTCCAACATTGGATGCATCACAATCAAGTTCAATGGATTTTGAGAAGTCGAGTAAGACAAGAATTGGGGCATTTGACAATATACAAAATTAAAGATTATATATTTTAAAATATGAGATGACATGTTTTTTTACATAATATATATCTAAAACTATATATTTTGAAAAAAGATTATATGATTTTTTAGATAGTATAAACGTAAGGACTACATAATTCGAAATATGAGTTTTCAAGATTTTTCTAAGCCATATAAAGTAGAGACTTTATAGTATATACTTTGATATATGTTAAGATTACACAACTTTTTTTCAATGTTAAATTAAAGATCATATATTTTTTGAAATATGATATAACAATATTTTTCCTTACACAATATTAAATTAAAAATTATATACTTTGGAATGTTCATAATTTTTTATGTAGTATTATACTAAAAGCTATATATTTTAAAATATGATAGTATATGTTTTTTTTAAATAGCAGCTATATTTGTTGAAAATAAATGAGATTTTATATGATATAAAATTAAAAATTATATATTTTGTTATAAATATTAAAGAATATTCTTTAAAATATAAGAATATATGATTGTTTTTTATACAAAATAAAATCAAATATTACTATAAATTATGAAATTATATAATTTTTTATATAGCATATATCTAAGACCTATATATTTAAATATAAATTTTAAAAAAAGTAAATAGTATAAAACTATATACTATAGATTTTAAAATGAGATTACAATATTTTTTAATATAATATAAAATTAAATACTATATAATCTAAAATGTTTCTTTTATTCGATACAAAATTAAAAGCTAATTCAATATGAAAGTGAAACAGGATACAATAGAATTACACAAGTATATGTATTCTATCTGTCATATTTAGTTATTTACCTGAGCAGCACATTTTCTATACCCTCTGTGCTCTACTCATTTGAACTAAATACTGACCGGTCATTTAGTACATATGATTTCAGATAACAATTTTTTTAGTTCTTATTTTTTCAGTTCTCTCGTTTTCTTAGATTGTCTCAGGAAATAATGGAACACAATCAAATTTATAGCTTTTATTTCCAATTTTCACTAATACATTTGCAAAATCATAAAAATGGAAAATGAATACAATTTTCTGAAACTAAAAACACCATTTCTCTCGATAAATTTACAATTAGTATTCGCATGTAGTGAAAATAAAGAAATCAAAATTAAGTTAATAAAATATCACCACTTCAAGGCCCATTTCTTATCAACATTAGAGTAAACAATCCTTTGACATCGTACAACTCCACCAGCTCCTCCAAAGCACAACCATTTCTCACTACCCTTGTTCATGTTCCATCTCACTCTATGCAATGCTACTATTTTAGAAGGTAAGACTTCAGGTATATTCCCGAAATCTGATTTTTCAGTATCATCGGCCGGAGTACTTGTCGATGGATCATCTCTGCAAACAAGAGCTTTGCTTTCTGCTGGTTTTTTCATTTTGCTACTACTTGATTTCAGTCTCTTGGGTTGCTCCACTGAAGACAAAGCTTCCTCAGATCCAGATTCCAAACCCGAATCGTCACCATTGCTGAGTGCTGCAATAAATTGAAGACTTGATAAATATTATGGGAGAAGCTACGGCAGATGAGCATTTTAGTATAACATTATGATTACAAAAGGCTAACCTAAAGTCTGAGAATCTGGATTAGAAGCTTTTGCCATCTCGCCGGTTGCACATTTTCTTGACTTCAATAATAATTCCCGGAAAGATTGAGCATGTCGAACCTTGTCATTTGACTTCTTCAACGGGAAAGGAGAGTTTGATACTGGACTATTGATCATGAGAGTTGATTCCTCCTCAGTTATTGACCCACAGAGGAAGTATGGAACTCGATTGTGCGAATTCTCCGTCTCTACTCCTTTAGTAGTAAGCTGGGTACATCAACCAATATTAAAAGAAATATTATCCAAACTTGTATCCATGAATCAGACAGTACTATAGTGGTCTCCAATAAAACATGTTTATAGTCATGATGATTTCTCTTATATTTTTATTTTTTGGGTTTATATCTACCTCTTGCAATTTGGCTTACTCTCATTACTCCTTTCCAGGGGCATCTATATGTATTCCCAAACATGACCGAGCCATGTAAAGAATGGTATAAAAAGCATGCATGGCCTAATGAAATAAACAAGGAAAAAAACAAAATGGTGCATGAAATTGCAAGTGATCCTAAAAAATGTAAAACTTACTTGATAACGGATGGCAGCACCATCTACACCACAATATGCAACCATGCCTAGCATAAAAAATAAATAAAACCCATCATTTAGATAATAATAATAAGTAATCATAATATATTGTTCAGATGGCTCATTATGATATTTCGAAAACTTACATTAACAAAATTATATTTAATAAGAAGCTTGTTTGCAAAGAGAGAACAACTAGTTTTCATAGATAATCTGTTATAGGGTAAGATCAACAGTACACATGAATTCATAGGCCTAATTTTTGTTACAATGAAGTAACGACAAGACTTAATTATAATATCACCAAAGTATAGCCCTTAAAAGTACCTGTTAAGCGTGACACTTGAACACTCCAAATGGCATAAGATGATAATGAAGAACTGTGCAACCAGGGTTGTTTTTTTCCATTGTATGATTTTCCATTGACAGGGACTTCATTCGCAGCCTTCACCAAGCTAATAGTTTTCATTGTTCCATCCTCAAAGGACATAATGATGCAACTACAAAAATATAAACAGAATATCTCTGGGTTAATCATTATGATGAAGTCAGGCAGCACTTTATTCAGTCAAAGTTATACATTACCTCGGCTTCGACAGCCAATCCAGACTATATATGACTCTTGGCACAGGCTGGAGACTCCTCAAAGGATGAAATGGATTACTACAAAAAACATTTTTATCCATAAATCAAACCATTGTAAACAAGTTGTAAGAAACTCTGGCTAAAGAGATTTCAATATTTTTCATTTCTAGTTAAGGAAGCATAGAAACTAATTGCTAATGCACGTGAGGACAATACAAAGAAATGGTGGTTCTTCGTTGACTTATATGCAATGCTCACTCTATGAATGAAAATGACATGAGTCAACTCAAAACCAGCTCTGTCAGTCTGTCACATTATTGAGAACAAAGATGAGTGCTAAAATTACATTTTAAGGAAAGGTCAAAGGTAACCTAACCATTGAAAGATTGATACTTAAACGAAATAACATAACTACGTAAATAGACAAAATGGGAAAGGATACAATACTCTCACCGTAAGTCCCATAACTTGAGGCCTTCATGTCCAGCAGTAGCAATTATATTAGAACTTTCTGGATCGCTGAAATAATAACAAAGTCACTTATCCCTCACAATATTAAGTAAATGATGGAAAAGGGAGCATGTATACACATGAAAAACTTATTGACTTGCAAATCATGTCTATTAGAGTTTGATCACAAAGGAAAGGAGGCAGTTACATGAACAAAATTGATATCCTTTGAGCATATTTAATAATTAAAGGAAAACCCCATGACAATTTCAAAACCACACAAATACACATAAAGTTTCATTAATTATCTGAAATCTAAATGACTTGACTATATCAGGTTGAATTTAGACGATCTATTAGGCTCTTTTTAATTTAACAGAACAAGAGAAACAGAGAAGTTGCAGTTCAAAAATAAACAGCATGTTCTGTTATAATCTATACAGTGCTTAATTCTTCCAAATTTCTATAAAGATACATCATAGCAGTAGAAATATGTTCAATGCAATCAACTAACATGCCTTTTGGCTGAATAGGTTTCAGTCATCACTAACCTTTCAAAAGGAGCCCAGGCAACTGCTCTAATAGGAGCTGTATCCCCACTGAAACAAAGCACAGGCTTTGTATCTGCAGATAAACAATTAAGTCAGAATACAATAATGATTATCTGGCAAAATTTATTACTCAACATAGCCTCCTATAATAAACAAACATGTCAACATAAAAATACATCAGGTAACAAAATAATTACCATCACATTTAGATGAAGCATTTGGAGAGAATTTCCACAAAGCAACCTAAATAGAAAGCAAATTACATTAGTAGTGATATATTTTATGAAAAAGAATTCAGATGAAAAAAATGGTGATATTTGAATAGAACAATGAAAATGAGAAGCAAAATAAATTCTAAATACACAAGTTACAGAAATATGAAGTAAATATAGTTAAAAAAATACAAAATTCTCTCTCTTTTCCCCCTCTTAATGAAACTCCAGGGATAAACATATTTCGTAATTATGAAAGTGAGATTGATAAATTTAAATTTCGAAAATGCAGAGAACATGTGTAAGTTATACCGTTCCATCATGGCAGCCAGCAAGTAAATAATCATGAGGAGGCGTAACCGACCACTCCAATGTCAGTGGAATGCTGTGAGATAAAACAATGGAGTAATTAAATCAAACTACATAACTAGACTAAGAATAAACTTATAAATTATCAAGCATAATGGAAGTTCATCAACGTTCACAACGGCATAAATGTTTAAATTGATAAACTTGCTTTATTTATTTATCTTTTAATATGTGCCCACTTCAAATTTACTTATCAAATAATCAAACAAGCGTAAATTAAATTAATTCATTAACTTTGTTCTTCTGGGATTGAATTTTATCATGATATACTCAAAAAGAAATATGTGCATATGGTTTATTGACACCCTTAGAGAGAACAAAGGAGAGAGCATACCTTTGGTTGCCACCACGCTTCACCATTGAACATTTAAATACAGGGTCCAATTTCATAAAACGTGGATCAGTGCCCTCCCTATTCACATAAATTCTTCTTAATACACGAGGAAGAGGAACCTCCCACCTGCAATTGAAATTTGAAATGTAATGAAGCCAACAATAACAAGAAGTGTCCAATAAAAAGATCCATACTCAACATACATAAAAAGTATAACCAAGAATAGCAATATCAACAGACAAAATGAGGCTTAGAACATCTTACACTTCCAGAGATCCATTGCCCAACAAGACAGCAAGATAGCCCATTCGGTGCTTGCTTATGGATTCAGATGTGTTGGGAGGTCGCCACTTCACATCCCATGCCACCTTTCCATTATGAGCTAGGCATGACACAAATCTTGGCAAAGTCAGATCTTCTTGACTAGAATCAGTAGTCGCTACGAGACCCAATTCAGAGCTACATTGAGGTTGCTGACTTGACTCGGTCTCACCCTGGGTCAAAAATGGCTGACTTATATCTGGGTTATATCCCCCTTTGCTATGATTTATTTTCAACCTACACCTTTTTGCACTAGTTTCTGTGACAGTATTGCATGCAGAGCTACAATGGGGTTGATGACTTGACTCATCCTCACCCTGTCTCAATAATGGCTGACTTATATCTTGGTTACATCCTCCTTCCCTATGATTAATTTTCAACCTACTCCTTTCAACATGCATTTCCTTCCTGGCACGTTTCTGCTTTGCAACAGAACTTTGTTGCAAAGTAGATTCCTTACAATTTCCATGAGTTGCATCTGAAGAAATTAATTCAATTGAATCTTCTGGACCTTGAATGGCAAGAACTTGCACAGATTGGTTCTCGCAATTCGGAGAACCCATTGTTACTTCTTTTGAATTCTTTCTAGGCCTTCCTCTAGGCTTCTTTATTTGTGCTGACTTTTCATTGGAGGCTTCATTCCTTTTAGATCCTCTTTTAATCTTGTGTGCGGTAGGAAATAGTGTTTCTTCACTGTTCCCGTGAATCCCATCTGGAGCAGGAAATGCAGCAGAGTTTTCTGGAAACTGAACAGCAAGAGCTGGCATGTACTGGACTTCACTATCTGTATCGCCCACTGTTTCTATTGGATTCTTTTTAGGTCTTCCTCTGGGCTTCTTTATTTGTGTTGATCTGTCATTTGTACTTCCATCTTTTTGAGGTCTTTTCTTTCTCTTCTCTGTGAGATGAGATGCTGCTTCATCCTGTTCCCTGATATTTAGAAGACACCATATTTGTATGATGCCTCTGCCAGTAAGTGGGGCACCAATCTTGTGGTAAGAAGACCCAGGTGGATGAGTAGCAACAGCAATGAACTAAAAAACCATAAAGGTCATTCAATGAAAAAGCATAAAGGTTTACAGAGGAAAAAAAAAACATTCACATGCAAGGACTAAATCAACATTAAGGTAACTAGACCATATCAACTCTTAGTTCCCCCCATATTTTTTCTATTTTTCTGCCAAAATCACAGAGAAACTTCCTAAGGTTCTACCACTCACTTCCTCATTTATTCTTCTATTATGTGTGCTTTTATATGTTTCCCATAGTTCAATGTGGCACCTGCTAGTGCTATGCCATGCACCAGGGAGGAATGACATTTTTTGAGCTTTTTTTCTATCATGTTGAAACTTTAATGACATTCTCACACAACAGAAAATTAAAAAAGAAAAAAAAAAAAGCACTAGAACAGAAGCATTAAATATTTACAGGAGAGAGAAAACCAAGTACCTCACACTTAATTGAACAATCAGGCTTTTCATGTATGCGGGGACACCAATCTAATGCCCATACAGGGCCTCCAACATGCATCAAAAAGTCTCTGCTCCAACAAGACAGTAAGTGTTTAGCCAAGTAAAATAATGAGTAATTGAGTAGCAGAGCAGAAGAAGTAATGTCCATAGTAATGCCAAACAATACAAAACAACACAAAGAATCAACAACTCAGCCATACCTGGATTCCTGAGATTTGGCATCCCCGAATTGCTCCTCCCTTTGCATATCATACTAAACAAAAACGTAAGAAAGGATGATGAATTGTTTGCAGTACAATAACTATAACATTGGTACTAATTAAAAGGAAAATGTTGTGAAGCTGAAGAAATTTATATTGCCAAGATTAGCAACATGAAACAAATAAAAAAAAAAGTATACAATATCGAACAGCTTGCACCTTAGGGACAGCAGCAGATGAGAACTGAGGCAAATTTATAGCACCACAATTTTCTCCCTCAGAACTCTCAGAGCTCCCAAGTTTGTAACCAAATTTAATGCTTCTTGGTGGATACTTAAAATCTCTCCATTCTCTGCACATTTTATGTGAAAATATTAAACATAATGATACTTTGGACAATGCTAATAAAAGTAATAAATCAAGAATAAACAGCAAGTGTGATCCTTCAACACAAAATAACACAAGAAAAAGTTAGAATCACGATAAATTAATTGTAACATCAAAGCAACCAGAAAAATACTATAAACATAAATAGGGGCTCAATTGGATGAACTTCTTAAAAGGATGATTATTTTAAAAGTGAAATCTATTTTATATTTGGACTTAGCATTGAAAAGATTTGTTAATCTTTAAACAGGCTTTTTATGTTATTAAAAAAACCATAGAAGCCAAGCAAATAAACAAATGTAGCTTCTAAAGAAAGTACAGTTAGTGCTTTCCCTATTGCTTACAATTTTTTTTACCCAAAAAGGTCATCCAAATATGCTTAAAAAGTACTCATTTTATTCAAATTAGCACATTCAAACAAGCTCTAACAATCAAGTTGTTTTCAGCATCATTATTACCTATAACTTTCACTCTAAATCAAACTCAAAACACTCTTTCACGTTCCAAAATCAAATTATGATAAACACATCTAAATAATCATTAACTATACAGAAAGCACACAGGACAGTTCTGTTTGCTAAGAAAACGATTCAGTTTATGGTAATGATAATATGTTAAATACATGTATATATACATGTAGCTATAGTTGGATTTGTCATGTCACATAATAACTACCTCTAACAGCTACAATAATTAACTACAACAGCAACGTTAGTTGCTGACTCAGTAACAGTTTCATCTATCATGCACCTTCTGCAACTATACACAAACTACAACAAATTTTCCACAACCTTCAATCTAGGAGAAGCTCAAAACAGTTTACAACCTTTTTTCAAGAAGCAATTCTCATAAACACATATAAATATCCATAGAAACATTTATTTATAAACATACATATTACATTATTACCTTTAATTTCTAATTATTTGTAAAATTGAAAAAGAGAATTATGTACCTCAAGAAAGTGATGGAGGAAGAGAACCTCTGGATCTCGCTGTGCTCGAGATCATAATCATTCTGCTCTTCGCCGCAGAGAGTGGAAACAGTGTTGATGTATCGGAAGAAGTTCTCAATGGAGAAATCAAACGGAGAAACCCGAACTCTGCCACTACTATTACTAGTACTAGTACCGTTACAAGCATTAACATCATCATCAACTCCGCCATTGTTGTTGATTTTTGGAGCTGTAGCACCAGCATCATCATAATCATCAGCACCATTGTTATTGTTTGAAGGTGGTGGTGGTGCAGAATCCTTTGGAACTGTCTCTACTTTTGGCTTCGATTTTTTCGTCTTCTTCTTCTTTCCTTTGAAACCAAATAGTTCAGCGATGCAAGCTTCTTCACTTGGCTCTGTCTCCATTCCTAATTTATTTCAAGAAAAGAAGAAAAAGAAAATTCCTAGGAGATGTGAGATTCGAACCCTAAACCTGTTGAAGTATTATTTTTGTGTTCAGCGTTTACAGAGTAAATTCATAGTTTTATTTATATGATGCGGGCAGGACCACGTAACTCCAGTACGAAGGAGTCCCTTTGATCCAAAACGAATCGTTTGGATTTGATAAATGGATGAATGAAACACCGTATTTTTTAATTTAATTTAATTGGGTTTTGTTTCTGGGTCAAAGGGGATATGGGTTCGAACTTCGAAGTCAACCATATAACCAGTAGGCTTAATAGGTTTGGGTTGTTGCTAACAAGCCCACCTCTAACTTAGGCCATAAAATAAAAAAATAAAAATAAAAACTATTTAAATAAGCATCAAGCCACCAACAAGGATTACCACTTTACCACAAGTGGTAAGCGACTTGTTGTTTCTTAAGCAAGGTCTTGGGTTTGAGCCTTGTGAATGGAAAAAATCCTCGTTGAGAGTCTCACATGTCATTCCCAGGTACACGACCCGAGGCGACGGATTAGTCGGGACGAAGCTCCGGACACCGTGGACAACCATAAAAAAATAGGCATCAAGCCTCCAAATTTTAGTTCTTAATAATTATTTAAATATTCAGTTAATATATATATAGATATATACTCCTTTCATTTTAAATTAATGGGCACTTTGAATTTTCTTATGCATTAAAAAACTAATATACCTAGACATAAATTGTATCTAGATACATTAATTTTTCAATGTATCAAAAAGGTCAAAATGATATTATTTTAAAATGAAGGTAGTATAATTGAGTCATTTGTATTCTTAGTCATTAAAGGTATTGAATTCTATTATCTTCCATGTATACATCGATTATTCTTTACTTTTGAACAAGGACAATTCCAAGTTCTTCAACTTTTAGTTTCTTAATTAATTTTTGTCCTTTATATATCTCTGTTTCGACTTTGATTATTTTTTTCTTCTTTCAGGTTCCAAGAGCTTACTCTCATAATAATCTACTTGGACTGTTTAGGATGTCTCCTTTAAATCTTCTTATCGCACTAAAACAACGACGTTTTAGGGCAAAATTTTAAAAAATAAATAAATGTGAATCAAGTATTATATCAAAAGATAAAAGGGACCAAAATATAATGATATTATAGGTCAATATAATTTGCTCTAGAAGATCGAAATCCAATACAAAAATATAAAAGCAAGAAGTTTATTTGATGACCTCCAAATATAGCACGTGAGAAAATGTGGCTAAGGGTACAAAAAAATTACATCATATATGACGCAAGCAACAAGAATGCCCCATCCCAACTGAATTTGTTTTCTAGCTTAATAATTAATTTGCTTTTACCATTCAACTATACAGAATAGTTAATAGCACAAATCGCAGCTACTAATCATCTAATCCTTAATCCATAAACCTTAAACACACAAATAAATAATATACTCCCTTCCCTTCGTTCCAAAATATTAGTCGCTTTGATTTTTTTGTGTCTAGGTACATTAGTTTTCCAATGAATCAAAAAAGCCAAAGCAACTAATATTTTGGAACGGAGTGAGTAATAATTAAGGCTGCACCATACCTCCACGTAAGTGAGTAGTTTTAGACATTTTTTAGTATTAAGATAAAGAATCGTGCACACTATAAAATCTGTCACCATCAGCCACCAAGTGTAATAATCCAACATTTTGAAACTAGTAATCTAACTTTTATTATTATACATTAATCCAACATTTTTAAAAGTTGGATTACTAGTTTCAAAGTATTGGATTATTACACATGATGGCTAATAGTGGCTGATTTTGTGGTGTACACAAAGCATTTCTCTAAGATAAATTTAATATTAACACTTGCTCTTTTGAGACCCATGGCAATATGGCATAAAATACAACAATCATTGATTGATGCAATTTTGCTTGTATTGGTTCCCATAGGTGGATGTTGTGCTGCCATGGGCAGAGTATTGGTTCAATACCTCATTTAGTGCATCTACTTGCACTACTCCATTTCGGGCTCTTTATGGGATGGATCCTCCGGTTCTGTTTAGGGGGGAAACATATCCTTTTTCGGTGGAGGAGGTGGCAGCATTGACATCAGCAAGGGATGTGATCTCAGCAGAGCTCAAGGACAATTTGGTGAAAGCCCAGCAACGCATGAAGCTCTTTGCGGACAGGAAGCAGCGGGAAGTGCCTTTCGAGGTTGGTGATTGGGTTTACCTCAAGATGCAGCCTTATCGAATGAAAACCTTGGCTAAAAGGCCAAGTGAAAAGCTGTCTCCTCGGTATTATGGACCATTATTAGTTCAAGAGAAAATTGAGGGGTTAAAGGGAAAATTTCATAAGGAGACAACCATCTTGAGTTTAGTGCAATAATTGAGAGCACTTCCACAATGACAGGTCAAATTATCAAAACTGCAAGAGTGTAACATATGTCCTCATATGTGATGAATGAATTAAGGTGCTTCTACCCTTCCTAGGGATGAAATGGGAAGTAAAGGCATTTCAAATTAGTGTGATTTCACCAAGTAGACAGCAAAAAAGATAACCTAACATATTGCATCCTCACATATTAATCTTGAAGGGGGAGCATCAGATTATTATACATAAAGATATATATCTAAACATATAATAAAAAAAAGATAAATGCCTTACTTGGATAACTTCTTCAAGTAAACCAACGTCCAAAACACCAGGTATGAAGCCAGCACCAATTCCTTGAATCTTATGAGGGCCTTACACACAAATAATAATGCTTTTGTCAGGGGAATGAGATAAAGATTTGATGAGTTTCAATGTGATGATAAACAATAACATATAAAATAAAAGGTGAATAAAGTATGCAAGTAGTACAACTTTTTCTTTTTATTCATAGGAGGGGATTGCAGGTAAGAAGGCAAATCATATTTAGATACCATTTTGAACCCCATGCAAGCACATTCAGCGATAAGCAGTACTAAAAATAAACATGCCTACATAACATCATCATGACAGTGACACGTTGAATGAAATAGGAAACTAGAAATTAGAATTCCAAATGGTTATTTGAATTAAAAAAGAAATCCCTAGACTAAAACTATCCAAGTGTAAGAAGAAAAAGAAGACAATTAGCAACCAATGGTAGCAAATTGGCAAAACTATCGTGTAAGAGAGTTTTACGCTGTGAATGTAATAATGTTGAACTCAGGATGTGAAAAACAATCATAGGTCATTCTCACTTTCTCATCATTTCAATTTGGTACCAAAACAATTTTATGCAAAGTGATCGTTACAACTTACTATGGTATTTCTCTGCCACCATTGTAGGAGATTCAAATTTCAGTAATCAAGATGAAATTGTAAATTGAAGGGGGGAAAAACAAGAAGAAGAAGAGAACAAGTTATACACGGAAGTAGAATTTTTATGTATCAGTAGTAATCTCCGGAATCTATGTTAGAAAAACATTAAAGAAAATTTAAAAACCAATGATAAAGAAACGTGGTGAATTCCGAAGAATTTAGAAGCATTCCACTGAGAAAAACCGGTAACAGTATATGTACAACAATTATACATCCAACTGGTATCCAAATGAATCACACGTAATGTGTGTCATATGTAATGTTTGTTACGTATGACACACATTACGTATGACACATAACACACGTTGGATACTAGTTGAATGTATTTCTGTTGTACAACAATCATTTCCCATAACTAGATATGGTGGGGTGATCTTGAAATAGTCTCAAATGAAATTCAAGCTAAAAAATAAATAAATAAATAAACAACATTCAAATTTAAAAGATAAAGAATGAAATAGAAGCATTACGTGATCAAGTTCTTCTCGCTGAAACGAAGTTATGTGCTCACTCCCCTGTTTTCACAGAAACAGATTTCGAGAAAACATTAGAAACTTCAAAATCTATATAGTGACATGGAATGTACACTAAACATTTTTTCTATGCCAAAAACAAGACTGAGGTGGAGAGGACCGGATCACCGGAAGCGGATGGTGGAGGAGGAGGAACAAATGGGGGTGCTGCTAAATTAGGGTTTGGAGCATAGTTGTAAAACTTGACCCATGAATCAAACCGGTCGAGGCACTGGATCAATGGTTCAACCGGTCGGTAATTGAACCGGTCTATTAAATATAATTTAGTAATTATATATATTAAAAAAATAAAAAATATATATAAAAACTCATAAAAATCCTAAATTACTCATAAATTTTCAAATAACAAATATACTTAAACAAATATCCATACTTCAGTTGTTTTTGTTTCTACACACAATCTCCATTTATAAACCAAGCACAACTACAACAAACCACGATCTCAATTCCCAACCCCAATTTCACGTACTATCTCAAGTTCTCAACACAATTAACTTAACTTATCATAACCCCAATTTCACATACAATCTCAATCCAAATTAAAATTAACTTATCATAACATATTTCATATTACACATCAGAATTAATCTTAGCAAATAAGTCATAATGCACGTATTCCATATTTCAATTCTCAACAATATAATCCAAATTAAAATTAACCTGTCAAAGTATCAATTATTATACAATTAAAAAATATGTTTTGAAAAATTAAAAATTAAAAATTAAAAAATTACTGGATGAAGAAGATGTAGAAGCAGCCACCGAGAAGAAGAGAAGCAGCACCCTCCGACTCCGAGGGCGGCAGAAGCAGCAGCAGCAGGAAGCATAGGTGGTGGCGGTCAGAAGCAGCAGCAGCAACACACGGAGGTGGTGGCGGTTCTGAGATCCCAGCAGAAGCAAGCAGAGGCGGTGGCGCTTCTGACAGTGCGAGGGCTACCGGCTGCCACCGCGGCGGTGGAGAGCGGATACAGAGTGATTGCGAGGGAGGGCTAGGCAATGCGAGGGCGGGTAGCCACGAAAGTGAGAGGGAGGGTGGCCACGGCAGTGCGAGAGCGGGTGGCCACGGTAGTTTGAGGGCGGGTGAGGCAGTGCGAGGGAGGGCGATGGAGGGTGAGGGAGTGCGAGGGAGGGTGAGGTAGTGCGAGGCCGAGACCGCCGGCAACGGCAGCGGCGCGACGCGATGGCTGGGTAGGAATGGTGCTTCGGCGGGCGCGGTGGTGATTGGGCTGGGGATTTGGGCGCGGGATGGAATTGGTTGCTAGGGTTTAGAAATTAGAACAGAGTGAGTCAATTTTGGGAGGTGGGTAAGGGACGGGTCGGGGCGGGTATGGGACGGGTCGGGGCATTTATATTTTGGATTTGGTGAATTGGCATAAATTGCATGACCCGGTCCGGGTTATCAAAACCGGCCGGGTCACCGGTTCTACGAAAATTTGGCCGAGTCAAACTGTTTCTCACCGGTTCTGCTGCTTGTCCGATCTAATTAGAGGCTCGGTTCGATTAGGTATTCGGTTCGCGGTCGGATAAGCTGGTCCGGATCGGTTTTTACAATTATGGTTTGGAGTTTAATTTGTTTGTAATCTTAGCGTGTATTATGAAATTGGAGCAACAAATATTAATTCTAATATCAGGTACAACTGAAATAAAAAATAGAGTAAACCTATGTTCCCCGTAAAAAGTTGGACACAATAAGGTTCCGTGATAGAAAACGTTACAATTTTATTTTTGGATAAATTGGTCCTTGATAATTTTATTGTTGAAAAAATTGGCCCATAATTTTATTTGATTTTTATCATTTATATTTTTTATTATAATAATATACATTTTTAACCACTCTCAAATCAATTCTATATATCTTTTATTTGATTATTATGACTCATTTTCAATACATTTATTTTACTATTCCTAAAATGTCATTTAAGCTATAGGTAGGTCAATCTAATGAGAGAAGAGAAATGTCTTCAGATCATCTCAGTTGTCCTCAGAAGGAGAAAAGAGAGGGCCGAGTTGGTAGAGTTTTTCATGTTGGTTGAAAGCGGTAAAGGTAGATGTCATTGAAGGTAGGTTGGAAAGATTGGAATAATTGAGAAGTTTAGGGAAAATTTAGAGAAATCAAGAGACAAAGAAGAATTAGCAAAGAAGGTGTCTTGATAAGAAAGGAAGAGGGGATTAATAAAGTTGTAAAGGGTTTAATGAGAATTTTCAGAACAGTCACTGTAGCTGATGTAACGATCATTATAGTTGAAAAATCTATTTTATTTTAAATTTTTGAAAAGGAAGAAAATTTGGATGTTGGTTATATTAAATAGCTGAGAAATCTCAACTAATTAATATAAGGGGGCATTATGTTAGCACCCGAATTTAGTATAGTCGAGGAAGTACTAGCTGAGAAAGAAGAATTTAAAGATTAGTCGAGACTACGTGAGCAGCCAAAGATTCTTAGTCGAGATCTAGGGTAGTCGTAGCCGAGTTTTAGACGTGTAAGAACGGAATCAGCTTGGTAGTTGCGAAAAGTTCGGGTTAAGCTCGACATATTCGGTTGAAGCAGTTTTGCACAGAAAGGAAGTGCATAACGTGGATATGGCAATCATGAGTGTTAATAGTGGGGAATTGAGGCCGATTTGGTCGAGATTGATTAAGAATAGATCATGGGAAGTGGTCTCTAGGTGATCAAGGTAGTTTGAGAAGGCTATAAATATCAACACTTAGCTTAGGTGATCCATGCCTTTAGGAGTAGTTAATATGTAACACCCCGCTACTTAGGGGTGTCCGTGCGAAAGACTCTATCCCAACGAACACGCTACTAGGGCATAACATAAGGGCTAAACAGCAAGCATAAACTATTAATTAAACTGAATAACCGAAAATAACTGAAATAACTGTTTAACTGATAATCGTATATAACTGTATCAATCTGAAACATACATACTAGTTCTGTATACTGAGACATAACTTAACTAATAAAGGAATCCTACATCTAAAGTCTGGAGCAAAACTATACATGATTGATCTGACTGTAAAAATATAAACTAAGCATAAACTAAACATAGACTGCTAAGACTCCACGGAAGATGCGGAGCTCACCAAGGAAAGCAACTGCAACCAACCTCTACTGGATCAACGGTCCCTCGTCTGCCTCCTGATTGAACACTGAAACAAAATGCGGGGAGTGAGTCGCAAGCTCAGTGATGGGGTATCATGCATGTCATGCAACACATACTGTCATGTTATCAATCACATATACTTGTCCTATCTACGTAGCTGCACCACCCTGACGACGGACGCGTACCGCCGGAGATATCCGCACTCGAGCCCTCATGCTAAATTGATAACTGATAAATGACGGAACACGAGCCGCCCTGCTGTAACTTATAACTGTGACTCGCTACCACGAGGGTGCGGTCATATGACGGAACACGAGTCGCCCTGTGATCTGGACCTCTACAACCATGCAGGTGAGGCCAGTCATACTGTATCTGTATCTGGGGTGGGACTCGAGGCGCTTCGTTGTAGTATGTCACGGCTAAACTCGACCGGGAGCTGCATCCGGGCTATAGCGTTGATATACATACTACGACGATTCGCAAACTACGTAAACAGTCATCACACAATTCTACAATCATTCTACTCATACACTGCATGTTATGATTCTGATCATAAATCATAGGGTTCTAACATGTTTCATATCATAGCATAGGATAGCATAAATCATTCAAGCTTATAGGAATAATCATAACGCATATAATAAATATAGTCATAACGCATAACATCATAATGCTGTAACGTCAATACAAAGGGACCTAGAAGCCATTCACTCTTTCCTGTTATGTTATCTATTAGGGAACTTATCTATCTGAGCATATCCTCTATTAAGACCTGTTATCCTTTAGGGAACATTTCTACTAAAGTACGTTATCTTACTAAGGTTTATTATCTGTCTAAGGTATATTATCTGTCTAAGGTATATTATCTGTTTGAGACGTGTTATCTTACTGGGGCTTACTATCTTACTAGGTCACGTTATTCTACTAAGTTATATTATCTTAATGAGTTATGTTATCTTATTATGTTATATTATCCTAATAAGTTATGGTGTTTTACTAGGTTACATTGTCTCACTAGGTTGTATTAATTATTAGGTTATAATTAACTCACTAAGTGATATTAATTACTTGATATTAATTTCTAGATTATATTATCTTATCATGTTATCTTACCATGTCATGTTATCTTATCACGTGAGGTTATCTTGCTAGGTTATGCTATGTTACTAGGTTATATTATCTTACTATGTTATATCATTTTACTAGGTGGTGCATGTGCTCTATCTAAGCAGGTTATTTTCCTAATCATATCATCTACCTAAGCTCGTTATAGACCTATCATATTAACTACCTAAGCATGTTATCTACCTATCATATCATCTATCTAAGCATGTTATCTATCTATCATATTATCTATCTAAGCATGTTATTTACCTATCATATTATCTTATCTAAACATAAATATAAACATGAACATAAATATAACTATAAACATAAACATATAAACATATACAAATGCTACTATGTGGCAGCCACGGCACATCCACCCTAAAACCTCCACTCACCTGGAAAGTTCTGAGACTGGAAGGCACCGCTAGCTCCGGCTCCAGCTATCGGCACCGCGTTTGCACCTGACATGCAAAAGACCCGTCAGGACCGCACAAAAGAAAAGAAAAACTTGAACTAGGTTGCGCACTGAACCTTCGCTAGCGAGAAATACCTTCTCACTAGCAATGGCACTCCCGCCAGCGAGCTCTCATAGCTCGCTAGAGACCAACACGCTGACAGGGGCAAAAACATGTTTTCACTCACCGTCGGGAACTTGCTCGGACCGAGATATCCCTAAGGTGTTAGGCTCACACTCCACCAGAGTTCCTCTTAATATAAAGGATGCCCAAAGCACTATTTTGATAAGGCGGGAGTATGAGGTGTGAGGGAAAAGCTATACTAACCACTCATATATATAGGGGGATGGGGGAAGCTGAAATGTTGTTTTGAGCAATGTGAGACTTGATTGCTCGCTAGCGCGCACCTGCTCACTAGCCACCATCATCTGCTCGCTAGCCGCCACTTGTTGACAGCATCAGTGCTTTCTTCATTTTACACGTTTTAACATCATTTCTAACCCTTCTTAGACATACTTAGACCATATTAAAGCACTTTCTAAGGGGTACTATGATACGGGGTATCACATAATAGTTAGTTTTAACCAATATTCAAAGAGTTAAACCTCAAATTGGTCCTTCACTTTGCATGCGTGAATCAAATTAGTCCTCTATATTTTAATTTTTGCTCAAAATAGTTCTTCACTTTGCACTTTGTGAATCAAGCTAGTCCTCTGTTATTTTTATGTTACAATTCCGTTAATTCCTGCTTATACGGTTGATTGTTTATTGTTAATTTGGCAAGTGACATGTTATTTAAGGAGGAGTGCATCTTCATCTTCTTCACGTTCTTGGTCTGATACTTTTTTTTTTATCTCTTTAAATAAAAGTGGAGGACTAATATGAGTTATATGTATTTCTAGGATTATATGTCACTTGTCAAGTTAGCAATAAACAATCCACATAAGCATAAATTAACAGAGTTATAACAAAAAAATGTCTGGAGGACTAACTTGATTCACTGGTTGTAAAGTGGGAGACTATTTTGAGCAAAAATTAAAGTAGATAATCAATTTAATTCATGCACGTAAAGTAGAGGACCAATTTGAGGTTTAACTCAATATTCAAATTTAGAATTGAAATACAACTGTTTGTTGAATAAATTCATACATTATCTCAATTTACTATTTCCATTTCTTTTATCTTCTACGTCCAAAGTCTCTTTTTCCTTGAAGTGAGTGGAGAATTCATAACTGAAGGGTAGAGTCTCCCCTTTGATGTTAATCAGTTGATTCAATGGATCATTGTGTTAGTCTGTTTCTCGACTGTATAAACTTAATCTAAATCAAGACTATTATTTCCACACTAACACTGTTACAGTGAATTAAGACAATATTTTTTGTATTATGCTTTTTGGACAAACTTTCTAAACCTTTACTTACTTTGTGAAACTACTTTCCAAAGCAACTTTCTAAACTTTTTATTTTTCGAAAGAGCTTTCTAAACATGTATGTGTGTTTCTGATCATTCATTTTTACTTCTTAAGTATATTTTTCTCTTCAAAAAATTCTTCTCATTCATGAGGGGTGCAAATGCTTATGATATAAATGCATGCATGTTTCAAAAGCATTTTTACTGAAGTAAACCTTTCAAGAATAGGGAAAAAAATATTTTACCTCCCTGGATGTTTGGGTCGTTGCAATTTAGCCCCTGAACTTTCAAAACGGGCAATACGGTACCCTGTATGTTTTAAAACGTGCAATTTACCCCATCCGTCACATCTCCATCCATTTCTCCATTAAATGGTTATGTGCAGTGCACATGTCATTTTTTCGTCAAATCATACAGAGTACCGTATTGCCCGTTTTTTAAAGTTCAGGGGTTAAATTGCAACGACCCAAACATTCAGGAGGGTAAAGTGCTTTTTTCCACGTAAAAAAATGGTATTTTAGTAATTTAATAAATGACATGTGCACTACACATGACCATTTAACGGAGAAATGGATGGAGATGTGACAGATGGGGTAAATTGCACGTTTTAAAACATACAGGGTACCGTATTGCCCGTTTTGAAAGTTTCAGGGGCTAAATTGCAACGACCCAAACATCCAGGGAGATAAAATGTTTTTTTCCCTCAAAAATATAAATCTATCTTTAATTAAAGGTTTAGTAAATATATGAAAAACTTACGTTAATTTTCATAATTTACAAATTTAAGTTCAATTTCTTCATTTTAATCTTGACATCTAGATTAGAGACTTCTTCACAAAGATATTGTTTTTGCTGGTTAGTTACTTTAAGCAATACATCATTAGTCTTGAGCAATAAACAGACAGATTATTCAATAAATAAAAAAGTTCTTTACAACCATTCAATAGATGAGAATCATTCCAATTTAGGTGTATCTATGGTTATATTTTAGTTAATTATTATATTAATTATAATTATAATAACTATTGTACAAATTACAATATATAATTTTATTTTAATTAACTTACGAATAATTCGGTGGCTAAAACACCGTAATAATTAGAGATATGGAGTTATATGCTAATATACACCGAATGGAAAGAAAACCCGAAATTGCACTTAAAGTAAACTGGAACAGTGTGTTACGGTTTATGCAATACATAAAACGGAACACCCCGTTCCGGTTTACGGTAATTGTTCCGGTTTAATTGCAATCCGCCTATATATCAAATGCATGGTTACATATTTTGCATTTTATCATTTGAAAGTAAAGAGTTTTTTTGCAATAAAAAATTATAGAGATGAGTGAGAGAGTTACTATTATGGTTCATCATTCTTGTGAAATTATAAATGAGCCAGACGTACGTTTTTGTTGTAAAAAACCGATAGCTATGCATATAAGCTCAAATATTTGTTTGGAGGAACTGCATGCTAAAATCCTCAGGAGATTAGGAAGCGAAGACAAATTCATCAATGAGATGTTGTATCGCATGCCGATGAATACTATTGATGGAGGCTTAGTAAGGTACAGTTGTTGTGATATTAGCAATGATGAAGATCTTATTATGATGTTTGATTATCATTGTAAATTTCTGAATATACATCTTGTGGAATTGTATGTTGTTGTTGGAGATACAAATATTAGGCATATACCAAGTTCTGGTGGATCCGCACCTACCCCAGTTCATGGCGTTACTGTTGTTGCACGTGAGGAACCTGTTGTTAGGTCTAGGAGACAACCGCAAAATGATGAAAATATAGTCATTTGTCCGTCACAAGTTGCAGGGATGTTGGGCAATGTTAATGATTATGAATCTCCAATTCAAGCGTGCAATTATAATGAACAAGATTTTGATGATGATGATACTCATGAACCATTTCAAGGTACTAATTTTAAAATAATGTATTGTAATTTGGTTAATTGGTGGATATTTGAAATATTGCTATGATTCACTAGTTAGTTATTTATTAGTATAATACATCGGTTAGATATTTATTTATTACGTTGACACATGATTATATAATGTGCAGTTCCAGATGATGATGATGATGATGACATAGATGGGGTAGGTGTGACGCCATTTAGTCAAAATGTTACGCAACCTCCAACTCAATCACAAGTGGGAGAGATTGCACACTACACTAATTTGAATTTGGCGGTAATGCATGGGGGATTTCAATGCAACTGGTTCATCTCGCCTCACTATTCCTAGTGATATATCTGGTGAGAAAAATATATGTGTCGGTCAACAATTTCCAAACAAAGAATATGTGCTTCTTGTATTAAAGAATTATAGCATTCGTAGAGGCGTTGAGTATAAAGTTTATGAATCTGATCCAAAGAAGTACCTTGTTAAGTGCAAGCGATTTGGGAGAGGGTGTATGTGGAGTGTTCAGACCACTTACCGTGTGAGGTTATGGCTTTAGGAAATCAGGAGTTATAATGCCGATCACACATGCATGGCATCAGGTGTTCCTCAAAATCACTTACAACTAGACGTTGATGTCATTGCAAGTAACATTTTTGGAATTGTGGAAGGCGACCCTACCATACCTGTTAGAGTGTTGCAGGATTCAATCCATGAGAAGTACGGATTTACTCCGTCCTACCGGAAAGCATGACTTGCAAAGCAAAAGGCTATAGCTCGAATATATGGAGATTGGGAGGAGTCCTATAATGAACTTCCAAAGTGGCTTCTTGCTATGCAGCATTGTGCTCTAGGTAAGATTGTCACTATGTTATTTGTATAATTAATGAAATTAATCTTTGTTAATAGTATATTTAATTTTTATACAGGCACTGTTGTGGAGATAGAGACTGCACCCTATTACAATGGAAACTTGGTTGACCATTATTGTGTTATGTTCAGTCGTGTGTTTTGGAGTTTTCCGGCATGTATTGAAGGGTTCAAGCACTGCAAGCGATTTGTCTCCACTGATGGTACACATTTATATGGAAAATATGGTGGTACATTATTGATGGCAATTGCACAGGATGTGAACTCAAATATACTTCCCATTGCTTTTTCTATTGTTGAGAAGGAGACAACGGATGCATGGTCTTTCTTTCTGACCAATCTCCGTCATCATGTGACTCCTCAAGAAGGCATTCTGATTATATCTGATAGACATGCTGCAATCAAGGCAGCGATTGATGCTGAAGGTAGTGGGTGGAAAGAACCTCATGCACATCATGCCTATTGTATCCGACATATCGCTTCTAATTTTGCTCTTAGATTCAAGAATAAAGAGGCAAAGAGACATCTGGTAAATGCAGCATATGCGAAGACCGAGTCCGAATTTGAATACTATTATGGACTTGCAACTGGGTTTAATCTGGAAGCGCATGCATGGATTGAAGAATCCCTTTAAGGAAGTGGGCCCAACACGCAGATGAAGGGCGAAGGTATGGCCACATGACCACAAATCTTTCTGAGTGTGTCAATGCAGTTTTGAAAGGTGTTAGGAATCTCCCTATAACTGTAATTGTCAAAGCCACATATTTTCGTTTGGGAACTCTATTTCGTAAAAAGGGGAAGACAGCCCAAGCACAAGTCGCAGCTGGAGAGATATTTTCACAGTTCCTTTTGAACGAAATTCAGAAAAATCGTGAAGAGATGATGGGGAATATGTTTGTCTCTAGCTTTAGTAGGAGCGACCAGGCTTTCACAATTCAGGTAACTTGTTTTGATATAATATTTTGGACATATTAAAATCTATTTATGTTTCTTATATTTCCTATTTTTTCATTAAAGGTGCAAGGACCAATTGGAACTTGGAGTCAGAGGACTTTTGCTGTTAGGTTAGGGGAGCGGAAATGTGATTATGGTTATTTTCAAGCTCTGCACTTTCCTTGTAGTCATGTTCTTGCTGCTTGCTCATATCCAGAGGTTAGACTCGATTGGAGCTCTTATGTTGATGATGTTTACCGGATGGAAAATGTGTTGAATGTATATGCCATGGAATTTCCTCTAATTGCAAATAAATTATCATGGCCTTCGTACTCCGGACTACGTTTGAGACCCGACCCTGAGCTCATGAGGGCTAAAGAAGGAAGACCAGTTTCGACCAGGATTCGTAATGAGATGGATGGAGTGGAGACTTGTCAAGGAAAGCGTTGTGGTCTTTGCCGTCAGGTTGGACACCAAAGAAGTCGATGCCTCACTATGTTAGGTTCATCAAGTAACGCACGCAACAACTAGAATAGTTTAATTTTGGATCATTTACTTATGTATGAACTATATTGTTGTAAACCATGATGTTTAGTGTTTTTCGATGAATTTTGCATATTCTAATTAGTCATGAGTTAATATTTTTAAATTAATCACCTTTCTATTTTATGAAAACCAGAATTCACCTTTTTGTTTTATGAAAACCGGAATTGACCTCTCCGTTTTATGAAAACCGGAATTGACTTCTCCGTTTTATGGCACTTTATGTTTATAAAAGCGGGCTTGAGTGGTTTTAAACATTGCACTTATCAAACTCAAAAATGTATTCCTTAAGAGATGCCTTTCCACGACGCTCACGTCCTGACCCCAATGCCCCTCTTGTGACAGGAAAGCCCCACATAACTATTCTGATAGTCAAAGATGTTTCCAAGCGTGAAATAGTAAGTAAAGTGTTGTATTTTATTTAAATTTTTCTTGATTACGTTGATTTTTGTATTGAATATGTCTACTTGTGATATTTTTCTTTAATGACAGCAACTGAATTCGCGATTCACAACAAGTTACTTTGCACAACTGCCAAATCAAGTCAAATTTAGGATACCTACTGGATCTGAATGGCTTATGAAGGTTGAAAAAAAGGACAACGAGGTTTGGTTGACAGATGGATGGACTGATATTTTGGAGTTGTGCATGATTGATAGCAAGCGTTTCATATGGATGGATTACGATGAGCTAATGACATTTAAGATTAATATTCATGATGCAAACCATGTTGAGATTGACTACAAGCCAATTGAGGAAGCACTAGATCTACGCTTTAATACTGAACACTAGATCTCTTATGTAGTGGTTAAACCTATGTTGTGGTTATGTTTATTTACTGTTTACGACAATGATGCAATAAATGTTGTAGTATGTTGTAGTATGATGAAATAAGTGTTTTAAACATGTCTTATGTAGTAGTTTGTTGCGTAATGTTTGTTTCGAATATTAATCGATCCAAATAAAATAAAGTACCTTAGTTCATATGGTTTGTTTCGAATGTCCGATGTACTTTAGTTCATACAAATAAAATAAAGTACAAATAAAAACAATATTACATAAAATATAAAAGCTAAAAACTAGTCAGTCATGGCCAAGATGTCCCCCTGTCCTGCATAGTGGCCGTCTCCTCCGACGTCGTCCTCTACCCTCAGGTGCTGGTGGGTCGGCAACTGGTGGGTCAGCCACTGGTGGCACATCGACTGGGGGCTAGTCCTCATGGAATGTTGATGGAGGTGTCCCTCCATAGCGCCCAAAAGCGTGTGTGGTCAATGGGCTCGTCACTGCCATCTGTGAGCTACTGGCATCGTCAAGGTCAATCAAACCCATCTCTCGTCTCAACAACGCCAAATTAGACGTGCTCATCACATAGTCTGACCCATCAGATGTCTACTGCAAGCTGGAATAGTCATAGTCACCAACAACCAGGCTCTGCCAGTAAGACATCTCTAGGGCAGCAGGCCGATAACATGATCCGCTACCGCTACCACTAGCCTCAGCAGCATACCCTCCTGACGCGCTAGCATCTGCATCCCCTCCGCGGTACCCTCTTGACGCGCTACAACCTCCGTATGACCCAGCGACCTCCCATTGACACATACCAGTCGTATCCCGTCCATATGTCCTGGTATCCTCCCATGGGCGCCATCCTATCTCACCACCTCCATATGACCCGGTGTTCCCCCATGGTCACCATTCAGACCCTCCATCCCCATCCCCTCCACCACCCTGTCCAAACTGATCCCATACTGTCCTGCCACCATCTCCTCCATCGTCACCACCATGAACATCATCATCATGACCAGCTCCATCATCATCAACATCATGATCATCATCGTCATCACCATCACGACCATGTCCCCCCCCCCCCACCACCACCTCTACGTCCCCGCCGCGACCCCCTCCACGTCGGCCACGTCTAAATGGATAATGATCAGGAAGAGGTGGAAGTGGGACCGATGGAACCTGTGGAATAGCGCCAGGAGGCAACAGATGTACAAAGTGATACACCCCAGCCTCGGCTGAAAGAAATCGTTGTGATGACCTCTTGTACCAGTCGTAGTACTCTACTGACGGTAGCTCAACAGGGCCCGGATACAGATCCCCGACATGAATCAATCTATCGTAACGCGCTTCCCACAGGTTGTGCCACAACCTATACTCCTATGGCCACCAAGGGCTCTTCCCTCGTGCATCCCTTGGGTGGAGACCGTCAATGCAGAGTGGCATCGATGGTACATGTTGCTGACCACCAACATCATGATTTTAGTACTAATTCAAAAATCGGAATTGGGTGTTCCGGTTTACTGTTAGTGTAGTCCGGACAATTTTTTCTATTCGGTGTACTCTGGTTATTAACTTCTCTCTCTGTCTATTGTGGTGTTTTAGCCTAAATCGGTGCTATAACGATTTTCTGAAAGCGAATTCCAAAAAGAAAAATTATTTGGCTTAGATAAGAGAATAACTCTCCCTCTCTAAATATTGAGGTAAAATATAAAAGAGATTAAAAATAAAAATTAAAAATAATCATTTTATGAATAAAGAATTATTAAAAAAAAGTCCATTTTTTCAGCCCAAACAGTTAACAAAGTCCATTTTAACACTTTTGACCCAAATAACATTATTAATCTATGTATTTTTTTTAATAGACGAGGTGATTTAGGCACAATTTCCTATTATTGGCTATTTTGACTGATTTTTTGTAGTGCCTTTAGCGATGCTCAAAAACTTATTGACTACATCCGTCTTTATGGTGAAGGTTGTTGGCGTTCCATCCCCAAAGCTGCAGGTAATTAACTCTAGGAAAACATTGTGATTATTTTATTATATGCATGTAATTATTATTTACAGTAAAGTAATAAAATATTGTTACTTCTTCAATTGGAAAATTACTCAACATATTTGTTTTTTTATAGTAATACATTCAAATAAAGATTTAGTATTTATAGGAGTAATTATATTTAGCTTGAAATTAATATATAATTAGAATGAACATTAGTCCATGTTCATATCATAATTTATAGGATTCATTCTTATTAAATTTCTTTTATTAGTCCCTAACAATTAATAAATAAGCCATTTTGGTCCATCGAAATAACGGAAGCCGTTTATGGACTAACATTTGTCCGAAAATTAAAATTATCAGAGACTAACTTGTCAATTTCTCAATATCATGGATTATCTTATCCACCGCGAAAATTGTTGCGGACCAACTTGGGTTTACTCTTTATTTTATTCCTCTTTCCAAAGGAAAACCAAAAGCCCAAACAGGGCTTTAAGGAAGGGGTAAGTAAGAAGGAGGTGGTGGTGAGGGCACGCAGGTGAACACGCCAATCATGGAAGAACAACATCAGCTATGGCAAGAACATACTGGGAGACAGTGGAAGAGGTGTACAAGAAAAAGAACCTCTTCCTCTTCTTCTTCTTCGTCTTCTCCCATCAATAGTCTCGACGATGGTTGTCTTATGCACATCTTTAGCTTCCTTCCCCCTATTCCTGGTATTCCCCATCCCATCTTTCTATTCCTCCATTTTTTCTTTTTTGGCTTCAAATCTAAATCTTTTCCCTCAATTCAACAACACCTAGATTTTTGTTTTGTCAAATTTTGTTGTTTGATTGTGCTTTTTTGGGGGATTTGTGTTGCTTATCTAGTCATTAGGTCGGTAATTTGCAACATGAACTAGTTTTTGAAATTGGGTGAAATTCTATTTTTTCTTCTACGAGTAAGGATTATGGCTAATTGAATATTGGTATTGAGCATTCATTCGCTTTTCGTTGTGCTCTGAGAAATGAAAGCTTAGAATTTCAGGATTGAGCCAAGTTTTGTTTATTTTATTTTATTTGGGAGAGGGTATGATGTAAAACAATTGGAGCCTATTTTATCAGGAAAAAAAAAACACAATTGGAGCCTAAAGATGGATATTTATGGTTCATGTATCCATTATCCAAGTTTAATAAAGCCATGGAGAAAATTTAACAAAGTAAGTAGATTGGTAATGCCTCTGTTGCATTAAGCTAAGTTTTTTGAGGGCTTCGATGCTGAATATTAATCTTTCTTCCTATGGTTCAATGGCTGGCTTCCGAATTTTGCAGTGGCCTCTTACTTACTTGGAGGCACATTATAGTCCCTTTTACTTCCATTTGATTCTGTTGACTACTAGATCTGGAACGATTTCTTCTTGTGATTCCTCTTTGGATTCTAACTCTTCAGATGTATTTGAAATCCTACTTAACTACTTGGCAATTCAAAACTCCTTCTGAAGTCAAAACAATTGTTTGCACAGTGGTACTGAATAGAATAACTGAAATGATGTCACATAACTACATCTTCAGTTCTTCACCCACCCGACACGTGTTATGCGCATGTCTAAGTTCTGAAATAGTGAATCACTTCAATTATTTCTGCTTCTGCATTATGAGGAAGCTAAATCAGCAATCCTTCTAAGGTTTACAATGAGCACTAGTGTGCGTGATTCCACCTTGAAACATGTTTCCCATAGGCCTTGGTTCAAATTGTCTTGGCAATGAAAAAAAAAGGCAGTACTGTGGCAATGTGCAATATACACAATTCTTATTTTAACTTGATTCGAGTAGAATGCACTCATTTTCCTTGCTGATAAATCTACCTTGGGACAAAATTATGTTTTCAGCCTCCCTATCTTTGGTGTTCAGCTCATGTTAGATTTAAGAATATCTATGACTGATTCGTGAAGTGGTTGGGCAGCCCTGTTGCATTGTTTGTTGTTTGTTGTTTTTTCCTTGTTATTCTGTTTTCTCTCTGTTGTATTTGCTTGTTTTAGAGGATATGGCAATATGGCATCCTTGCTCTCCTTGTACCAACACTTTGATCCTTACTTTAGTATATTTATTTTTACATAAAACAAGAAACAAATAACATACTATAAAGCATTTTTTTGTCACATTGCTGTTATTGAGTTGCAGATCGCTTTAATACCGCCCTCGTTTGCCACAGATGGAATTACTTGGCATGTCACCCTCGTCTGTGGCTTCGAGTAGATCGATCAGTCAAGGACTTATCTGAACCTGGTGTTTTCCCCAACATTGAAACCGCCATTTCTGCTTCAAGGCATATATAATTCATGTTATTGGAGTGTTTTTGCTGATTATTCCACAGGCTGTGGATTTTGATTGTCACATCTTTCTTTCTTACAGACCAGGAGATACCATTCTAATAGCAGCTGGCGGAACTCACTGTGTTTCTAACATTCAAATAAAGAAACCACTCTGCTTGGTGAGTTATCCAGCTGGTGACATGTGGGAAATGTTCTTTCCAATTGCCATGATGATTATGTTCAGTCTTCCAGTCCTAGTAAAGAGAAAATATTATCCCAAAAATCCAGAACAAGTTTTCAAAACCCTTTTCCTTCACTACTTTTGGTTGTTCAAAATTTTTTTTGGAACTATTTTAGCTGATTAAAACAGAGCTAAAACAGCCAAAAAATTGTTGGTTTGTCCCTACATGAGATCCTCAATAATGATAATTGGTGCTTGTACCTAAACATTAGTCAGATTCCTCAGGAAACACTGGGTGTCTAGGAAGCATGAGCACGCCTAAGGTGTCCATGTGTCTGACATGCGGGCAACACCGACATCCGGAGGACATGTGTCCGAAAAAAATAAATTTTTTTAGAGGTTGAACACACGTTGGACACTGTCTAACACGTGACACAACATGAGCACATTGTGGACATGATGCCTTTTTCTCTTTTTTGATTTTTTTGATTTTTCTGAAAAAAATAAGCCCAAAAACCAACCCAAGTTTACTGGAAAAAAAATCAAATATGTATTCTTGACCCAAAATAAGAGGAATTTTATGGAAAAATATTAATTATATACACATATATATATGCTGAGTCAGTGTCCATGCTTCATAGATGGGTGTTAATGATACAAACTATCTCCATATTTTCTTTTCCAAAATCAATGCTCTTTGTTCAGATTGGTGCAGGTGAACTTCCGGATGACACAACACTCACTTGTTCTCGAGGTTCTGACAGGTTTTTGCATTCTTTATGTTGATATTTTGAATTGTGTAGTGAACTTTTTGAAATGGTAGCTGGCTAGGAGCCTCCTCAATGTTGCTGGATTTTCAATGGATAAGATACTCTGACAGACAGAATGTGTCAAGCCTGGTGGGTGTGGGATTGAAATCATGGGAAAGTTGGATTCCTAGAAATGTAACATTCCCGAGAATATTGATGCAAAATTTTGAACCAAACGTGGGAATATAAATTTCCCATGACGAAATATTCCCGGGAATCATCAAACATTCACCCAACCAAACGCACCCTTAGATGTATCTTTTAGGCAGTTTGCCATCTTAATTTCTGGCAGCATGGAAAAGGCTCCTCAAAAAGTACCACTGAATATTTCATCATCAGCTACATTGTCCATGTGCTTTTTTGTTTTGTCTAAGCAGTGCATTGGAGTTTCTTTCCACCTGCAAACTAGCAAACTTAACTGTGAAGGCAGAGCTTGGTTGTTGCTTGCTACATAGAAAGGGAAGGCTTACTATAGATGGATGCATACTTCAATGTGAAACTAATCCTCTTGATTATCTCTCTTGTCCCATTGTGAGTACAGCCAGTAGCAGTGAGGCTCTTCCCTTACAAACCAAGAGTAATGGCGACGGCGTATTTGTCTCTCAGACCCGTATCGAAGGTGGTGCCAAAGCTGTTTTGACAAGTGGGGATCTGACCCTACAAAGGGTCAGGGTGATTTATGCTCGAACTTCGCTTCTTTTCTGGTTTGATGTAGAGCAGATGTGATCAAATTGGTCATGGGTAGAAGAAGCCTTTGTGGTATCATTTGTTGTTTTGCTTGCCTAAACAAACTTGTAATTTATTCTAGTGGGTAGGATATGGCATTTAGGATTCTTTTACTGCTGGTCTTCTGTTCTTGTTGTGTACCATTAAGACATTTAACAAATATTCAGTGGTGTATGATGTTTATTATGAGTTGTCTAAATTTAATGTATCGTTTATATTATTAGATCATTTTGATTTCCAAATTTTTGTTGCTTTTTTTTTCATAAAACCAAATAAGTCCCTCAAAATTTGTCAGCCAAGGTACCTCTAAAATGAAAAATTAAAAAATCATTCCTCCCAAATTAAGTCATTTGACACTTAAATCCTTTTATCAAGTTTCATTAATAGAGTATGCTAATGTGTCACCGTTATTTTACAACTTATCAGAGTAATTGTGTCCCTACAGAAATAAGAGTTATTGTTGATCAAGACAGATGCTGTAAAAAGTGCTGGAAGTGAAGCATTTAAGGGACTTAGGTTGTGCTGTACTGATGTAATTGTGTGGTTTATTGCTGTCTGAGATGCTGTATGGTTATGTTCTGTCAAAAATGATAAAGGGAATGGACTTTGGTGACATTGAGGTGAAGCTGAGGGATTGGAGCATTGGACGCCCAATGGGGGTGCTATGGATCGAGCTAATACAGATACTAGGCACGGCAGTGTAGCTGATAGGGAAGGGAAGTTCGGAAAGGTGTATTCAAGATGGCAAGGGAAGAAACACTGCTGAGCTGGCAGTTAGTTAAGGAGCGGTTTTTAGCAGTAGGAAATTGTATAAATAGAGGATTGTACTGTTTTGTAGGCATGCGTATTCATTTGGTCATTTTGTAGTTAGTAGAGTAGAGAATTCTCTCTCAGAAGAGGTAGTTCCTCTTGTGTAATCCACTTTGGGATTAGGGTTTTCCTATCCCCGTGAATCAATAAAGATCATAGTTCTGCCATTGTTGAGGGAGTTTACTTGGAGCTTATCAATTAGTATCCAGAGCTCTTGGATCCTGCAGGCAGTGGATGGTGCAGTCGAGGCAGAAAAGAATGGATTCGATCAAGACGATTTTGACGCAGTTGCAAAGCCGTAGAGAATCGGTGGAAAGAAGATCGACGGAGGATCGCGCACACATGGAGGGACTGGTTTCTCACTTGACGGAAATGATGCAGAGAATGGATTCGCGTATGGAACGGATTGAACAACAAGACGAGCACAGTTCAGGGAACGGTCAGGGGAGAAAAAGTTCCGATGATGGAGGCGGTGGTCAATCACAGCACAACCATCAGAGGCAGCCAATGCCGGAGCAGTGGCGGAAAGTTGATGTTCCGATTTTCCGAGGTGACGATGCTTTTCGTTGGTTGGATAGGCTGGAATAATTTTTTCAATTGAGGATGATTCCGGAATCGGAATGGCTGTCCGTGGCGGCGTTCGCGGTGGACGGACGGGCGCTGACGTGGTTTCGCTGGTGGGAAAGAACGACACAGTTTCCACAGTGGCAGCAGTTCAAAGAAGCAGTGATGCGAAGGTTTCAGTCGGAGACCTTGAAAAATCCATTCCATCTGCTCCTAGCGTTGCGACAGACGGGATCGGTGACGGAGTATCGCGACTCGTTTGAGTCGTTCTCAAGTCCGTTACCAGTGGGGGTTCGCCATTTTCTCATAAGCCTGTTCTTGAATGGGTTGAAGCCGGAGATAGCGGCGAAGTGTGAATTGTTTCCATTTCATTCACTAGATGAATTGATGGATCTTGCAGAAAAGATAGAGGTTAAGAATGGTGTGGTGGCTCGAGAGAAGGCGAAGGGGATGAACAGAGGAGGGCATTTCGGGAATTTCGGGCGGGGGATTAGTAAAACCCCTATTGGGCCAAGTTCAAGAGTAGGGCCCAAAGAAGAAGGGAAAGCGCCACTTCCACCAAGAAACCGTGGGCCGAGGCATCTGACCCAAGAGGAGTATCAGGAAAAAAGGGCCAAAGGGTTATGTTTTTTTTTGCGACAAACAGTTTGGACCGGAGCACAGTTGCAAAAACAAACATTTAAAAGTGATGTTTATTGAAGAAGCACCCATTGAAGAAGAGCCCGATATTGGTGAACGGCGAGAAGACGTCACTGAGGTTCAGTTACTGGTCAGCCACATGGAGCTAGAACTGTTGAGCTCCCAGAAGGGTCACCGTTCGATCAGAGATTGGGCTTGGGTGAAGGGCAAGCGTGTTTGAGTGTTGATAGATTGTGGGGCTTCCCACAATTTCATCGCGTCTGAGGCAGCAGTAGAGTTGGGGCTGGAGATCGACGAGTCACCGTCGTTCGTGGTGAAGGTTGCCGACAGACAGCGGGTACCGGGGACAAGGAGTGTGTTCATTCAGGTTGCTTTAGATTTTCCCCAATTATAAGTGTCAGAAGATTTCTTTGTTTTTCCAGTGGAGGGGGCGGAGTTCGTCCTGGGATTACAATGGTTGGATAAATTGGGGGAAATTCACACAAATTTCAGAGAGTCGTTCCTGTCAATTCCGATGAATGGCAAATGGGTGAAGTTACAAGGGGACCCAGAGCTTTGCTATGATGGCATGGATCTCCATTCAGCAGTGACTGCTCTGAAAGAGGGGAATGAGGTGTTTTTAGTGCAGCTGTGGCCAATGAGTGTGGAAGTCGTTGCTAATACCGCCATTTCTGCTGGTATCCAAGAGGTACTAGAAAAAAATGAGAAAATATTTCAGCCTCTTTCTGGTCTTCCCCCCTCTCGTTGTTTCGACCATGCGATTCCCTTGCTGGAAGGTTCGGCCACCCCCAATGTGCGACCCTATCGCTATTCACATCACCAGAAGTCAGTGATTGAGGAAATGGTGAAGGAAATGCTCAGTTCAAGGATCATCAGACCTAGTGTCAGTCCCTTCGCCAGTCCCATCCTCTTAGTTAAAAAGAAAGACGAGAGTTAGCGTTTCTGCATCGATTACAGGGCTTTGAATCGAATCACAATACCAGATAAGTTCCCAATTCCAGCTATAGATGAATTATTGGATGAACTAGCCGGGGCAGCAATTTTTTCTAAATTGGATTTAAAAGCTGGGTATCATCAAATAAGGATGAGGGACCAGGATGTGCAGAAAACAGCGTTTCGGACGCATGACGGCCATTGCGAATTCTTGGTGATGCCTTTCGGCCTCATGAATGCACCAAGTACATTTCAGGCGCTAATGAATGATCTTCTTCGTCCCTTTCTCAGACGATTTGTTTTGGTCTTCTTTGATGATATACTCGTATACAGTGCGGATATTCAAAGCCATGCGGATCACCTCCAGAAAGTATTTTCCATTCTATTGGATAATTAACTTGTGCTGAATCAAAAGAAATGCTCCTTTACTGTAACATCTGTTAATTATTTGGGGCATGTAATATCCGACAAGGGAGTAGCGGCGGATCCAACCAAGACTACTGCTATGTTGAAGTGGCCGATTCCAAGAGATGTGAGAGCGTTGCGGGGATTCTTGCGACTGACGGGGTACTATCGCCGCTTTGTCAAAGGGTATGGTACCATCGCCAAACCCCTTACGGAGCTCACCAAGAAAAACGCTTTTTGCTGGTCCTCGGCAGCTCAGTCGGCCTTCGAACAACTTAAGAAGGCAATGGCAGATTTACCAATATTGGCAGTGCCGGACTTTTCCAAAGAGTTCGTAATCGAAACGGATGCCTAAAGTCAGGGGTTGGGGGCAGTATTATCGCAAGATGGAAGGCTGATTGCCTTTTTGAGCCAACCTTATCACCGCGATCGCAACTGAAGTTAGCCTATGAACGAGAACTCATGGCGTTGGTTTTTGCAGTGCAGAAATGGAAGCATTACCTCATGGGGAGGCATTTCACTATATTGACATATCAGCGATGTCTGCGGTTTTTGACTGAGCAGAGAGTTTTGGGTGAAGAGCATGGCAAGTGGACATCCAAGCTCCTTGGGTTAGACTTCGACATTAAATACCGCTCGGGTCTAGAAAATAAAGCGGCGGATGCTTTGTCGCGTCAAATGATCAATGGAGCAATTTCGGTGGTTCAAACCAACCTCTGGGAGACTATAGGGGAAGAGATCCAACAGGACCAGCAGCTGCAGGCAGTCATTACAACATTGTTGAAAGGATCAGAAAACTACCCGGGATATACGATGACGAAGGGGAGACTTTTCTACCAGGGGAGAGTGGTTATTCCAGCAACCTCCAGTTAAATCCCTGCATTATTAGCAGAGTTTCATGATTCAGGAGTGGGGGGCCATTCGGGTTTTTTACGCACGTATAAGAAGCTAGCAGCCGTGGTGTTTTGGAGAGGCATGCGCCAGCAGGTAAAAGAGTATGTGGCACAGTGTGATATTTGTCAGCAAAATAAGTATTCAGCGTTGAAACCATCCGGGCTGCTGCAACCGATTCCAGTTCCCAATCAGGTATGGGAGCACATTTCAATGGATTTTATTTCCGGGCTGCCAAGATCTAAAGGTATGAACACCATCTTTGTGATTGTTGATCGTTTAACTAAGTACACCCACTTCATCCCCTTGTCCCATCCATTCTCGGCTAAGGATGTAGCCCGGGCTTTTGTCAAGGAAGTGGTCAAACTCCATGGATTTCCTAAATCCGTTATCTCGGATAGAGACCGGATTTTTATGAGCAAATTTTGGCAAGAGCTATTTGTGGCTGCCGGTACAAAATTAAAATACAGCACTGCCTTCCACCCCCAAACCGACGGTCAGATGGAGGTAGTCAATCGCTGCCTAGAAACGTACCTCCGTTGCTTTTCCAGTGGCTGCCCGAAGCGTTGGTTGGAATGGCTTCCGTGGGCGGATTATTGGTTTAACACCACATTCAACGCATCATCTAAATCAACCCCTTTCTAAGCTCTCTATGGCACTGATCCCCCGATTCTGTTTAAAGGGGAGACATTCCCTTTGAAGATCGAAGAGGTGGCTGCATTAACAGCCTCAAGGGATGTGATGCTGTCTGAACTGAAGGAAAATCTGAGGCAGGCTCAGCATAGGATGAAGCAAATTGCAGACAAAAAACGAAGAGAAGTGGAATTCGCCGTAGGGGACACGGTCTACTTGAAGTTGCAGCCATACCGGATGCGCTCCCTCGCGAGGCGGCCCAACGAGATGCTAGCTCCAAGGTTCTATGGCCCGTTTTTGGTGCTGGAAAAAATTGGGTCGGTGGCGTACAAGCTGGAGCTCCCAACCTCTTGTCGAGTCCACCCGGTGTTCCATGTTAGCAAGTTAAAGAAGGCAGTCTCGCATGATAAACAGGTCCAGTTGTTACCCCCCCCCCCCCCCACTTTAGCTGATGATGCTGAGCTAGTTGTGGAACCAAAGGAGGTGCTGGGGTCTCGTTCATCCAGTTCCGGGCAAAGAGAATGGCTGGGAATATGAAGACAGCTGAGAATAGGACAGCAAGTTGCGGCAACTGTTTCCGGACCTCCACCTTGAGGACAAAGTGGGTCTTCAAGGGGGGAGTATTGATAGGGAAGGGAAGTTCGGAAAGGTGTATTCAAGAAGGCAAGGGAAGAAAGACTGTTGAGCTGGCAGTTAGTTAAGGAGCGGTTTTTAGCAGTAGGAAATTGTATAAATAGAGGATTGTATTGTTTTGTAGGCATGCATATTCATTTGGTCATTTTGTAGTTAGTAGAGTCGAGAGAATTCTCTCTCAGAAGAGGTAGTTCCTCTTGTGTAATCCACTTTTGGATCAGGATTTTCCTATCCCCGTGAATCAATAAAGATCATAGTCCTGCCATTGTTGAGGGAGCTTACTTGGAGCTTATCAGTAGCACTCAAGCTACTTTGTTAAAATATGTTATATGCCTGTGTATTACTTATTTGGTACTATGTTATTTTCTAATGTCATGGATATCTGTAGGACCGCTCTGTAGACTTAAAAACTTTTTAACGAGACCTTTTGTTTTGAGATCTTTGGGTTATGCTTTTATCCTCTTCACTCAAAATGAGGTAGTTTAAATAACAATAATATTATGTGTACACTATTTTCATCAGCCACCTAGGGATGCCAATGGGGCGGGTTGGAGTGGGTTTTCCCTCAACCCGACCCCGCCCCGCAAACTCTAAAATTTGTCTATACCTGCCTCGTCCCGATCCGCGGGTTTAAAACATTAAAACCCGCACCCGCCCGACGGGTACCCGCCCCGCCCCTCAATTTTAAAAAAATAACATTTTAATTATTATTAAATCTAATAACATTTGAAAATATATTGTTAATAATAATAATCAAATTTCGTTATCTAATACATTCGTTAATAAAAAACCACACTATAATAAACTCCAGTTAACATACACAAGTTTCTACATATCATCTTATATTGTCAGCTAGCAATTCCTTTTATTTTTTTTTTAAAAAAAGTTCCTTTTCATTTTTTAAAAAGACCATCATTATTATTTTCTTTTGAATATCAATAATATATAAAGTTCCATAAACTAAAAGTCCTCTGGTCCATGATTTAGTCCCAAATACGAATTGAAAATGTTCCACAATACAATACGGTGATATTCTTGTGTAATTGTGGTAAGGAATGGAAGTGGAATGATGGTTTAAAAAATTTGGGGATAGAATATTATGTTTTTTTCTATAGAGGGATTATATATCATATATGATAGAATATTATATATTATATAAATTAAAATTATAGAATATATATGGGGTGCGGGTAGGGTAGGGTAGGGTTTACCCTAAACCCGAACCCGCCCCGCCCCGCAACCAAAACCTGCCCCATTGCCGGGTGAGTTTTTAACCCGACCCGAGCAGGTTGGGTTGGGTGGGTGCCCCACGGGTAGGGTTTTAATTACCATCCCTACAGCCACCATCAGTCTCCATTAAAAAAATCTAACCAAACAAATCAATAAAATAAATAAAAATACTTAAACAAACAATAAAAGAAAGAATGCTGCTATTTGCACAATAAAAAATCAGCCAAAATCAATCCATAAAGAGATTTTGAGCCAAATATATTTCAACCTACTAAAAACTAACTATTTAGAGATAATTTTTTTGAGCCAAAGGTTGTCCAATGGACCATTGGCTGGTTATCCATTATTTACCAAACATTTTTCAAAAAGAAATAACTTACTAAGATTTAAAAATTCATTAAATAATTAAAAAAATCACTAAATATGGTAACATGGTAAGAGTGAAAAAATAGTATAAAATACATTATTTTTTCCTAAAGATAACACTTTTATTATTAAATTGTTATTAAAATAACACACATTAGCATTAAAAATAGATAAAATACATTATTTAATTAATTTATAACAATTAATAAATTAATATTTTTATTATTTGATTGAATATTATATTTATTTGAGTCAATTTTTTTATTTATTTTAATTAATTTTTTTTTTACTTATAAAGATAATGATGACTAATGGTGGCCAAACAAGATGATATACGCAAATTATTATGGTAAAAATAACTCGGCTACTTTTTTTCTAGTATTAAGTTAGGCACTTGCCAATATAAGGCTTAAACAAAATCAATTTCCTGGTTAGGAAAACAAAATTGATATTTTGTCATCGTTTTTAATGAGAACCCTGTTTATAAGCACTTACTGAGATTATTAATTAATTTAAACGCATAAAAGTGAAAAAAACAAAGGAACTATCATCCATTCCAATTATCAAATGCAGGGCGAAACAAACAATTCACCTGTCTAATATGTTCCAAGAGATCTAGGACTTACCTGTCTATGTTCCAAGAGATCTAAGACTTACCTGTCTCCAAATAACAATCTAGAAGAAAATGTTACCACCGCAACTCCATTTTGAAACAAATTAAACTAATTGAACTAGAAAATTCTATGAATAGACCAAGATACTTAATTCTTTCTCTTTTAGAGTGAACAAAAATATACAGTAAGAAAACGAAGAGTTGGAGACCCTTGGTTGTTCACGAATGGACCAAAATTCAAAACGGCTAGATCACCTCACGATCCACTGAAATGGGACTAAAGGGGTTATGCAAAAGTTCTGTACTCGTGGTCAGCAACCACAAAAAAAAAAAAAGAATCTTGTTTACAATTTTCCTTAACCTTTCTCCTGTATGTAATTCCTAAACACCAATCCCCCATTATTACACGTAGCTCATCTATACGTTTGATCGTGATCATAGCTCTAGCCCATGGTTCATCAGAGAACATCACAAACAACCTGCAAAATGAGGACGGAGACGTCGTTATTCCAAAGATAAAGACATAAATAAATCCTCCTTTCACCAGAAAGGGTAGGCTACGTGGATTGAATATCAAAAGTCATCCAATATAAAAATGGTGTTTGCTTGGACACTTTCAATAATTAGATAGTATCCATACATACCATTATGTGACACCTTCTTATTGGTTGTACTAAATTTAACTAGGCGCTAACATAGATGATACAACCAATCAGAAAGTGCCACATAATGGTTTGTATGGGTACTATCTAATTATTGGAAGTGTCCAAGCAAACACCTATAAAAATATTGAGGTAAAATATTGATGGGGTGTTTGGAAAGATAAGGAATTGGATTCTTTCATGAAATTGAATTCAATTCCTTAATTTGGTATTAACTTTTTGTTCAAACAGTCTAGGAATTGAAATCATAGAAAGAATAGAATTGAATTCCAATTTTTGATATAAAAAATAAGCAATAGAATTGAATTCTAAATGGAATTCAATTCCCTTGAAAACAGAGAAAATAAATCAGACCCAAATAGGTGTGATTTGGTTCTAGAATTGTTCTAGATTTTTTTTTTATAATTTTTAATAAATGATAAAAAATTAAATAAATAATTTAAAATTAATTTTAAGTATATTGTAAATAATATAATTCAATTCAATTCTATGACTTATTATTTCATTCCAAAGAAGATAATTGAAATCATAGAGAAATTGAATTTCAATTCCATCATGAATTGAATTCAATTCTATCCCATTAAAACATTTCAAACAACTTAAGTGGATTTCAATTTAAATCTCTATTGGAATTCAATTCAATTCTACATCTCTGAAACATGCCAAACGGGCTGTGAAGTCATCCAATCAACATCAAAAGTCATAACTAATGGATTGAATATCAAAAGTCATCCAACATCAGCGCCCTTCCAAGTCATAATTTTTTGTTCATAAAAAGTAATTGCTTGTATAATAGGTGGATTGCAGGCCGTTGTGCCATCTAAACAAATCCCAGATAGGATCAAACATTGTTGATTATCAAGTTGATCACAATATCCTTGAGGGATAAATACCAACTTCTACACATTGTTCATTTTTTTTTCTTCAAAAAACCTGAGACTGAACCAGTAGAATATAGATAAAATGACCAACTAAGGTATACAAGTATTAGATGTTTATGGCTTACCATCATAAAAACAAAATTAGGGTAGCTGAACTAACTACTCAACTTCCTGTAGTAGGCCTTCCTTTCACCACCAAATCATCAGCTGAGTAGTAGTCAGCAATGAGCCGGTACATATATGATGGGTTATGCCCTCCTCTGAGAAGTAATTTCCAAACCAGCAAATGCAGAAAAAGAAACAGATTAGTACTCAATTTCAAAAGACAATGATAGACAGCTAACCTTTATCAATTTCAGTTCAACTTACGTCTCAGTAATAAACAGACTAACAAGTTTAGGTGGCACATAATCAAATGTTGGATTAACGACATGAAGGGAGCCAGCACCACTTGCAGAATCCATGCAATCTGAGAATTCCCCAAAATCAAGTAGCTCAGATGGGGATCTCAGCTCATTTAGTAGGACTTCAGGATTGTGCGGATACAAAGGACACAACTGTCAATAAGGCAAAGCAATTCTCAACAAAAGCTGAACAGTTGATATGTAATTATGAAACAAATCACAATTCAATTCAATATGATTAGGCCTGGACATAATAATAATGTCTGCATTGTAATCTTAAAATAATTAGAACATGAATGAATCAATGACTAAGAAGTTATTCCATTCTCATCATAAAGAATAATGTTTAAATTCCAAATTTTCAATCTCTATAAATCACATCAACCCTAGAAACAACTTTGAACAGCTTGAGATATCAAGACTTAATGACATTCATTGAAGATAAGATGTATAGATACAGGCACTGATTTCAATTAATCTATTGGCATTCAGCACCTTCAATTTCTCATGCCCAATGAATCCGGGTTTCCAAAAAATTTGTGAAACTGTAATAATTATACAAAGTTCGCATGGCAATATAATAGAAATTCCAAGCTTCTCGCTCTCTCTCTGTCTCACTCAGTCACAAATCACTAGACATCCTGCTGGATTAGAACAGTGATGTCACCATACTCCCCTCCTCAGACCTTCACTCTACAAGAAAGCCTACATGCTTAAGAGGGAGCTTGCGAAGTAAAAAATAGGTTTAAATTGTTAAAAAGTTACCAGTGTAAAATTTCCTTAAAAATTTGAATTGATTTCAAATCATATTTATTTTTCCTAAAGTTAAGTTTTGAATTACCACATACTGGTTGGAGATAAAATAAATTAAAAAGCACCACAGATCATAATTTTTTATTTATTTTGACATCCCAAATCATTAATTTACAAATAATATATGTTATTCGATTGATCAACTTGCAGGCATATAATAGATTAACATATTACTAACATTGAAATTAAGAAAACATACAAATTTTATCAAAAATTCAAAATATTGAGCAGAACCTGGCTTTCAGCTCAAACTCATGACTGAGATTCTGTTCAATTCCACATATTCAACAAAAGAATACTCAAATTTTTCCCATCCCACCAGTTGGCATTAAAACTGTAATCTTGAATCCAGAATTTTTCCTTAAATAAAAATCCTATTTCCAGATTTAAGAGAGCAAGAAAATAAATCATTAGCTGACAAAAAATGTCATAAGAATTATTGTTTCCTAAACTCTAAGCTTTTTCATAAAGTAGCAAATGGAAGAAAGAGGAAAAGCTTAAAAAAGGAGCTAGACTTGGGAGATGGGCAGCTTGTTAGGGATAGTAATGTGTTCTCCGAAGAGATAACAACGTTTTTAAAAATCCTTTATTCAGAAGAAAACAATGCTAGACCTTTTTTCGAAAGATTAGATTGGTCTGAAATTTCCCAAGAGAAGGCTGCTTTGGTCGAAAGGCCTTTTACTGAAGAGGAAATTCAATGAGCTGTTTGGAGTATGGACAATGATAAGACTCCAGGTCCTGATGGTTTCAATGCTTCCATTTTTAAAACTAGCTGGATGTGATTAAAATGGATCTCTTGAAGGTTTTTGAGGAATTTCCTAGAAATAGTAAGACTGCCAAGAACATGAATTATACTTTCATCACCTTCATTCCTAAAAAGGATAAGTCGGTAAGAGTAAAGGATTTCAGACCTATTATTCTGTTGACAAGTTTGTATAAGGTCATCGCAAAAACTTCATCCATTCGCTTCAGTGAGGTCCTAGGATACCATCTCTGAGAAAATCAAAGTGGTTTTGTGGCTGGTAGGAAAATCCTGGATGTATTTTTGATTGCCAATGAAGTTGTTGATGATATGAGGAAAAGATCCAAAGAATGCCTTGTTATAAAGTTGGATTTTGAGAAAGCTTTGGCAGAGTGAATTGGATTTTCTTGGATAGAGTTTTGCAAAGGAAAGGTTTTGGAACAAGGTGGAGAAATTGGATCTCAGGGTGTATTTCAACAAGTTCTTTCTCAGTGATAGTCAATGGAGAGCCAAAATCATGGTTTCAGGGAGAAAGAGATCTGAGGCAAGGAGACCCCTTATCCCCTTTCTTGTTTACCCTGCTGATACTCCAAGTCGGTTGATATCTAGAGCATAGGATTAGAGGTTTAGTGAAAGGTGCAAAAGTGGGCTCTGATGATATTGCTATATCTCATTTGCAGTTTGCTGACGACATCATCTTATTTTTCAAAGACGATAGAGAGAGCATCTTGAACATCCTCTCTATTTTTCATCTTTTGGGATTATCCTCGGGTTTAAAGATCAACATGACCAAGAGTGGGGTAGCAAGTATTAACACAACTGATAATGATCTTTCAGATATTTTATCAATGGTGGGATGTCCTATTTAGGAGTGGCCTTTGGTTTATCTGGGTGTTCCTTTGGGGGGAAATCCAAGATCAATATCTTTTTGGGATCCTGTGGTTAAAAAGATTTCTAGGCGGTTGGAAGCTTGGAAAGGAGCATATTTCTCTCTAGGTGGTTGTATCACTCTTATCTTTCTAGCATCCCACTTTATTATCTATCCTTGTTCCGTATCCCCTCTGGAGTAGCTAAAACCAATGAGAAGATCATGAGGGATTTTGTATGGGGTGGTGCTTTCGACACAACAGGGATCATTTGGTTAACATTTGGTTAACTGGGAAGTTTGTTGTCATCCTAAAAGTGAAGGAGGTTTGGGTTTGGGAAATATCACGTAACAAAACATCACCTTGGTAGCTAAATCGCTATGGCATTTTCCTTTAGAGCCTCACTCCTTACGGCATCGAGTTATCAAGAGTATGGTTTGGACAGGAATGGTCGGGATGCTAACATTGTGTTACATACCTACATGGTTTAGGGGAGAGGTAAGGATATTTTGGGAAAAATATGTATGAGGAGAGAGAAGAGAAGGGTTATAAAAAGGGGGAATTAGGTTAAGGGGGGCATGGTGAATTTTAGGAAAGGACCAGAATTGGGAGAGAGGCTGTGCTCTCAAATCACAGCCACCTTGTTTTCTTCTTCTACTATCATTGTTCTGTATTTGTTTTCTTTTACATTTCTTGAAAAAGGTGATTCATTAGTAAAAATCACTCCTTTCTCATATTATGTTCTATTGAGGTTGCGTTTGTTTTTTCTGACTCTGGGGTCAGAGTCAGGGAGTCAGTGAAAAACTGACTCTATCAAGTTTTTGGTGCGAGGATCACAGTGACTCAGTGAACAAAATTGTCAATTTTTTGTTCACTCTAATTTTGGAGTCACTGTGTATTGCAGGGAGTCACTGTGTGTGCTGGTAGGGAGACGCAAATATGTGAGGGGTGTTCGGAGTCAATTTTGGAGTCACTGTGACTCTGACTCCTGTGACACTGACTCCATTGACTCTAACTCCAGAGTCACTGAAAACAAACACTACCCAGGTGTTCTATTACTTTCTTTCTTATTTCTACCCAGCTACCAGGTTCTTACAACTGGTATCAGAGCTCTCGTTCTTGGGATCTTGGGAGCCTTTTGCTGGAAACAACATGCAAGCTGCTGCAATGATGTCATATTGGGAAGATCACATGGAGATGCTGCAACAGAGGAAGAAGGAAACGCAAAGAAAGTTGAGGCAGAGGGGAGTTGAGATCAGTTTAACATTATTGGAAAGGCAAGCAGTTTCCTGAGATTGATGGATCTGATTTGGCTTATGGTTGGTCAATCAAAGTGGCACAATTCTTTGATGCAGAAAATATACCAGAAGAAGAGAAGTTACAAGCCATTGTTGGCTGTCTGAGGGGACGTGCATATGGCTGGTATAGATGTTGGAAATTGCAAAACCCAAATCCCACATGGTGGAAGGTTGTGAAAGGTGTGATCAAGCGATTTCACCCAAAGTATGATTTAGATCAACCAGTTTGGGTCGGTTATGAAGAAACAATTAGGCTGCATTTGTTTTATCTGACTCTGGGGTCAGAGTCACAGAGTCAGAGAAAGAGTGACACGGTAGACTGTTTAATTTAGGTGTCACAATCAGAGAGACACAGAGTCACTCTGACCCAGTGAACAAATTTTTCCAATTTTCGTCCACTCCAAAAGTGGAGTCACAGAGTCACTGGCTTGTGGACACAGAGTCAGGTGAAGGTTTAATGAATTTTCGTTCCAATTATGTCCTCATTCATTTTTCAAAATTTCAATCTCATCCTTTCCAACCCTAACCATCATTTGTCTTATCAAAACAAATATGATACAAGACACTAATGACTCTGACTCTACGTATTTACCAAACTGAAAATGGAGTCACTCTGACACTGTATCAATGACTCCAATGATACTGATCCTGATGACTCCACTAACTCTGCCACCGAAGTCAATAAAAACAAACGCAGGTTTACAGGACCACATTCGGAGAAGAAGTAAAAGAATATAGGAGGCTTGGGGGTTGACCCTTCAATTCAAAGCTCAGACCTAATTGAGGGCTCCATAGATGTTGATGGAGCTATGGTAGTATTTCTGGAATCGAAGGGGGAAGCTGAGAAAGGAGAGGACACGGGATGGAGTCCAACAAAGGAAAAACAGAAGGAGGAAGAGCAGCATGTGGAGGACAAAAGAGATGGCATGGTGGTGGACATCACTATCAACTTCGGCAAAGCAAGTGCTCGCAGCGATGAGCTGCGCCCTCCACCGCAGCCGCTTAATACGGAGAAGACAAAGGAAGAGATACTCAACAAGCTAGCGGAGCTAGCGACCGCAATTCAGCCGCCACCACCCAAACCAACAGAACCGATTATACTAAAGAGGACAGAAAAATTGCGAATGACGTTTGCATTTGCACTTTTGAGGAAGTTGAGGCTGCTGTAAATGTAGGGTAGAGGCTGCACCTTTCCTGTAGACCCATTTTGAGAGGCTCACACAGTGCTCTTTTGTCCAGGGTATGTAACAAGTTCATGGTCTTTTTAGAGGTCTTTCCATCTCAGATATGTTGAGAGATTGGAAAGCCTTAGTTCTTTGATGGAGGACTTCTTATCCTCTACTCTTTGTAATATTCTTTATCTCTCATCTTAATGAATTTCTTCTTTTATCAAAAAAAATGAATATAGTTTAGCATTCACCTTGTGACTGCCAGCAAGTACAACAAATGGAACGGCGTGCCTTTGAGCTGCAAGTGCAACCATATTTAACCCAACTGGGGCAATGACTCCTCCATTAGCCATGACTGCATGAGCTCCAACTATAACCTACATCATGGTAAGTTCAAATTAATTTGAGTTCAGCATATGAGTCTCAATCCCTAATACAATGTCAGGATTTTCACAAACCATGTTCACTCGGGAAATCATGGCAAAAACGGCAGAATCAGTAATTATTGTGGTTTGTAAGCCTCTAGCAGCCAGATCTTTTGCAAGGAGATGTCCCTGATATCTGATTGCATATATCAATAGTAATTTGTCAATGAAGTAAATAAACAAATCCATTGCTAATAAACCATCATCTCCCCTTGAAAATTTTAGCTAGCCACTACTACCAACCTTGGTGCACCCTCAGCAACAAAGACCTTAAAGGATCTCTTCTTCTCCTTTGCAGCACAAAGAAATTCCAACACTGTTTTTGAACTTCCTAGTGTCAATATTACCTCGCTGTCAATGATGCAAATATTAGTGTAAATGATTAGGAAAAGGAATAACTTTTTCCTGTCTAAAAATGAGAGTAAGTTTTTTTTTAAAAAAAAAAACTCTAATATCAATGCATAATCACATAAGTCAACAGAAAAAGTAAAAAAGAAAGGGAAAATGTATGGACCCAAATGTTACTCATGACGATGAAGGAGCTTTTGTAACATAAAACCTTAAAGATGAGTAAATGGATGGGGAAAATAACTCATTTTCCCAACAAGGAGAAAGCGACGAACCATGAATTAGTAATTACAGGACATTTATAAAATATATACATGATGATACTAGATTTGTTATTATGTTTAAAAGCAGCTCTCTGACCTTGCTATAGCAATACAACCACCAAATATTGATAAATTTATTCGTTTTCTATCCAAGACCAGTAATGCTATCATGAATTTGCATAAAGGTGTAGTTTCCACAGGCAGCTAAATGATAAAAAACGAAAAATAGCATCCAAGAAAAGCTTTAACTAAAGCATGGCTTCATAAACTCAAACAAACAAATAGTTAAACATGAAATTAATAGACTTCGATCTGCAACAGTCTTTGTAAATCAAGTGCATCAGCACTATCAACAGCAATATAGAAAGCACTCAAAAACATTGCATTGGACATTTAACATCACTGTTGCTTGAAATCTATTTTTCAAAAATAGCGTACACATTAGTTTATGATTAAGATTTAACCCATTTAGAAATAGTTATGAATAGTTTCACTAAATGACATAGTCTGTAATACTACACTCAAGGAACAAAAGCTCTCACTCAATGTTACAACTGGTACCTAAGAGAGATAAAAAGAAAGAACAATAGAACAGTAGTAGCAGCAAGAACAAAACCAGAAATTAGAAGGAGTGATTTAATACAGTAGAATCACTCTTTAGGGAATGAAGTAGCAACTACAGAGCAATAACAACAGCAGAGGAAGAAATAAATGGCTGTGTTTTGAGAGCACCGCCACTCTCCTAATTCCTAGTCCTTTTCCCAAAATACACAATGACCTCACACTCTCTCATTCAGCTTCCTATATACCATCCTGCAACAACCCCAAATCGTCCTAGGATCCATCAGCCAGCCCACTCACAGCCGCAGCAGCAGTGCCAGGTGGCAGAATTGTACTATCTTTCTCAATTCCTCTTTTAGCCCTCCTTTTGTAACAAAAGGGCAGGGGTTGTATCTTCATGCCTGGCCCATTCGGATATTCCTTCCCAGCCTTTTCTTGACCATTTTGCGGGTTTGTTACAATACCCCCTCCTTGAAGATTCACCTTTGTCCTCAAGGTGAAATTGAGGAAAGAAATCTTGGATCTTTGTTGCCGATTCCCATGAATTTTTTAAATCTGGTAGCTCCTTCCATTTAATTAGCACTTCCAACTGTCCTTCTGCATTCTTCCTAACAGAGAAGATCTCTTCTGGTTCTGTCTGTAGTTCATAATCCTCATTGAGAGCCTTGGGGAGGGGCTGTGATGGTACTAATTGGCGGCTGCACTTCTTGAGTAAGGACACATGAAAAACTGGATGGACTCTTGCATGTTCTGGGAACTTTAGGCGATATGCAACTGGCCCAATTTTTTTCAATCACCTCATAAGGGCCATAGAACTGGGCACTAAGTTTCTGATTAATTTTCTTAGCCAGCGTCTTCATGTGATATGGCTGTATTTTCAAGTATACTTGATGTCCCAGCTCAAACATTACTTCAATCCTCTTCTTATCTTCATACAATCTCATGCGGTTTTGTGCTCTGTCTAGATGATACTTCAATTCATCTATCATCCGGTTCTGGTCCTCCAAGAGAGTTCTTACTCCTTCTACAGTAGCTTCCCCACTTTCCCTCAAAAGGACTGGTGGTTCCCTCCCATAAAGAGCTTTGAAGGGGGTCATCTTGATGGACCCGTGATAATTTGTATTATACCAATACTCTACGCAGGGGAGCCACTTTGGCCACTGTTTGGACTTTGTACCAGTAAAACACCTTAAGTATGTCTCCATGCACTTGTTCACAGTGTTTGAGCCATTCTTTTCAAGCTCCATCTACCTTGATATTCCTGCGTAAGTTTGTACTAGTATTTTTTGACGATATATTGATATTCAGTTCTTCTCTGGAACTTCATATGCAGCAGGTCAGACAGGTCCTAGAGTTGTTACGGTCCCATAGCCTCTTAATCAACAGGAAGAAATGTTTCTTTGGGGTCCAAGAGGTGGAATATCTAGGACACATCATATCAGAAAAGGGAGTCTCGGCAGACCCAAGGAAGGTTGAAGCAATGAGATCATGGCCCGTTCCGAAGGACTTGAAAGGACTGCGAGGCTTCTTAGGAATTACTGGGTACTATCGAAGGTTCGTCAAGGGGTATGGAAAAATTGTTTGGCCTCTAACCCAGCTGCTCCGGAAAGACGCTCTTGTTTGGGGGGAGGAGGCTCAACGAGCGTTTGAGCAGCTAAAGGTGACTTTGGCCTCTTTACCGGTCCTTGCTGTCCCGGATTTTTCAAAGTCTTTTACTATTGAAACTGATGCATCAGGAAGGGGTTTAGGAGTTGTGCTAATGCAAGAAGGAAGGCCAATAGCGTATTTAAGTCAGAAATTGTCGGAAAAAGGCCAGCTGAAATCGGTGTATGAGCGAGAACTCATGGCAATAGTGATGACAGTGCAGAAATGGCGTCACTACTTGCTCGAGAGGAAATTTACAGTCCTAACCGACCAAAAGAGCTTGAAATTTTGATTGACCAGAGGATTATAAGTGAGGGACAGCAGAAGTGGATTGCCAAACTTTTGGGGTTCGACTTCGAGATTAAGTACAAGGCAGGGAAGGAAAATGGAGCAGTGGATGCCCTCTCTAGAAGATTCGCTTTGGTTGCCATTTCTGCAGTAACTTTCCATGACTGGGATGGGTTGGAAGAGGAAATGCAAAGGGGATGAGAAACTGAAGAAAATCCTCCAGGACTTGCTGCAAGGGAGGGATGGGCAGCAATGCTTTGAGCTCAGGAATGGTCGCTTGTACTACCAAGACAGGTTGGTGATCCCTAAGAATACTCCTAGAATTCCGCTAATCCTTCATGAATTCCACGATTCAGCTATAGGGGGGCATTCGGGATTCTTTAGAACATACAAAAGAATAGCAGGGCTAATTTGGTGGGAAGGTATGAGGAGCTCCATTAAGAAATATATGCAGAGCTGTGAAATTTGCTGCCGCAACAAATATGATACTCTCACTCCAGCAGGGTTACTCCAACCTTTACCAGTACCAGAGCGGGTATGGGAAGAAGTGACGATGGATTTTATCAAAGGGCTGCCGAGATCACAAGGATGGGATACCATAATGGTGGTGGTGGATAGACTAACTAAATACGCCTATTTTATTGGACTCCGACATCCGTATACAGCCATTCTCTATTTTGCCCTTTCCCCTTTTTCTCACATAAACTTTTGATTCTCTACTCTGCTGATCCTTATCAGAGGATGATAAGAAGAACTCATCTTAAGCACAGTTCCAGCAGCTTTAAAAACTTCCTTCCAAAAGGTTGTCATGAAAACTCGGTCTCTATCTGAAACAATTGAAGATGGAAATCCATGGAATTTGACTACTTCCTTCACAAAAATTTCAGCAACATCTGTTGCAGAAAAGGGATGAGAGAGGGCAAAGAAATGAGCATATTTTGACATTCGAACAACCACGACAAATATAGTGTGTTACCTACGGCCTTCGATAATCTACTTAGGAATTCCATGGATATATGAAATATCCGATGAACATTCTCCGGAATGGACAGTGATTGCAGGAGTCCAGCAGGGGATAATGTGGAATGCTTGTTTCTTTGACAAATTTCACAATTCAACACAAATTCTTGGATGTTCTTCTTCATTCCTTCCCAATATAATAGCCCCGTAAAATCTTGGGAATTAATTTGGAATGTTTTGAGATGACTAACCTCCCTTTATAAAATAGTTTCCCTTTCTTCAATTCAAAACCAAGATAGTATTCCTTCCCCTGTAACAAGCTTTGGATGATGTGCTTCAACCTTTTCATCTGATACGGCCCTTTAACCTGACAGAATCGCCTTGCTTTATTGATTCACCGGGGAGGGAGAGCCCTAATCCCCAAATTGTTTATACAGAAGTAACTACCTCCTTGAGAGCAAACTCTCTCAACAAGAAGCTACCAAAATGTACAAATGAATACCTGCCATCTAATTCCTCTTAACTAACTATTTATACTAGCAGAAAACTAACCGCTCGCTAACTAAACTTGCCAACTCAGCAAGGTCTCCTAGTATACACTTTTCCAAACCTTCTTTCTGTATCAATACTCCCCCCCTGGAGACTCACCTTGTCCCCAAGGTGAAGGTCTGGAAAGAGTTGCTGCAGCTTTCCTTCCTGTTCCCAGCTGTCCTCGCACTCCGGTAAGTGCTTCCAACGAACGAGCCATTCCTTGTCTCCATTTTTGCATGTCCGCGATCCTAGAACCATCACTGGTTCCACCATCAGCTCTGCATCCTCTGCTAGGGAGGGCAGCAGCAGTTGGGCCTGCTGATCATGAGGGATGGCCTTTTTCAGTTTACTAACATGAAATACCGGGTGGATCTTGCAAGAGGATGGCAGTTCCAACTTGTACGCCACTGACCCGATTCGTTCCAGCACTAAGAACGGGCCATAGAACCTCGGAGCTAGTTTCTCATTCGGTCTTCTAGCCAAAGAGCGCATTCTATAGGGTTGGAGCTTTAAGTATACTGAATCTCCTGTTGAAAACTCAACCTCCCTGCGCTTCCTATCTGCAGATTGCTTCATCCGATGTTGCGCCTGTAGCAGATTCTCTTTTAATTCTGCCAACATAGCATCGCGAGATGCTGTGAGGGCTGCCACTTCCTCCACCTTAGAGGGGAATGTCTCACCTCTAAACAAAACCGGTGGGTCCACTCCATACAAAGCTTGGAATGGTGTCGACTTGGATGAAGCATTAAATGTGGTGTTGAACCAATATTCTGCCCAAGGGAGCCATTCCACCCATTTCTTGGGGCACCCACCCGAAAAACACCGGAGGTACGTCTCAAGACAGCGATTGACGACCTCGGTTTGACCATCCGTTTGCGGATGAAATGCTGTGCTGTATTTTAGCTTCGTACCAGCCGCTGAAAATAGCTCCTGCCAGAACTTACTCATGAAAATGCGGTCCCTATCTGAGATGATGGATTTAGGAAATCCATGTAATTTCACCACCTCCTTCACAAAGGCATGGGCTACTTCTTTTGCAGAGAATGGGTGGGAGAGGGGAATGAAATGACCGTATTTGGTAAGTCGGTCAACCACCACAAAAATAACATCCATACCTTTAGACTTTGGTAGTCCCGTAATGAAATCCATTGAAACATGCTCCCAAACTCTTTCTGGCACCGGAATTGGTTGTAGTAACCCGGATGGCTTAAGGGCCGAATACTTGTTCTGTTGACATATATGGCATTGTGCCACATAGTCTTTCACCTGTTGCCTCATTCCCCGCCAAAATACTACTGCTGCTATCTTCTTGTAAGTTCGGAAGAATCCGGAATGCCCTCCTGTACCGGAGTCGTGAAACTCGGCTAACAAGGTAGGAATTTGGCTGGAGTTAGCCGGAATTACGACTCGACCCTGGTAGAATAATCTTCCCTTCGTCAAGGAGTATCCTTGGTAGCCTTCTGAGCCCTGCTGCAATGCTGTGATCACTTCTTGCAGCTGCTGATCTTGCTGGATTTCCTCCCCAATAGTCTCCCATAGGTTTGTTTGCACTACCGAAATTGCCCCATTCATCATTTGTCGAGACAACGCGTCTGCTGCTTTATTTTCCAGGCCGGGCCGATACTGGATATCGAAATCCAGTCCCAACAGTTTAGACGTCCACTTGGCATAATCTTCCCCGACCACTCTCTGTTCCGTCAAGAATCGTAAACTCCTCTGATCTGTTAGAATGGTGAAGTGCCTCCCCAAAAGATAATGCCTCCACTTTTGCACAGCAAACACCAATGCCATAAGCTCTCTTTCATAAGCCGATTTCAACTGAGAGCGAGGGGACAGTGATTGACTCAGAAAAGCAATAGGTCTCCCGTTCTGAGACAAAACGGCCCCTAATCCTTGGCTTGAGGCATCCGTTTCCACCACAAATTCCTGAGAAAAATCGGGGACTGCTAGGACAGGTAAGGCTGCCATCACTCCTTTTAACCTATCAAAGGCCGTTTGTGCTTCCGGAGTCCAGCAGAATGCATTCTTCTTTGTGAGATCAGTGAGAGGTTTGGCTATTTCTCCATACCCCTTCACAAAGCGTCGATAGTACCCAGTGAGGCCGAGGAAACCTCGAAGCGCACGAACATCCCTGGGAACCGGCCACTCCAACATTGCTGTGGTTTTGGATGGATCTGCTGCCACTCCTTGAGCTGAAACCACGTGCCCCAAATATTCTACTGACTGAACCGCGAATGAGCATTTCTTTTTATTGAGTACCAGCTGGTTGTCTAACAAGACAGTGAAGACTTGTTGGAGGTGCTGTGCGTGGCTGGCTTCATTGGGGCTGTAAACTAGGATATCGTCAAAAAATACCAAGACGAATTTCCTTAAGAAAGGCCGTAGGAGGTCATTCATGAGTGCCTGAAAAGTGCTCGGTGCATTGGTTAATCCGAAAGGCATAACCAAGAATTCGTAGTGCCCATCGTGCGTCCTAAACGCTGTCTTATGTACATCCGCTTCTTGCATCCGGATTTGGTGATAGCCAGCTTTTAAATCCAGTTTAGAGAAAATTACGGCCCCAGCAAGTTCATCTAGCAGCTCATCTATCACTGGTATGGGAAATTTATCGGGTATGGTAATGCGATTCAAGGCTCTGTAGTCGATGCAGAAGCGCCAACTCCCATCCTTCTTAACCAGCAAGATGGTACTGGCGTATGGGCTAACACTGGGTCGAATGATACCCGATAGGAGCATTTCTTTCACCATCTCTTCAATTACTGTCTTCTGATGATGAGGATAACGGTAGGGCCTTATATTTGGAATGGTAGAGCCTTCCAAGAGGGGGATCAAATGATCACATCGTCGGTTAGGAGGAAGTCCGGATAGGGGTTGAAATACCTTTTCATTCTGCGTTAGAACTTGATGAATTACTTCTGGTATTTGTGTGTTCGGAGGAGAGTCGACCTCCATAGGCCAGAGCTGGACCAGGAAAGCATCGTTACCCTCCTTAAGAGCGGTAACCGCCGAATGTAACCCCATACCTCCATAACAAAGTTCTGGGTCTCCTTCCAACTTAACCCACGCACCCTCAATCTGAATGGATAGGCACGAATCTCGAAAATTCGTAAGTTTATCCAGCCATTGCAGCCCCAACACGAATTCAGCACCATCGACAGGAAAGATGAAGAAATCTTCCGTTACCGAAAGATGGGGAAATTTTAGTGAAACTTGGCGACACACTCCTTTACCTGGAACCCTCTGTCTATCTGCTACCTTTACCACGAAAGACGAGGACTCGTCGGACACCAGCCCTAGCTCCGCCGCCGTCTCGGTGGCCACGAAGTTGTGAGAAGCTCCGCAGTCGATTAATACCCTCACCCTCTTCCCGTTCGCGCATGCCCACGCTCTGATCGAGCGGTGACCCTTCTGGGAGCTCATGAGTTTCAATTCTAATTGACTCACGAAGGAAGTGTGTTCTAGCTGTTCAATATCACCCGGGTCGGGTTCCACCATGGATGGGTCTTCTACAAGAAACATGACTTTGAGATGTTTATTTTTGCAATGGTGTTCAGGCCCAAACAACTCATCACAAAAAAAACACAACCCTTTGGCCCTTTTCTCCTGATATTCCTCGTGGGTTAAGTGACGGGGCCCACGACTTTTAACTGTAGCAGGAGCCTTCACTTCTTCTTTGGGCCCAATTGTGGCACTTGGCCCAACGCTACTGATTTAGCACCCACTCGGCCCAATCCGCCAAATGGCCCACCTTTGCTCCCCGTTCTAATGAGACTACGACTCACTACACTGTTCTTCGCCTCCACCGCTTCTGCGAGATCCATCAATTCATCAAGGGCCTTGAATGGAAATAGCTGGCACTCCGCCGCGACCTCCGGCTTTAAGCCGGTGAGGAAAAGGCCGATCAGGACTTGCCGGTCGGCCACCCGAAGCGGACTCGCGAACGACTCGAAACTATCGCGATATTCTCTCATTGAGTTCTCCTGTTTGAGCGCCGAAAGAAGGTGGAACGGATTCTTCAGCATCTCCGGCTGAAACCGTCGGAGCACCGCCTCCTTGAACTGGTTCCACTCTGGAAATTGCGCTGTCCTCTCCCACCACCGGAACCATGTCAACGCGCGGCCATCCACCGCGTATGCCGCCACTAACAACCATTCCGGTTCCGGAATCATCCGTAGCTGGAAATACTGTTCCAACCGATCTAACCACCGGAAAGCGTCATCTCCTCGAAAGATTGGAATCTCAATCTTCCGCCATTGTTCTTTCATCGGTTGCTTCCGCTGGTCCCCGTGGGAACCGCTACCTTCATTCGGACTGCCTTCGCGCTGTTGTTCTACTTTCTCCATGCGCGATTCCATCTTTCTCATCATCTCTGTCAAAATTGAGACCACATCTTCCAAGCACGAACGATCTTCGTTCGAGCGTTTCTCCATCGATTCCGTACGGCTTTGCAACTGCGTGAGGATCGATTCAATTGACTCCATTCTTCGAGCACGTGATTGCACCATCCACCGGCTCAGGATCCAAGAGCAACTGATACCAATTGATACGGCCCTCTAACCTGACAGAATCGCCTTGCTTTATTGATTCACCGGGGAGGGAGAGCCCTAATCCCCAAATTGTTTATACAGAAGTAACTACCTCCTTGAGAGCAAACTCTCTCAACAAGAAGCTACCAAAATGTACAAATGAATACCTGCCATCTAATTCCTCTTAACTAACTATTTATACTAGCAGAAAACTAACCGCTCGCTAACTAATCTTGCCAACTCAGCAAGGTCTCCTATGTATACACTTTTCCAAACCTTCTTTCCGTATCATCATCCTTCAAGACTTCATCTTCTAATTCTCCCCATTCAGCCACTAATACTACTGAGAGAGGGAGTTCGCCACACTATGCTCATATCCTGCCTTATATTTTATATCAAAATCGAACCCCGTCAGTTTTGTAATCCATTTCTGCTGTTCCTCTCCTAAATTCGTTGCTCTAGCAAGAATTTCAGACTTTTTTGGTCTGTAAACAAAGTGAAATGCTGTCCTAGAAGATAGTGTCGCCCCTTCTGCACTACTAGTACTATGGCCATGAGTTCCTGCTCATAAACCGCCTTCATTTGGGCACGGTCAGAGATCTTTTGACTCATATAGGCCACAGGTCGCCCCTCCTGAATTAGTACAGCCCCTAACGCCCTTTCCCTGAAGCATCTGTCTCAATAGAGAAGGGTTTTGAGAAAGGGAATAGCCAAGAAAGGGATGGTTACCATAGCTCTCTTGAGAGTGTCAAAGGCAGTTTAGGCTTCTCCCCATCTGAAGTTGTCGTCCTTCTTTACAGGCCAAGCAATCTTCCCATTGTTTTTCACAGATCTCCTATAATAGCCAGTCAGCCCCAAGAATCCCCTCGGACCTTTCAAGTACTTGGGAGGTGGCCAATCCACCATGTCTTGAACCTTTCCTTGGTCAACAACTACCCCCTCTGCAGATATGATGTATCCAAGATACTCAATTTTTTCTTGAGCAAAAATCGACTTCTTCTGGTTCAAGAAGAGTTTATGGGTTCAGAGAACTTCAAATATGATCCTCAAATGTTTCCAATGCTCCCCCAAATCAGAACTATAATCAAAATGTCATCGAGAAAGACTAGAACAAACTTCCTCAAAAATGGCTTCAGTACCTGATTCATCAAAGCCTGTAAAGTGGATGGAGCGTTGGTGAGGCCAAACGGCATCAACACAAACCCATAGTGGCCTTCATGGGTCCTGAAGGCTGATTTTGGAACATCTTCCTCTCTCACTCATATTTGATGATATTCATACTTTAGGTCCAGATTCAGAAAAATTTTGGCTCCACCAACTTCATCTAGCAGCTCCTCTATAATAGGTATGGGTAATTTATCTGCAATAGTGACACGGTTGAGGGCTCTATAATCTACACAGAACCTCCACCCTCCATCCTTCTTCCTCACCAGAATGACAGGGCTAGAGAAAGGACTGGTACTTGGGCGGATCACCCGAGAGCTTAACATCTCTTCCACAAACATCTCAATATCATTTTTCTGGTGGTGGGGATACCTATAGGGGCGTATATGTGGAATCTCAACTCCCTCCTTGAGGACTATATAGCATGGTCTCTCTCTCTCTCTGTCAGGGTAAGCCTTCAGGAGCCTTAAATAAATCTCCATAACCTTGTATTAGCTCTTTAATCTCCTCTGCCACCTCCATTTCTTCCACCTTTTCCAAGCTAGCCAGCACTGGAATCACAAGGAAACCCTCCTCCTCACACTTTAGCGCATGCAGTGTGGTCTTCCCTGAGACTCTCCTTCGACTAAGGGATGGGTCTCCCTTGATACTCATTTCCCTCCCTCCTTCGAACCAGCTGAGGGTGAGTTCATTGTAGTCACCCGTAAATTTCCCCAAGCTCGCAATCCAACCCACGCTTATCACCACCTCGGAGCACCCCAATTCCATCACAAAATAGCTATGGATAATCGGAATTCCCTGGATATTCAGCTCCAATCTCTCGCAGTTGTCGATTCCTCTCTCGATGGTTCCATTCCCCACTTCCACCTTGAATTCTGGAAGTTCTAGGATAGGGAGCCTAAGGGTTACTCAAACTTAACCCATATCCACCTAACTCAGAAACACTAGACTCACTTCCCTTCATTGGATTGTCTGTCTTCCTTTCGCTAGGACTCACTCCAGCCTCTCTCCACGCCTTGTCTAAAAGGGAGTCTATTCCTGGCAGCATTCCAGCCAGGTGAGAGCTTCGCCTTCCAATGCCAGGGTGACGAAATCCATCCTCTCCACCAGTGCTACCTGAGTTACCCAGAAATATCTCTTCATCTTCACCAACCATCCACTAGCATCCTCTCCAGAAAAGAGGGGTATATTTAGCTTTCTAGATGGCTCAAACCTCCTCTGTCATAGGGCCACCCCCATTGTCTCCCTCACCTTCATCCCTCTAACCCTCACCGCCCCCTCGGTCCCCTCCATGGCCTCCTCCTCCTCCATTTCCCCCTCCTCCTGGGTCATGATGAGGTTGTTGGACCATATCTTGCAATTGTCTCAACAGGTTTGTGGAGAATAACTCAAAAGATCAGTTCTGAGCTTCCAAGGAGCGGTTTTGAGCCTCCCTGAGCTCCTGTATCTCTTCTCCATAGCCTCCAACCTAGCCTCCATAGCAGCCACAAAATCTATCTCTTCTCCATAGCCTCCAACCTAGCCTCCATAGCACCACGTGTGGACACCGTACAGAACACCACAGAATAAGTGCTTTGATACAAATTGTTACAACTGGTACCTAAGAGAGATAAAAAGAAAGAACAACAAAACGATAGTCGCAACAAGAACAGAACCAGGAATTAGAAGGAGTGATTTAATACTATAGAATCACTCTTTAGGAAATGGAAATTAATGAAGTAGCAATTACAGAGCAATGACAATAGCAGAGGAAGAAATAAATGGTTGTGTTTCGAGAGCACAACCTCTCTCCTAATTCCTAGTCTTTTTCCCAAAATATACAGTGACCTCACTCTCTCTCATTCAGCTCCCTATATCCCATGCTGCAACAACCCCAAATCGTCCTACGATCCATCACCCAGACCACTCACAGCCGCAGCAGCAATGCTAGGTGGCAGAATTGTACTATCTTCCTCAATTCCTCTTTTAGCCCTCCGTTTGTAGCAAAAGGGTAGGGCTGTATCTTCTTGCCTGGCCCGTACAAATATTCCTCCCCAGCCTTTTCTTGGTCATTTTGCGGGTTTGTTACACTCAATCACAAAGAAAATAATTCAGTGGTGTTGGAAGTTCTACCTTTGATCACAAACCAAAATAGAATGACTCTGGGCACACTGTAGACACAAATGAATGTATGGTGCACATATTTAAAAATTTTCAAGCAAGCTTTTCGCAGTCATAGATCAAGCTGAGATTTTTGAGCAAGTGTAACATATTTTCAAACAACAACCATGATAAAATATCAGGAGAGTAACAGTATGATTCAGGGTGGTTTCAAGTGAAACGAACTTTTGATGAATGTGCTCTACTGCTTGCTCAGCTATTTGTTCATAGCAAGTGGAAATGTCTTGAATAAGTTCATTAACTGCTTCAATGACGTCATGCTTCAACTTTCGACCTCTTGAACCTTTGTCAACCGCTGTAACAAAGGGAAACAAATCAAACTCAAAAAACATGTGATACATGAAGACTAAGACAAATTTCATCATCAAATACTCTATGTAAAAACTTTTCCAGTTATGTCAAAGAAGCATTCTAATATCATGGTAAATATTATAACAAAGTCATAACATTCTCATAGTCTCTTGCTATCCTCACATCTACTTTTGCCTTCAGAATCACCCCCTGAGGAAGACGTATGCGGAACAGCAGCTGAATCAGGTGTATCCTCAAGAAGAGTTTGCAAAGATGGTGGGCGCAAGGTGCTTCTTGCAGCAGCTGCAACAGCAGCAGCAGATAGAACAGGATAATCGCTTCGCTCCATGTCATCTTCATCATCACTAGCAACTGATAGTCCCAAACCAGCCATAGCAGCTGTTGCAAGCGAAAGATCCTCCTCCCTTATAATATGCAAAACACGCCTCACGATATTTCCCACCGCTAGCTCTGCAATTACAAACTTAACATGTTATGATAGGCACACAACAAATCAATTCCATAATTCCCAATAAACAATTGCGTAAAACATCCTTAAGCAAATAGGGCTAGGAAATCAGGCAACAAATAAACCTCAAAATAACATTTTATTATTTCCATCAAAATATTGCATAACATACAAATAAAAAGCATATTTCTAGTTTAACAGTAAAAAGGGAAAAAAAAAGCTAAATCTCAGCATACCAACAGGATTTGCAGCAATAAGCTGCTCCCCAACAGTCCTTACTGCATTAATCAGAGCTGCAGCCTGGTTCACGTGTGGCACCCGCTGCTGTGAGATCACAGACCGAAGCAACTCTGCTGTCTGCTTTGCTGTGGCCTGAGAACCTTCAATTTTACTAACACCACCCAGAACACACACACACACAGAAAAAAATAAAAGAAAATAATAGAAATCAGTTTTAAAATTCTCGAGTCAGAAGATGGTTCCTAGTATACCATTCATTGAACTCAACCAATGTTCATGAATAATAAAAATAAAAACAATATATTACCGCTTTTTAAGCTGATTCACAAAATCATTAACGAGGCCCTGAACATCTGGCATTTTGATGCCAAACTTATCCTGAAAAATATGAATATATAGGAATAAAAACAGACTTTACTTTATGAGAAAAATATGAGTATAAGGGTAACCTAAACAAGCATAACAAAAATCAAAGGGATCTTTTATTTTTAGGCCGCAATTACTTTTTCTGGTTATTTTGTTTCTTAGGAACCAACCAAAATAATTAAAATAAAAACAAAGCAAAAGGAAAATGAAGGTTTTTTACCTGAAGTAGGGTATTAATAGTGTTTGGTTTGCGAGAAATTTTTTACGGAAAACTGAGAATGGAGCAGAAGAACGATCAGATGAACCAGAAGCAAAGTTCTCCTACAACAATTTTCTATGATAATAAGTCAGCAATTGCACTTTGTAAGAATCTGGTGTTTCATGGGAGGTCCAAGCATATAGATATTCGTTTTCACTTTTCACAAGATTAGAGAATTGGTGGCTGATAAAGAAGTGTTGATTGATTTTTGTCCAACTAATGATCAAGTTACAGATATATAATATATTCACAAAACCTTTAAAGATCGAGCTATTTTACGAGATGAAGAAAATGCTAGGAATGGTTAATATTGCAAGTTTGGTTTAAGGGAAGCATTGTTAGAAATTTTATTAAACCAAAACTTTATCATGTAGTCATAATGTAATATACTAGAATCATTAGGTTTTGTTCATATAGCTTGCAAGAGTGTTGCTTGTACTTTGTCATGCTTTGGTTCTTTAAAAATCATGCACCTCATACTTTAGTAAGTGGTATGTGTCATAGTTAGTGATGAGTATTAAACCACCGTAAATGCACCTCATGGATTTAGCTTGTTTCTTGAAGTTCTTAATTAAAATTTTATTAGCATCATATTGCCTATAAAAGGCATAAGTGTGTTATACTGTTATGTAAATTCACAAGTTGAATTTAATGCAATATATTACATAAGTTTTATTTTCTCAAGTGTTGTGCCACTACTATTAGAGTGTTATTTGTGAGTTATTTTGTTATCAAAGTTCTGTATCTTTACAAAACATCTGGACTTTACAGAAGTTGTGCAAGAACATTGTTTCAAATTATGGATCACATCATGTGATGTGGCCACAATATTAATTAGGGTTGTGTTCTGTAGCGCAACCGTGTTTAAGACCATAGTTGTAATGTAATTGCATCATATTCACGACAGGTCGCATTAAGATCACAACGGGACGCAATGATTTACATTTTCCTGACATGTGAAAATTTATTTCACTCTCCATCAGTTAAAATGGTATGTAAATGATTTTATATCCACTCATTCATCCACCATCTACCACTCATCTTAAATACATTTTCTTGATATTATACTTACAAAATATACATTCTTACATACATTTTTTATACATATAAACATTTTCTTGATAATATCCAAGGTTTTGAAAACCGGACCGAACATCGAACCAGTCCAGGGAAGGATTCAGAGCTTCAGAGAATTAAACGGTTCAACTAGAGGTTCAACCAGGGGTTCAAAACCGGGGCATAATAAAATACAATATTGATCACAGTGAATGATGAATCAACAGCCTTACAGCCACAACAATTGGTCACAGCCACAACAAAATCACAGTGAGTGACAAAAAAAAAATTGGTCACATTCACAACAAAATCAACAGCTACATGAATGATGAATCAGAGATGAGAATGATAAAGCAGAAATCACCTAAACAAAAAAAAAAGAATGGATAGAGATGGAGGCGCGACTGACCTGTGATGGAGGCGCAGAAGTTGTGCGGCGGCGCGGAGCTTGGACGGCTGGGCTTGTGTTGCTGGAGGGTGGTGGCTCGCGATGCAGAGGAGACCAGAACGGCGGCGAGGATACCAGGACGGCGGTGGTGGCTGGAGGCTGGCGGCTGGTGTGATGGAGGGAGAATTTAGTGAGAGGGAGAGAGAGAGGTCGAGGTCGGGGTCGGTTGGTGGGGTGTCAGAGGTGGCTCGGCGGCGGGGCTGAGTTGCTGGTAGGTAGTAGGTGGCGCCTGGTGTGTTTAGGGTTGTTTGGTGAGAGGGAGATAGATAGGTCGAGAGTGGGAGATGATGAGGCTGAGAGGGGGAGAGAGTATAAAGTGGTGCTTACTACCCATGAGGACAAAGTATTTGTCTTCAGGATAAAGACAGAGTACAATTTTTTTTTTGAGTATAAGCCCTATCGATTTTTGTCGTGGACACATAGGTCTCTAATCAAAATAAATAGTAAAATTATCCCTAACTAATACAAATATTAGACTCATAGGTCCCTTGATTGTATTGGTTAGGGACCTATGAGTCAAACGATGAAAGTAACCGAAGGACCTATAATTCTAATATTTGTATTGGTTAGGGACAATTTTACTATTTATTTTTGTTAGTGATCTATATGTCCACGACAAAAATCGATAAGGAGTAATTTGTCCTTTAATAATTTCTTTTTATTATGCTTGGTTTGTGGGGCCGAAACAAATTTCTAAAAGTGTTCATATCTCCATCTATATTTTTTGTACCTCCATATAGTCGTGAGGAGAGACGGAGATGAGAAACAGAAACTTTTCTACATTAATATCCTTGTCAGGTGGTGGTCCGTGTAACACCCTCAGTTTTAATTAAATCCTTCAAGAGAAAGTATGATAAATAGTACTAATTATAACTTAAAATGAGCCATTATGTGATACGTAAGTATGTATATGTGTACGTTTATACAAGTGTATATGTATATGCATGTGACTGGGTACGTGATTAATTGATCGGATGTTTCGTATTCTGAGGAATACGTATGTGAAAAGTTGTTATGCACTGCATGATGAGAAAAACCATAAATATTATGTATGAGTTTTATGCGTATATGAGTTAAGTGTGTTATGTGTATGAGTATGTAAACTTGAGTAATACATAGGTAAGAAATTAATGTAAGAAATACATGAAGGTTGATTGAGATGTACTAGACTAGTATTAATGTATCTGAATTGATTGTATCTATTTTTGGGTAGTAGGAGTATATCATATTGCATTTTGGAGGGGTTTTGGGGCGAAATTGCTGAATCTGCGATTTCTGCCCAATAGCAGCTCGCTCGCGCGCTAGCGCGCTAGCGGTCTTAATGATACGCACTAGCGAGCACCCCGTATCAGCAGCCTATTTTATGCATTTTTACATTTTGGTCCTTGATCCCTCAACTCTTGATAATTGCACTTCGACCCCTACCGACACTTCACCCTTCAGAAACCCTTCCCTCTCATTATATCTCAGAAAACACTCCCTCACCCTCTCTCAACTCTCTCAAACTCTCATACACTCACACACACTTTGACTCACTAGATCAACCTCAAGCTCTCATCAAATCCAGAAACAAACCACATATTTTGAACCTCCTCATCATCCTCTTCATTTTGAACCGATTAGATCCTCCATACACTCACCTTCTTCATCATCCCATTTTCTTGGAGCTCTTTAATTTGTGGTAGAGTTAGTAAAAGCAAAGAAGGATCTAAGCTTGTTTTGGAGGTCTAAAAGAGGTAGGAGTTTAGTTTAAGTTTTATTTACGTGTATATAGTGTATCATATTGTGAAATCGTGTTAAAAATGCATATTTGTGTGATATAAATGTTGTTCTGGTTGCTGAGCTCTGCTGCAGGGACGACATGGTCGCTAGCGCACGTGAAGACACGCGCTAGCGACCAGCAACGCGCTAGCGACTGAGACGACGCGTGCTAGCGCGCTCATGCGCAACACGCGCTAGCAGCCATTACAGCACGCGCTAGCGCATGAGCCGCCGTGGACGGCCGCTAGCGGCTGCCGGTTGCTCGCTAGCGGTCAGTTCGCAGAATTTCCAGATTTTCATGATTTTTAACGAATTTGCCCTTGGTTTTGATTAAATATTGTTATACTGGAATAATGATGAAATTAGTTCTGTTTACATGAAGTTGTAAGTGTATGGTAAAGAAATTTGGTGATGATTGATTGCTTTATGAATGACTATGTGCTTATGAAATTTTGAGTTAAAGAGAATGAGCTTTATGTTGATTATATGATGATGAATTCAGATGTTATACGACTTGATGAAGTTAGGGTTATGTCTGAGTTGTGTAAAGAGGCGAGGTAAACCTCTCAGGTCATGGAGAGGCGAGAAAAGCACCCCATGTCCACCGATGAAGAGTTTACTAGCGAGACATGCTAGATGAGAAGCTTACTAGCGAGATAAGCTAGATGAAAGAGATGCTAGTGAGTTAAGCTAGCTATGACTGGACGAGTCAAACCAGTCAAGAGCAGACTAAGCGAGTAAAGCTAGTCGAGTTATGAGTATTGAATTAGTTACCTTGAGACAGTTCATGTATGATGTATGAAATGTTTAGGAGCACTTAGTACACCACACGATGAGATTTATGTGTATGCATAATTTAAAAAGAATTGAGCAAGACACACGTAGGTTAAGGTTGCTTCAGGATATATCTGTTTTCAACTATAAATAAAATGAATACTTAGTATGCTAAACCTATTTTCATAATAAACCCGAAGTGACCGCTTCTACTGAGTTAACTTCTCAATTACTCACCCCTTCCATTTCCATTGAGGAACCAGAAGATCAGGATGCTGGAGTCCCAGGAGGACCCAACGGAGAGCACTAGGAGTGCTTATAGTTCTTTGATTTCAGGGCACACATCATTGATTGAGCCCAAGAATGATAGTTCTGATTATTCAAAACCTGAGAAATCAAATTGATACCTGGATTTTCTCCAGGATGAACATAATAGAAGCTTGTGGAATCCATTAGAGGATTCAAATGCGCTCATAATGTTGCAGCTTGAAGGCTATTGATCTGAGCAACCAATTGTGCTAAGCTATGAAGATCAATTCCTCTCATCATTGCTTCTAGAGTTGAACTCATCATCTGAGAAGCCTGATCTGTCATTGAGAAGATGACAGTATGAGGTTAAAAGAAGAGAACCAAGAAATTCCTTTCTTAATCCCGAACTGAGCACTCAAAATGTGCTCACCACACCATGTGAAAACTGAAGGTGAGCAAGAGCAAAGTACGTGAAAGAAAGTGAGCTCGAGAGAGATTGGAAGCTTGAGATGAAAACTGATTCTCAACAGATACAGTGTACAGAAGGGTATTTAAAGTACAAAATTGTTGGTAATTGAATTCCCCGCCTACACTAATCAGCTAAATTGAAGCTTATCTAAATACCAAATTTAATCGATAATTAGTTATTGTATCTAGCATATGAGTTATGTTACAATATGTACAATGAAAATTGTACATTACTTGTACAACAATCATATCCACCGCTGGATTATAGTAAAGAGGTACAAACTAATATAATCTAATGGTAAATATAATTGTTGTATAAGTATTGTACAATTTTCATTGTACACATAACATTAGTGAGTGCGAAATCACCATGCAATTTTCAATGATTCAATTATTGTTGAAAGTCAAAGCATATATTATTCTACCGGCTAGTAATTCTCTATATTCTTTAACACACACTTCGGTTATTGTTTACACAAATCTATAGGTACTAAGAGATATTAACTAGATCACTATATGAGGAAGAAAAGGTTAAAAGTTTACATTAAAGAATTGAAAGAATACATCTGTTCAAAGCAAATCATCATCATCAGGAGTGATTAATTAAATACAAATTTCAAATTAGCCACATCATGACAAATTAAGAAGAAGTTAAATCAAGAATCAGAAGAAGGAATCAACTTTTGGTGCCGTGTTTCCAAACAACAACTTCATGTCATTCTGCAAAGGTGTCAAGTTCAAGTCCAAACACATAACCACCCTTGTACTATTTGATCTCTTCAGAACAGGAACTTTTGCAACAACATTGTTTATAGAAGAAAACCCTTCAATATAATTATTGTTGGCAAGTTTGTGCCTTCTCATGTGTCCTCCAAGTGCTTGTCCCAGAGAGAATTTTTCTCCACAAATAGAGCACTCATGCATTTTGGGCCTATTGTTATTATTGCTACTCCCTAGGCTCAGAGTAGTTTTCCTATGTTCTTGAAGTTCTTTCTTTTCTTGTTTTGGCTTCTTGTGGCTGGCCCTATGGCCTCCAAGGGCTTGAAAAGAAGGGAATTTTCGGTTGCAAGTGGTGCACTCAAATTCCACAGGGCGAAAACGTTTCTGGGGTTTAATAATTTCTTTAGGATATTGAGAAAGAAACATTAGACAATTTGCCAAATCTATTGTATCTATTGCTTCTTCATTTCTTTGTCTCTTCATCATGGCTATGTGTATCTACAATAATTAAAGATTGGAAATATAGTTAATGATGATGATGTAATAAAATTCACAAAAGAACTTGAGATGTGTGTGTTGAGATTTGGATTGAGATTGAGATTTGATTGTGAGAAACATTAGGACATGGACATTGATATTTATATATAGGCCGTTGGGGACAAAGTCAAGGCTTTGACTGATTTGAATGAACCAAACCATGGAGGCTTTTCTTTGTTTATTTGATTAATAATATGCTTCAAAAGTCAAAACATAGAAAGTATCAGCTTTTTAACGGTTGTTGGGCCTTTTTTTGACCAGTATGTAATTAATTTATGAAATGCTTATTTTCAGCTATTCAAATATAGATGTTCAATAAAAAAGTATTTTCAATAAAATAATCTTAACAATTAGGGGGCATTTTGGCAAGTTACCGTAGAATTACCGATAATCTAGATTACCTTGTAGATAGATTACCTCTAATTAAATTATCAGTAATGCACATTACCTTATTTGATATATACAAATAACATTACTCGTAATCCACATTACCTTGTTTAGTATATTAAAAAGATTACAAGGTAATGTATGTATATTACTATAATATCCTCTAAATAATTATAAAATAAACTAATCAAATATATTATTTAAATATATTCTAAAATACATATATGACTATAATGCCTCTAATTTTTAGTTTCACTCTCTAAACATTTTTTATTAAGTAAAATTTTAACAATTTTATATTTAACTAATTATTTATATACTATAATACATAATATATTATATATAAATTTCTAATTTTCTTTGATTTTGATAGTAAATTATTGAGTGAATAATTAATTTAGTCTTTATATTTTGAATTTAATATCAATATTTTCAGTTTTGACATTAATATAATTATTTAACAAAAATAAAAATCTAATAAAATAATTATATTATTCTTGCAAAGAATATGATTTGTGTTACAGTTATTACTGTTTTTCACGATTTGTTAGAAAAATATAAAATTAAAAACAACAGTGTAATTTGTTAGAGGGATAAATTGTGTAATAAAATAATTTAGAGGATTACTTAGGGGTGGTAATCTAGATAGCCACCTAATATGGGGTAATCCACATTACCACTTTAGAGATAATGTGGATTATTGGGTAATCCACATTATTGATCAATATTTTTATTAAACTAAACGAATCAATCTGGATTACCGATAATTTAATTGTAAAATTACCGATAATCTATCCATATTACCTCATAACAAACGTCCCCTTACTGACTGACAACACAGCAATCGTTAAAATAAAAATTATAATTATTTTCAATCGTGATTAATTGTTAAGTTATTTCTTTATTTCGATAATATTTTCATCTATATTCTTTTATGATTATGGTTGAAAATACTCAATTATTTTTTCGTGTTTGCCCCTCTTTGCTTACTGAATTTTCTGTTTTGGTGACATATGCATGCTGGCATAATTGTATTGTCTGTTTTTGGTATTCCATCGGAAAAGTTTATGCCCTCGTGGGACAATTGCTATCACTGTTTTAAGGATAACTTATTATTATATTAAATATAATAATAACATATATTTGTTGGAGCAACTTGTTTGTGTTGATTTTGGCGAGCTAAGCAGTGAACTAGTCATGTGCGGCGAGCTACAACCGAAGAAGCAAGTGGTTAGTGGTCCTTTTTTGAAACTTGAAAAATTGAAATTCCCTTTATTGAAATTCTCTTGCAATATATATGCATGCATGTATATAAAATTAATTAGGGTTTAATTTATTGTTTCCAGCATTAAATTTAGGGTTTTTGTTAACAAGTGCCCTTAGTGCATTTATTAAGGATATTTAAAATAGTAAATTTAGAAAAACTTTTAAATATAGTGGTGGGTCCATTACATAGAAAATATAAAAATGTATGTTCTCAAGATAAATATTTTTTTTTCTTAACAAGTGCCTTTTTAATACACCAACTCCACATTTTTTTTAATTTTGAAATAACTACAAATTAAATAATCATGAGATCTAACAACTATTCCCTCAATTCCAAAATATTAGTTTTTTAAGGTTTTTACACGTAGATTAAGAAATTCAATAAATATTTTTAATTTTATAAAAGGATATAAAATGACTAAACTACCTAAAGCATTAATGAGAAAGAAAGATAACTAGTGGTCCTTGAATTAATATTTAAGAAAGAAAGAGAAATGATACTAGGGGGTATAATAGATATGAAATAATTACATTGACATTGGAAGTTGAAAACGACTATCATTGTAAAAAAAAAATTTCTCCCTAAAACGACTATTATTTTAGAACGGAGGGAGTACTTAACAACTTAAACATCTAGTTAGGAATTTAATTCCTGACATGTGTATGAAGAATGCATCGTGCCCTGAGTTTCACCACCCCTTATGAGTTTCTCATTACAACATTTTAGGCCTATAGTCACGTTTGAAAACTGTGACTATATGTGATAAAAATCGTGACTTTTGATCTATAGTCACGGTTTTTGAGTTTAAGTCACGGTTTACAAACCGTGAACAATACCCCCGTGGCTATAGGTCTATGGTCACGATTATTTGAACAATAGTCACGGTTGGTTGATTTGAAGTTGAAAACCGTGACCATAGAGCTATGGTCACGTTTTTCCCCTATAGTTTTAGGTCACGGTTTTGAACCGTGACATTAGAGGGCTATAGTCACGATTTCTAAACGTGACAAGAAAGAGCTATAGTCACAGTTTTTTAACATGACAATCTACATCTATAGTCACAGTTTTAAAATATGAATAGTTGTACCTATTGTCACTGTTTTTAAACGTGACAAATTATAGCTATAATTACTCTTTCAATATAATTGTGGCCTTTGATTATATATTCATCTATATATTTTTTATTGATCTTATTAATTATTTTATATATATTATTTGTATCAAACTTTAATTCATTAAATTGAGATCTCAATCTCTATTTGTTATATTTTTCAGTAATTTGACTACATGTATCACGAAAAACTGTGTCAATGTATGTCCATATATTGTATAAAATGCGGACATAAGTGCAAAATCAATGTGCATATTTTTAATGTGAAAATATTATTTGTTATGGATACTATACGCTGAAGTCATTTATGAATGTTTGGTATATGCCTTTGTGTATATTTGATGTGTGTAATTTTGTATGTTTGATTTGTGCAATTTTGTATGTTTGGTACATACGTGCATTTCTGTATGTTTGGTATGTTCAAAAATGGTAATTTGGTGTGTGCAATTCTTGAAGTTTGATGTGTACATTTTTATTTTGTATGTGTATTTGTGTATGTATGATATGTGCATTTCTATATATTTGGTGTGTGCAATTCTTAATGTATGATGTGTACAATATGTTATGTTTGGTGTATGCATTTCTATACATTTTTTTGTGTGTATTTCCTAATAATCCCATTCTTACCTAGGACTAAGTTTTTCGCAACAACAACGTAAAGGTGAACAATATATATATATATATATATATATATGAACTCTGATAATTCTAACCCAAATCATATACTAGTCATATACTACTAGCTAGTATACAATTACAAATACGCGCCTATGTAGAAACTTAATTAGATGAGCCAACATTGAATAATTGATATGTTAAAGAAAATATTGTTTAAATATTTCAAAGTGAATATCATATTGGATATATCTTGTTGTTTTTGGATTAGTTCTAATTTTTATTTATTAAGAGTTTTGTTAGAAGTACAAAATTATACCAGGTAAAACAGTCAAAAATAAATGTTTGAGCCTAAATTACTCGACCCTTTAAAAAAACACACACGATTAAAAATGTTATGTGTGGTAAAAAGTGTTAAAATGAACTTTTTTAGCTGTTTTGTCTGGAAAAGTGTTATTACCAAAAATTTTGTGATTTATTATTACAATGATACATCTAGATTTTAAAGTTTATTTCTAATTGGGATATTTACTTTTTAATAGAATTTAATTTTGATCCACTGACAATATAAAGGTATTTACACTGTTATTCAATTAAAACTCTTCATTTATATGACCTATAAGGTATAGTGAAAGAGAGAAAATATTATCGACTATCATGACTACACATGATTAAATGAATGTGTAAAAATTTTGTACGCAATGGATGAAAATTAAATCATTTTGAATATTCAGATAATGTTTTTCATTTTATTTTTGTTGAAACTAGAATATCCATCACTAAAAGAGTTATAATCTCATGAAAGTGTAGAGCTCTTAAATTTGAATTTTGTGTTTGACCATAAAATCATTTTTATACACTCAAGTATGTAGGATATGTATGTACATTTGACTTATTAGCTAGGCCTCATGGTTAAATGTTTTTCATTATTTAATTTCTCAATCTTCTTTAAAAACCAAATGTTTGAAAAAATAATGAACTCAACTGCGGAGTAGGATGCATGAAGAATTGAATCTTACATAATATTTGTTGTAAAATAAAAATATCATTAAATAACTATTTAACATACACTATACATAATGTATATTATATATATAACATGTTATATATGATACACATTATATATAGAACAAATAGTTGAATACTAATTGAATATATATTTCTATTGTACCATAAATAGTACTGCATTTTATCATTCTTTTTAAAGCATTACTTAATATATAGATAAAATCCTCAAATTAGTCTCTGCACATGTTAGACGTCGGACTTATTAGTTCCTCTGTTAATCTTTTCAAATGGAGATGATGATTTGGCAGTAACGGTGATGATATGACACCGTTAAATGACACGTCACCATCACCGTAAACTAAATAGCATCGTTTTGATGTTCCAAATCATCACTTCACTTAACCACATCTCACCTCTCTCTCCTCCCACACTTCACTTAAGTTAAGTGAATTGATGATTTGAAACATCAAAATATCGTCGTTTAGTTTATGGTGATGGTGACATGTTAACAGTGCCACATCATCACCGTTACTACCAAATCATCATCCCAGTTTGAGAAAATTAACAGAAGGACTAATAAGTCCGACGTCTAACATGTGCAGGGACTAATTTTTACTTTCTCATTCTAGAGGGACTGAAATATCCAATTATAAATTCTGGAGGGACTAATTTAGGGGTTTTGTCTTATATATAATTAAGTCCGTGACTTTTTCTAATACTATCTGAACATTCTAAAATAACTCAAGGAACACATCATCCAGTGATGGCATAATATACACTTGATGACCAACGCACGCTATTCATAATTATGTTTGAAAATTATGAAATTTCATTTTTAATTTGGAATAATATTTTTTATTTATTTTAAAAAATATAATATATAAGATATTTGATCTTCAGAATATAATATTTCTATATATAGAGTTTTGCTAAAAGATAACAAAAGTCGAAAGATTCTCCTTAAAAACATACATTTTGATATTTTGTATGTAATAGACCCACTATAACTCCTTTAATTTTTTAAGAATTTACCTTTTTAGTATCCTTAACAAGTGCCCTAAGAACACTTGTTAGCAAAATCCTATATATTATTTAAAAAAAAAACAATACCCAACAGATCACGACAAAGTGCCATCGGATTTATGTGGTACTAGGCCAATAAATCTCATTGGTGGTGGGTTCGTGGGTCCAGTATTCTCTTTCCCATAGAAATCTAACATTCTCATGTCCAGGAACATATGCATGTTTACTAGTGTTATGCCCCCACTGAACTTTTAGAAATAGTTAAAAAGTATATAAATGTGTATATATATATCGTCCTCATTGTATTATTAGGGTTTATTACCAGTGTGGGAGCTTATGCCCCCACTAAAATTTTAGAAATCATTTAAAAGTATATAAATGTGTATATATATCGTCCTCATTGTATTATTAGATTTGTACTCACATATTATAAAATTTTTGAGAAACATCGTATTATACTTATTATATATAAGTAATATAATATTTTTGCCCACACTATTAAAATTTTCTAGATATGTCACAGCTCATGTGAAAATAAAATTATGAAAATAATTGATCTAACATTTCCTTCTCATGAGAATAAAAATCTAAAATTCATCTATATAATTTCTTAATTCTTTATTATCACCTTTATGGTATAATCAATTCAATGAACTACACACGCACCCGTAACAGTAACAGCTTTTTGAATTTTCTCTTCTATTATAGGAATAGAAACCTAAGGAATTGGATAGGTCATTGGACCAAGTTGAACGTGTAGGTTTCCTTCTTGTTCCGAGTAATAAGATTATGCTCAATATAATATATATTCTCTCTTTTATTTTTATTAAATGAGTATAATTATTATTTATTCATAGTATAAATCATATAGAGAAATATGTTGTATACAGCTAAAAGTTAACAAACACTTAATCAACATTCATTCTCACTATTAAAATTTTAGAATAATATTATATGTACATTATAAAATTAAAATCAGTCACTATCAAGTATCATATATAATAATTTAATTTTTTAAATTATTAAGTTAAATTATTTCATATATATAATGATTGACTTTATGGTATACAAAAAAATATTTCTCTAAATTTTTAACATGAATTTCATTCTTATAATAGAAAAAAGGGGACTAGATGATGAGTTGCTATGTTTTAATCAGATGATTGTGTATACTTCCTATCTAACTATCAACTTATGATTATTATTAATCTCTTCTCTAAAATTGCATAGACATCTTACATACATGTACAATAAAAAATCAGTCAAAACAACTAATAAGTTATGTATAACATTTATAATATAAATTGCACAGTAAATATTACATGTTGTGCACGTCATATATCACATGATGTGCACAACATATATCACATGTTGCAAAGAAAGATAATACCGCAACATGTGATATATGTTATGCACAAAAATGTAAACCCCTGTGAAAATAATCAAAATATAGCATACCCTCTTTGCTAATTTGGTGTTCATTGTGCAACTAGAGTAGAGGTATCATAAAAGTTTATTTTTTAACCGGTAGACGTTTACGATGATTATGTTGATGATAATTGATATACTTTTAAATTTTGTAGCTTTACTTTTGACATATATTGAAGCTTCAAAGTTTGTGGTATTTATTTATCCTGAACATACTTGAACGCATTGGAGCCGCCAGGTTCGTAATGGAGATTGGAGAATGTCAAGACAGTGAAACTTTCATACGTACGCGTCCAAGTACGGTACAATGAACATCCCCGAACGATACAATTGAGGAGAGGAAATGTTGCTGTTCACCTTTTCCTAGAGAGTCTCTCTATTCTCCATTTCAAAAAGCAAGCCTAGGGTATATTTGACATTTTTTATTGATATGTGCCCCACCACTTGGCTACATATTTGCACTAAATCTCAAATGCAATGAGGAACCTCTATTCCCCGTGTTATCATAGTTCTGTGCGTCCACGTTTTGCTATTTGGGGAGTTCTACTATGCATTCGTTTTAAAATAAACTGCATGCAGTTGTTTATTTTGTGTGGCTCCTAATGAGACACGTATGGTAGTGCCATGATGCACCAGCACCTGCACATTGTATTATAACTAATAAAGATTAGAAAAGGTGATTTCTTTATTAATATAAAATAGTAGGGCATTTTAAAAAATTAGAAAAAAATACTTTTGTCTTTTATTACACAATGTAGCAATTATATGTTTTACGAGTCTAAACCAAATTGAATATATATCTAATAAATATTTTTAAATATAAATATATATATATATATATTTAGATACAATTTAACTATAATGCATTGATAGCGTAAAATTTTTAACCTATCAGTCGATCATATTTATTGATTTGTGTGACTTCTTAGTTAGTAGGTGATTGAGTTAAAGACTTTTGCTGAAGTGTCAATCCATTATTGAATGTCCGTGTAAAATTTCTTTACATTGACAATGGATTGAAATTAAACTCTTTAAATAATGAACAATTATTTTGCTTCAATATCTTTTATATATTAAATGCATATTTTTATAGTAAACACAAATATAAAATTATATCAAATAACATATTCTAATATGAGAAATATTTCTTAAATACTATAAAATTAGTTATTATCAGTTATTTATTTATACATAATAATTTAACATTTAAAATTATTAATCTAACATTTAATATTATATTAATTAAATATTTTAAAAGTTGAATTAGCAGTTTTAAAAATTTAAATTATTACATATAATAACTGACAGTGACTAATTTTATAATGTACATTTAAAATTACTTATTACTTTTATGTGTGTTTTAAAAATCTACTTAAAAGAACTAATCTTTGATATATATTATTTATTTCAAAATAATTAATAATAACAGCATAATAGTACTAATGAGGTTTAAAATCTAGATATAATTTAAATACCAGATTTAATATTCATATAAAAACTTTAAGATATATATATAGTTAAGCCTTAAATAATAGCATTTCTGTTTTGCGCTCTTATTTCTTATATCAGTGATATAAGTTTAGCAATTTTTTTATTAAAATAATAAATTGGCAATCACATAAAATAAATTTTTTAGTAGCTTCAAATTTTAATTAATATACACCTTCTCATTTGGCTCCATTTCAAAATTGCTGTTATTATGTATATTTTTTTTTAATTTATTCCCTTTTGTAATATTTTAATTTATGAGTGATGCTAAATAGATAATGAAAAACCAGCCAAATCAACCAATAAATGAGATATTGGGCTACAATTACTCAACCCATTACAATTCCAATGATTATTTGGGCCTAAATCAAAGCTAAAATGGATCCATTGGCTGCATTGACTGGTTTTTCTTGGTACATCTAGCATTATTGTAATTTATTCCTTTGATTATATTTTTGACAGCAAATTACTGAAATAAGATTAAAAATATAAACTTTATTCTTTGCAATATATATAATCATGAAAATAAATTATTATGGCATAGGATGGTAGTTGTATGTACTTCAAATGAATAATTCGTTTCTTTGTGCTTCGCCGTACAAATATGTTTACTTATTATTTTTGAAAATTGGTCTTTATTCAACAATAATTAAGAAGCTAGCTTTTTTACTTGGGGCATTTTTTTGTTAATGGGAAAAGTACGATGAAATTACCTATATATGATAGTTTAGGAGATAGTTCGGATATATGATGGATACCAAAAACCGCAACTTGCAGGATTTACTTTTTTTAAATTTTAAATTTCAAAATCCGCAAGTTGCGGTTTTTTAAAAGGAAAAATATAATTATATTAAAGCAAAAACCGCAAGTTGCGGGATTTGGATAAAAAAATATTTAAAAAAAATCCTGCAACTTGCGGTTTTTATAACCCGCAACTTCTCATTTTTGACTGCCTCAAAAACCGTGAGTTGCGGTTTTTGACAACAACTTCTATAAAATCAATTGCTCTCACTCACACTAACTTGCTCAAACAAGAGAAAAAAAAACAAGTATGTGAAGATAAAAAATAAGTTAGAAAGAAATGGAAGGAGTTATAGTAGTAAATTTTAAGGGAAGTATTCTAAATACAAATGAAGGGGTGACATTTGTATGTGAGAATCCAATGAGTTTCTCAATTTCACTTAATATATCATATGTTGATTTAGAGAAATGTCTCTGTCAATATATAGATCCCGACGTGTCAAAAATAGTGGAGAAAATCATATACAGGTGTCCAGTGCCAATTTTTAATGGATTGACACAATATGTGCCATTTGTCATTAATGGAGATGATAATCTTCAACATATATTTCAAATATATTAGTATCATCGAGAGAAGATTCCTGCTATTGAGTTGTATGTTGATTTTAAAGAAGTTGCTTCAACATTTAATCATCAAGCTTCTACCGAACACGAAGAAAATAGCGAAGATGATGGTGATGATGATGATGATGAAGAAGAAAATGGAAGCAGTGAGGATGATGTCGATAAGATTAATCTAAATGAACCGGTAAAAGATTATGATCACACATCCAACACAAAGCATACATTTCAGGCAACATCCTTTATGAATACTTTAGTTAATGAAACAAAGTTGAGTCTTGATTTTCCTGAGAATGTTAACATGGGTACGTATCAATTTAATATTTATGTTTATATATATTTTTTAATTAGATCTTTTTGTACGATTAAAATATTAGTATTTTAAAAATAATTTTAATTTTTGTATGGATAGTATTTAATTTTAATTTTAATTTTAATTTAACTGTAATAATTATTTTATAAATTTTTTATTTTGTTATTTTATAGGTGTTCAGGTTGCAAATGGTGAATTATGTGTCGGAATGCAATTTAATGATATAGAGACGGCTATACGAGCAATTAAAGAGTACACTTTGTCAAAAGGAGTGGATTATAAAGTCCATGAGTCAGAACCAACAACCTACTATGCGAAGTGCATGCACTTTGGTGTAGATTGTCAGTGGCTTGTTCGGGTAAGTCTTAGGAAGAATAAATACTTCTGGGAAATCAGGAAGTACAATGGTCCACACACTTGCATTGGATCAAGAATATCCCAAGATCATAGGAAGTTGGATTCTGACACAATTGCTGAGTGTATAAAGCACATGGTAGATTCTGACCCTTCTTTTAAAGTAAAAGCAGTTATTGCAGAGATCAAGTCTCGATATGGATACACAATAACATATTGAAAGTATGGATGGCAAAATGCAAAGCTATCGAAAAAATTTATGGTCAATGGGAAGCCTCGTATGAAGCTTTGCCACAATGGTGTATGGCAATGTGTGATGCGGATCGGGCATCTGTGGTGCAATTGGATACTGTAAAGGGCTTTGGCGAAGATGGTTTAGCGGTTTCAGGGTTCAAAATATTACGTCGGGTGTTCTGGAGTTTCGGTCCATGTATTAGAGCATTCAGACACTGCAAACCACTCGTGCAAATTTATGGTACACATTTGTATGGGAAGTACAAAGGAGTACTATTAGTGGCTGTCACACAAGATGGTAATCAGAACATAGTGCCTATTGCCTTTGCTATTGTTGAGGGTGAGACTGCAGATGCATGAGAATATTTTCTTCAGAACTTACAAAGACATGTGGTGACACGAGACAGAGTTGGAATTATTTCTGATCGACACGAGTCAATTAATGCAACAATAAGGAGGAGCAATGGTCAATGGGAACCTCCAAAGGCATTTTACATGTATTGCATCCGACACATTGCCGCCAATTTTTTACGGAGATTCAAGAAGCCATACTTGCACAAACTTGTCATTAGCATGGGTAATTTAGACTTTAATAGACTTGTTAGTTTATTTATTATCTAGATGGTATTTTAAAAAAATCATATAATATCTTTTACAGGGTATTCAAGAACCGAACATGAATTTAATGTTCATTATGGGCGGATGCGGGAACATGGAGAGATATACACGGCTTGGCTTGATGAAATCCCCCCGGGAAAAATGGGTTTTAGCATTCGACGGTGGATATCGTGGGGTCATATGACTACAAATTTGGTTGAATGCATGAACTCTGTATTAAAAGGGGCTCGTAGTCTTCCCATCACTGCGTTGGTCAGGACAACATATTTTCGGTTAGGTGAGTTGTTTTCACGTAAAGGAAGAGAAGAATATGCAAGGAGAAATGGAGGACATATTTTCTCTGATAAATTGCTACCACAGCTACAAGCTAATGAGGATGCTTCTAAGAACCTCATTGTTAGTCAGATGGATAGAGAATATCAAACATTTCATGTGCAACAATTATCCACCAGGGAACAATTCAGAGTTTACCTGAGGCAAATGTATTGCGATTGTGGCAATTTCCAGACAGATCAATATCCATGTTCACATGTGATGGCTTGTTGCAACAGTATGAATGTTACTTGGATAACTTATGTCGATCCAGTTTATAGGATTGAAGAAGTGTGCAAAGTATACAAAAAGGAGTTTGGGGTTGTGGATCACGAAAGTACATGGCACCAATATAGAGGTGAAAGACTTTGTCCTAATATTCAATTAAGGCGTAATGTAAAGGGTCGCCCCAAATCATCTCGTATCTTAAACGAGATGGACATGCGTGAGATGCGGGGCCCACGACGATGTGGTCTATGTAAAGGTGAGGGACACAGTCGTAGTCGATGTCCAAATGTTGCTGGACCTAGTTCATAATCACATTAGTATGGTTTGGTTGCTTTGTCATTATGTGTATTAAAGTATGATTTTATTATGTTTATTAAAGTATGATTTTCTTATGTGTATTAAAGTATGATTTTCTTATGTAATACAATATGATTTTGTTATGTGTAATTGAATTACTAGGATGGAAATTCTTTATAATTAAATTATTATTGAATATGTAAATTAAAATATGGACTCTAAAATTAAAATATAAATTAAAATATAGATTACACTAATGTTAAACATAAATTAAAAATATCTTAACATAACTTAAATTAAAATATAAATTAAATTACACACATATACTAAAACACAAAGACATAAATTAAACTACAACCACATCATAATTATATTACTTTCCTCTCCATCTACCCCTCATGATCAGGGAAGGACTGCACATATCTGGCTCATGAATATTACCTCGCAGAGGTCCATCAGGATCTCCTCTTCGTATTTCTCTATTGATATCCCCAGCACCAGCATTCCCATCATTTGGATGTTGAATATTTGTCATATCTGGTCTGTATACTACATCGTTGACTGACATAGACAAGGTTAGATCAAGTCCACGCTGATGAGAGGATTGTGCAGTATCAATGGCAGAGAAATCTAGGTCACTAAAAATATCTCGTACAATTCCACTGCTACTACCATGAGACCTAGACTCCCTTGGTTGACTGGGTCCCCCACCATGTGGTTGTTGAAAAGGGGTTTGATCCCAGTTGAATGGGAGCCAACTATTACTCGTTGAATCCCAATATAACTCAGCATTGGATTGAGCAGTTATGATTTCAGGGACTTGAATTTGCTCCATGTGGACATGTTGCTGTTGAGGTTGTGCCTGCTCATCCATATGGTGTTGCTGCTGTTGAGGGTGTGTCTGATCCTCCATATAGACTTGTTGTTGAGGTTGCTGTTGATAGTCGATAAGGAGCGGTGGTTGTTGAGGTTGTGCTTGTTAGTCAGGGGTCAGGTGTAGCCAATTGGCTGCAAATTCAGTATATCAGTTCACATAATCTTCTGTAGGGTTATAATTAGGGGTGTTCATCGGGCGGTCGGTTCGGTTTTTGGACGAAAATCCAACCGAACCGACCTATTCAGTTGATACAAAATATCAACCAATCGGTTCTCTTTAACTCCCTTCAACCGAACCGATCACTGTGCGGTTGGATTTGGGCAGTTTTTTTGGTTTTTTTAACCTGGTGGAAATTTTTTATATATCATAATAAATACATTAATATGTCCAAAAATGTTCAAAATACTCCACATAAATAGGAAATTCAACCAAACAACATAATTAAATTTACAACCAAACATGATTGATATCATTATCCCTTGAAAATGAAAATAAAGTCACCATTAAGTAGCATCATCCACCATGGCAGCATCATAGTTTAGTACCAACAAGACAACAACATCAACATGGTCTAGAAAATAAAAATTACAACCAAACACAATTTAAGTTTGAAATGACATAATACAAACAAAAATAAATGGAAACAAAATAACTTGAGTAATCTTAATCACTTTCAACATCGGAGTCTTCATCAACAACACCTGAATTTGGTGCAACCTCTGTAAAATACAAAATAAGTTACTAGTTAGTACTAATAATAAATAACACAATACTAGAGAAGAAAACAATTATGACAACTATACAATTAGCTTTACATACTATGTTCCAACTTCTCTATTTCTTCAATACACTCCTCAAATTCAGTAGAGATCGGTGAAGAACTCCTATAACTATTTAGCACCCTTCCTCCCGTGCTAAATGCAGATTCTGAAGCAACTGTAGAAACAGACATTGCTAGTACATCTCTAGATATTTGGCCAAGGATAGGATACTTAGTGGAATTGACCTTCCACCAATTAAGAAGATCAAACGGTTGGCCACTCTTCTTTTCTAAGGCCTCCATTAGGTATAAATCAACCTCATTCTTATTTATACTCTCACTAAAATGCATGTCCTTCTCAAACTCCAAAGAACAAGCTTGCTCAAAAGTGGTGGCATTCATAGCATTCATATGTGGTGATTCCATAGTTTGAGATTGACCATCAATCAACACCCTATAGCTCTCAAACATCCTATTGAAAGTGTCTTTCACTTTTGTACAAAAAAAATTCAGCATCAGATTTTTCATAAATCTTGTGAAATCTCCACTCAACAAATTTCAGCTTGTATCGAGGATCAAGAACTACAGCAACAAAGATCATCATGTTCATATTTTTCATATTACCCCAATACTTATCATGCTTGATTTTAATTTTCTCAGTCATTCTTCCAAGTAAAGGATCCTCAGAAGTAATCCAAGCCTTCAATGTACTCATTATCAAGTAAAATTGAGAGAAATATAGTGCTGAAGTGACATATGAAGTACCAGAAATTTTATTTGTAACATCATAGAAAATAGACAAAAACCTCACAAACACCTTTGCATTTTCCCAATCATTCCTTGGAATACCACCTTGCATCAAAGCAAATTCAGTGTCCCTCTCTCCTAATCTTTTGAATGCCTTTTGGAACTTTAAAGCACTCTCAAGCATAAGGTAAGTAGAGTTCCATCTAGTAGGGACATCTAATTACAAAAAACTTTGTTCTTGAATCCTAGCCTCCTTTATGAAATTTTTAAATCTATCTGTACGACTAAGAGAACCCCTCACAAATCTAATAGCATTCCTAATCCTACTAATAGATTCATGCATATCTTTCAATCCATCATTGACAACCAAGTTCAGAATATGAGCACAACACCTAACATGCAAATACTCTCCTTTCAATGGATGAGAGTCCCAATCCTCCATTCTACTTTTCAAATAAACAATGACAGTATCATTGGAGGCAGCATTATCAACTGTAATATGAATACTCTAGAAATTCCCCATCCTAAAAGACATTTTTCAATCTTCCTACCAATTGTTTCACCTTTGTAATTCTTAATGGGGGAAAAATTAAGAATTCTCTTGTGCAATTTCCAATCTTTATCAATGAAATGTGCAGTGAGACATAAATAGTTCAAATTTTGCACAGAAGTCCAACAATCAGTTGTAAGGCAAACACTTTGACTTGGTTGAACAAAAACAGTTTTCAACTTATTTTTCTCATTTATATAAAGATTCCAACAATCCCTAGCAACCGTAATCCTAGATGGAAGAGGCAATTTAGGTTGCACAATACTCATAAAGTATCGAAATCCCTCCCCCTCAACATGCTTAAACGGCAATTCATCAACAATAATCATCCTAGCAAGAGCCTGTCTACATGCATCAACATCAAAAGTAACACCAGCAAATGCACCACCCGTCCCTTTACCATCTTCCTTTTTAAATTGTTGGAGGGTAAGAATTGATTGAGTAGGGTCAAGTTTTTTAGGAAATTTTTTACATTGATTCGACAAATGATATCTCATATTAGTTGTGCCATTTCTATGAGAATCACATGCATAACTTGCCCCACACCAATTACAAGTTGCCCTAGGCTTTAATGGCTTAGACTCATCTTTAGTAAAATGATCCCAAGTCCAAGATCTAGGTCTAGAGGGCTTTCTCTTACCAGTCACATCTGAGTCATTTTTGTCCTCCTCATTAGCTGGAGATGGAGATGGAGTTGAAGTGTTGTCAACCTTCCTTTTCTTATCCGGCCTGGGAGGTTTGCCGCTGGTTCCACCTTGACTAGCAGTAGCAGCAATGTTGTCTGCTATGAAAATATTATCCGGGGTTGGAGTGTTCTCCGGAGTGCTCTCAGGCTGTGCATAAACAAAGACACCAAAAAAATTAAAATATATAAAAACAGAGACACATTCTGATGAGAAACAAAATCATAGCAATCTACACTCATTCTGAGAAATCAATAAACTCATACAACAACAATATACACTCACACTGAGAAACCAATACACTCATACTGAGAAACCAATACACTCATACAATCATACCACAACAATATACACTTAATTACAGAAGAATATTTTTAATTTCACATAACACTTTGTTATTTTAATTTCACATAACACTGTTATTTTAATTTCACATAACATTGAGTTCTGTTATGTTAGGATTTAGGAACCTACCTCAGACATGGAGAAATGAGAATGGGTGCGAGGCGGCGAGGCGGCCCACGCGACTTGTGTAACACCCTACTAGATAGCCCTTAATGCTTAAGACATTTTAGGCCATTTCATAAGGGTTACTTCCTGTTATCATAATTATTTTTATATTCAAAATACATATACGCGGAAAATACGTGGGAGAAATTTTCGTAAATCGTTTGCGGAATATAAAATAAGGGCCTTACGAAATTAATACAACGTATATAGACGTGGGAACAATAATCCTGAATAATACCTCAATATAATTAAATGAACCATGTAATCTCCCAAGACATACATCAAAAACAGTAATGATAATAGTGTTATCTCATGAGCCTAAAACCGTGACTCACAAGACTCCACAAATACAATCCATAAATAAATAATACCTGCCGGCTAGCAAAGGTCCGGACTTAGGAATATAAACAGCAACGGAACATAATTCGAGACATAAAATCCATAAGAAAGACATAGTCTAAGAGATAAATCTGATAAATTAGTAATAAATGAAATCTAGTCTACGACTGTCTAGGCTCCAAACCCGCGCCGTCATCTTGCTGATACTCATCATCTAAAATGGGTGAAATAACATGGGGTGAGTACTTTAAAGTAACTCAGTAGGGGAGCCGTACCGGGTTTAATTAATAAATACGTGAGCATGAATGAATTCAATTCAGTTATAAGTTCCAAAATGATCTTTTCCCGGTACGACTACCTATGTGCGTCTTGTTCCTTTTTAATTAACAGTTATACATAGCATAAATGTTCATCAATGTGTGGTATAATAAGTGATTGACCATCATATAATTACATAAGGTAATATAACATTCTTTACTTAAATTATCTTGAGCCTTTTAAGCATACTTAGTATGCCTGTGGATCCGTTTCATTAAAGCACGCCCTTTTGGTGCCTGTGGATCATTTACATTGTTTTGGCCTGACCACCCTCCTGTAACCTCCGCATCACCGACCCTAGGTATGAGCTCATCCTATACTATTGGGTAGAGGGGGTAATTCACCTTCCGCTAATGAGTCGTTACAACCGAGGTTGCCAGCCCCCTGTAACGTTCATCACGAACGAAAAGGCTACTCTGTGTGTTTTTGACTTTCTTTTCACTTTGCACATTAATCTCTTCATATATCATGTACTCATTCATCATATACATCATATAATTCATTCAAACAGCATGTATAATCATATATATTCCATAGGACATTCATACATATAATTCATACAAGTCGTAGAACACATTGGGGTGCATAAAGGGTTAAAACGGTTCATTTTCGCACAAACAGCAGTGCTGTAATCGATTACCACCCCGTAATCGATTACCACGGGGTGGTAATCGATTACTGTAATCGATTACAGGACCCCTGTAATTGATTAACAGAGAGCACGTATTTCTGACGATTGGAAGTTCACTTGCTGTAATTGATTACGAACTCGTGGTAATCGATTACAGCGTCGCAAAACACGATTCTAGAGTTCCAAAACACGATTTTCCATAGCCAATGGCCAAAATAATAACCTAGAATCGTTCCAATCATTAGAAAACAAAGTCATACGAAAATCAATCATAAAAATACAATTTTAACACTTTTTAATCGGTGAAAACACTTTTAATTTCAAAGCCAATCGATACAATTCACCCCTTTCATGAACCCTAATGGGAAAAACAACAAGGACCTCAATTTCATCAAAAATCATTATCATCATGCATGAATTTCAGCATTTAGAATGTCTAAACCCCTACCTCTTAGAAGACAACTGTAAAACTTTGATGAGAACACTCTAGCCCGACGTTTCCCGTGAATCCTCTTTTTCTCTCTAAACCCACGAACGGTCCGGTGACAACGGTGACACTTGATGAAGAAAAGAAACCGGTGGTTATGTGTATTTCGGTGTGAGGATCAAGAATATGTGGTCGGTTTCTCGATCGGGTGAGAATTGGTGGGTGTTTCTTGGTGTGGAAGGGTTTTAGCTTTGTGTATTCTTGAGAGAGAAACCTATGGAGACTCAAAGATGGAGAGCAAGGGTTTTCTGATGGAATGATAGTGGTATTAGGGTTTACTCACGTGGTGGCTAGGTTAAACATGCTCTGGAGTCACCGTGGGGCTCGAACGTCACTTAAACGCGCTAAAAAACGCGTTCTGCGCACATGGTAATCGATTACATCGATTTTGTAATCGATTACACATGGCAAAAACAGCTGTAATCGATTACCACGGGATGGTAATCGATTACTGGGCTGTGAAAAAGCTTCAAAACACTTCTAAACGTCCCGACTCATACCTGAACATCCGTATATCCTTTTTTAACTTTTAAACATCATAAAATCACATACTTGGGCACATAAAACACATAGCATACAATAGTTTAAACTAGGAGAAACTTATCCACTCAAATCCAATTAAGTCCCAACTAAGGTCCTTTACCCTTAATTTCTCTTAATTAAGACTTAATTAAAGATCGGGGTGTTACAACTTGCAGAGGGAGGCACGACTGGAATCCGCCGGAGGAGAAAGGCGAGGCAGAGGAAGGCGCAGCTGGGATCTGGAGGTTTAGCGACGCTTGAGACTGGGAGCGAGGGCGAGCCGCGAGGGTGAGACCGGGAGCGAGGGCGAGCCGCGACTAGGGTGACACCGAGAGGGAGAGCGAGACGCGAGGCGGCTGCCGGCTGGATCTGAGAGGGTGAGGGGGAGGGTGAGTTTTCGAGTGGGTGAGGGTGAGGCGGCCCTGTGTGAGTGTGATTAGGGTTAGAGAGGGTTTAAAGATAGTTTATATAGGGTAAGGTATTTTTGTAAATAAAATGAAATATGAGGATATATTTGACATATATGTCGGTTCGGTTCGGTTCGGTCGGTTTTACAATGTTGGAACCGAAAACCGAACCGAACCGATCGGTTGGCAGTCTAACAGAAGCAAAAAAAAAACCAATTTTTTCGGTTTTCGGTTTTTTTGGTCGGTTTTTGGTTATTTGATCGGTTTGGTTCGGTTTTGTACACCCCTAGTTATAATCATCAATAACCCACCCCCTCTAACATACTATCTTCTCGAGATAGCCACATATTTACCCATTGTTCATGAACAACCCTCCAATCGATTATATTTCTTCTACCGTGCAAGTCCATATTATGAGATCGTCCAAGACGCCGCGGATTTGTTGGAATCATTTGAGCAAGGCCAAATTGACGCATAAATCGGTCAGCAGCGTGTCATTCAACTACCTCAAAGCATAAGAGTGGTTGTATGGTCAACCATTCTATACGTTCTTGTTGCACTTCTGGGGGAATGAGCGCTCTAATCATCGGATCCTCATATGGTTGCCATGTGAACTGCAATAATAAAAATTTATATGAGATAGTAAACTATCGTAAGGACTATAAGATTTCTTGATTGGTTTATTTATTTATACCAGATTAGTTTGCAACTGATCCAACACCGCTCTGATGTTTGCGAGTACTCTGAATTGATAGTTAGTTGGATGTCGGGCTTGTGTCCATCTATGTAATAATTATTTATTATTATTAAAATTCAACCGCAAAAAATAATTAAAATTTATTAAAAAAATTTATACCTGTGTGCAACAGTTGGGGGAATTTAAAATGAATGTTATCCATGGTATGAATATTTCACCTGCTGCCACGTCATTTTCTCCGGGAACACCACCAAGTAGCTCCTCACACAAATCCCTTAAAGCAGTTCGGCTTGGATTAGTGGTCCCAGTGACAGGTAAACCATGGATCGAAAGTCCTACCAAAAGTGCAACGTCTTCGAGAGTCACAGTGCACTCTCCAACAGGGAAATGGAAAGTGTGAGTCTTCGGTCTCCATCTTTCTACCAATGCAGTTATGAGAGGCCAATTAATCTCAATATTGCAAATGCGTGCAACATTAAGAAAACCAATATGTCTTAAATGATCTTGCACTTGTTGTCTCGGCGGTCGTACAGTTAGTTGACGAGGTCGTAATATCTTGCCAACCTATTACGATATATAAAATAAATGACAATTAAGTAATTTAATGCTCATTAAAAATTTTGCAATTAAATAATAATTAAGAAATAGACGCTTACATTAATATTTGCACGAATTTGCACCGATATATGTTTACTTGAATCTATGGTAATATCATGTGCCATTTTTTTTCAAGTATACGAATGTTAAAATTTCTCTCATGTTGTTGGTTTGATGAAACAATCGAATTTATAGAAGAGCTACCACTTACCGATCTACTGGGGTCGCGTGAGTGGCTGCAGAAGCTGCATGATTGACTGCACAGACTCCTCCAAAAATCGCAAGTTGCGATTTTTCAGGGCTCTCGTCAGACGCGAACACGTGTCACTTCCCCAATGGCTCTTGACTGTCATCTGATGGACTTATCACTTTTTCCAAAAACCGCAAGTCGCGGTTTTTCTGATCAGTTTCTTGCTTTTCTGACTTTGCTTAGTTTCAAGAAATGTTTCAGCTTTTGTAAAAACCCCAAGTTGCGGGTTTTGTCATATAGCATATTTCGGTACTTTAATTTCAAACACAATATTGCAGAACATATTTAACTTATTTCCCATAATAAAATTCATTTCCCTTTTTACTTATCTTTTTGTCACATTTTAAAAAATTTAAAATCAACAAACGATATAATTATGCAGAACCTATTACTGATCCAAGTATCTATGCAGCTCTATATTAGTCTCTAATTCAAAATACTTAGTAGTCACTTTTAGTTAACATTCAAAATACTCATGTCAATATAAAAATATAAATCAATGTACATTTTATAGTGTATAAAATGACATCAAATAAAACACCGCATCAGACTAATGAATTAGCATAAATGCGTGGGGAACAACATTTTTTCAGCCAAAACAGTCAATTAAATTCATTTTAACACTCTTGACCCAAATAACATTATTAACCATGTATATTTTTTTAATGGGCTGAGTGATTTAGACCATTAATACACACATATATTCTAAGAAATTATAATTTTATAAAACATAAAACACATATATATCGTTATGATATTAACATCAACATGAATATATATCAGATTTTGCTACACATACTATGGAGAGATAGAATAGAATATATGTAGGACAGAGTGAAAATTCTTATAACAAATTCGAATACATTACATCAGATTTTTTTTTTAAATCAATTATAAGTAATGAGACAACCCGTTAAATCGCATGCTTTTGTGATATATTATTCATTTCAAATCTATGTTTATGAATTTAAACTGTGTTTTTATTTTTTATATGTATATTTTTTTAATTTATTCCCTTTTGTAATATTTTAATTTATAAGTGATGCTAAATAGACAATAAAAAACTAGTCAAACCAGTCAATAAATAAGATTTTGGGCTACAATTACTCAGCCCATTACAATTTCAATAATTATTTGGGCCTAAACCAAAGCTAAAATGGACCCATTAGCTGCATTGGTTGGTTTTTCATGGTACATCTAGCATTATTGTAATTTATTCCTTTGATTATATTTTTGAAAGCAAATTACTGAAATAAGATTAAAAATATAAACTTTATTATTTGCAATATATATTATAATCATGAAAATAAATGATTATGGCATAGGATGGTAGTTGTATGTACTTCAAATGAATAATTCGTTTCTTTGTGCTTCGCCGTACAAATATGTTTACTTATTATTTTTGAAAATTGGCCTTTATTCAACAATAATTAAGAAGCTAGCTTTTTTACTTATCTTTTTCTCATATTTTAAAAAATTTAAAATCAACAAACGATATAATTATGCAGAACCTATTACTGATCCAAGTATCTTTGCAGCTCTATATTAGTCTCCAATTCAAAATACTTATAAAGGCTTTTAAGATAATAATAAACCAAGTATTGAACCCATAGACGGTGATTATGCAGAATGGAAAAATTATAATATATCATCAAGATGATATCATATGAGGAGAAGAGGGTATGAGCCAGTTTACCTCTTACATTACATCATGGTGCATAAAAAGCTGTTATCAGAGAACCAAAAACAGAGATTATGAAAAGGAAATTACATATTTATCGGAGTACAATAGGTTTAGGGTTATAATAAAAAACAAATTTTAAATGTAAAGTTGAGCAGTGTACAGCGAAAAAAAAAAGAAGATACCAAATATTAAGACTTTCCTATCCGATGAAATTAATAGAATGAACATAGTTGAATAAAAAATATAATTGATTTAACAAAATAATAATATCACGAAAATGGTATTGTAAATTAATAGGAAAAAAAACTATAAGTGCATCAAATAGATATAACATGCAATGTATAGCATGATTTGATAAATACAAAATAAATAAAATATAAAATGAAACTTACACCACTAAAGGAAGACAAAAAGGATGGATCCTTATTCACTGTGTGAAGCAGCGAAAAGCTTGAAGTTCTAGATCTAAATGTGATATCCATGTGCACAAAGGTAGTAGACAAATAGTAGAATAGACTGAAACCTTCTGCTAAATATGCTTAGAACAGATTAGATCAGAAATTAGATGACTCCCAAAAAATTTCCTATATAATGAAAAACAGATCTTTTAAAGAGAGAGGAAGAGATACATGCAACAATGAACAAAAAGAAACACTCAACTAATTATATGACTAATTTTAAAATAAACAGAAAAATGATAAAAATTTCTATTTTAATCAGGCTTTTCAAAATCCATCGAGATGAACAAAATATTTTTTTTTTACATATATATTATATATATAAAAAGATTGTGAAAAAAAATACATTACATGTAAAATAAAAATCAATAAAATTAAAGAAGATGCATCAATAAAAATCAAGAGATGTTCAAAAAACTTAACAAAGGATGAAGGTGAATCGAAGTTGTTGCGTTGGTGGTTTATTTTTACCACATGACTTGGAAAAGAATGGGAGTTTATGAATCTTTAAAAAATAAAGAGTAAAGGACAAATAGGTCTTTATCGATTTTTGTCGTAGACACATAGATTCCTAACCAAAATAAATAGTAAAATTGTCCCTAACCAATACAAATGTTGGACTCATAGGTCCCTCGGTTGTATTGGTTAGGGACCTATGAGTCAAACGGTGAAAGTAACATAGGGACTTATAAGTCTAACATTTGTATTGGTTAGGGACAATTTTACTACTTATTTTTGTTAGGGACCTATGTGTCAACGACAAAAATCGATAGGGACCAATTTGTCCTTTACTCGTTTTTAAAATTTCCATTGTACTCTATATTTTTTTATAATCCAAAATATTTTGTTCGTCTCGATGTGTTTTGAAAAGCCTGATTAAAATGGAAAATTTTATCATTTTTTTATTTATTTTAAAATTATTCATATAGTTAGTTGAGTGTTTCTTTTTGTTCACTGTTGCATGTATCTCTTCCTCTCTCTTTAAAAGATCTGCTTTTCATTATATAGGAAATTTTTTGGAGGTCATCTAATTTCTAATCTAATCCTTTCTAAGCATATTTAGGAGAGTGTTACAGTGCATGTTATATTTATTTGATGCACTTATATTTTTTCCTATTAATTTACAATACCATTTTCGTGATATTGTTATTTTATTAAATCAATTATATTTTTTATTCAACTATGTTCATACTGTTAATTTCATCGGATAGGAAAGTCTTGATATTTGGTATCTTTATTTTTGCTGTACAGTGTTCTACTTTATATTTAAAATTTGTTTTAAATTATATCCATAAACCTATTGTACTCCGATAAATATGTAATTTCCTATTCATAAACTCTGTTTTTGGTTCGCTGATGACAGCTTTTTATGCAACATGATGTAATTTAAGATGTAAATTGGCTCATGCCCTCTTCTCCTCATATGACATCATCTTGATGATATACTATAAGTTTTTCATTCTGCATAAACACCATCTATGGGTTCAATACATGGTTTATTACTATCTTAAAAGCCTTTTTTTATTAATTTCCATTGTACTCTATCATTTTTTTATAATCCATTATTTATCTCATACAATATATAACTATTGGATTAGATGTTGACCATAATTTAGTCACTTTGATGCACTGCAAGTTTTAAACGTCATCACGTATGCTATCCCTCATACTCGACTGTTGATTGTTTATGGTAATAAATTTATTTAATTTAAATGCAACATTTTTACTATTTTAAATGTGCTCATATTTAGATAAAGCGAGATCACCAATTTTATACAATAATTGCTGTTAACTTCTAATGTATTAGTTCAATTGTCACGGTGACGTTTCTATTATGTGTATAGATAAAAAAAGCATGATAGTTGCAATTCTATTCAATGTTATGCTTTTTTGGACGGAGTTATTACATGTTTTTTTTCTAGATAATTACATTTTATTTATTTTATAATTATTATTTTAACTTTAATACTTATATGCATTAGTTCACCTATAGATAAAACACATATTTCTATTGTTTAGTCGGTAATTGTATATTTATACATTGATAAATATTACTTATTTTTTTCATGGTTAGTCAAATAATTAGGCTAAAATACTTAAATATTAGGAGAGAGAAAGTTTATCTCCTATATACACCGAGTGAAATTTTTTTTCGAATTCCCGCTTATACAAAATCGGCAGGCACCCCGCCAATTTACATGATCACAAAATTGGCAGGCACCCCACCGATTTCCCACCCCAAAATCGGTAGGCAGTGTGCCAATTTCTATTTTTTCTTTAGCTTTCACTCTCTTCTTTTAATTTCGTTTTAGGAGCATAAGAAGCATGTATTTTTTATTTTTATATAAAAGTAAATATTACAAATCAAAATGAACAATTTAGAACAGACTCCAATACTCATTGTATTGAAAAAAAATTCCTTGATGGACATGAAAGAAAGTTGTTGCAAACCATACAACAATCATAAAATAAGGTGATCTACTCTATACTTAATTAAAATCAATAACTATTAATTATTATGTCGTTATAAAAATCAGTACTCATTAACCCAATAATATAATAAAATTTGACATAAAAGAACTATGTCTTTTTTCAAAATTTTATTATTCGGTACCAATAACAAATAATAATAAAAATTGATACAATCTATATCTATATAATATTGTAAAAGAGAGGTTATGGTTGATTACTATAAATGTGACACGTATGCAATTTTAGGTACCCTTTACTTTTATTCTTCGAGAATATTTACAAATCTTTAATGAATCTTTTTAAATATTATTATCTAATATGTATCTTTTATTTTATTTAAAATAATTGATTTTATACTATTTAAAATAATTGTGTATAATATAGATTAAATTGAATATATATCTTATTTTAATATTTTGTTGTGGATATATATTAGTAATATATATCTTTTATTTTATTTAAAATAATTGATTTATACTATTTAAAATAATTGTGTATAATATAGATTAATTAATTATCTTTCATATTCTAATTTAATAAATAGAATTGCGTGAAATTCAATTTTTTAAATAATAAAGTAAGAAATTAATAAATTGATTCAATATTGAATAATATATTTTTAATTAAAAATATTATTCTATTTTTAACTAAAAATATTGAAGAAAGTTTCACTATCAAATACTTATATATACACATATTTTGTTGTAAAATATCAACTCATTCAGTCAGATCCATTTTAAATAATGAACATGATTGATTAACTGTCTCACAAGAAATGTAAAACATAAATAATGAACATGTTCTTTTAAAATAGAATAATTACGAATTATTAGTAATTATTAATGTTTGATAATTAGTGATATTTGAATATTTTACCTGTATTTTTGTGATTTTTAGTGATTGATAATTAGTGAATATTTTAGAGTATTTTAGTGATTGATATTGCATATTTTTAATATTTTTTATTAATTAGGAATAATTATGAACATGAATTAGTAATTTTTAATATTTTTATTGATTGTTGGACAGGAATAGATATGAATAATTAGTAATTATCATGATTGATAATATTAGTTTTGGAATATTTTCTATGATTTCGGTAGTTTTAGTGATTGATAATCTGTAATATATTATTTTTTGTTATTGTTAAAAGAGAATAATATAAATATTTATGAATACAAATTTGTTATTGAAAAAAATGAAAATTATTATGTGATTGAATAATTTTATTTGCATCCACTAATATAATAATAATTTCATTATGTATTTTTATTTTTATATTTATAAAAAAAATTATGAATAACATATTTTCATTTAACTTCATTTTATACAAATATTTTTTTCATTAATTATTTAATATCTTAAATGTAAAATTGATATAATTCCCGTGCATCGCACGGGTACAAGACTAGTAGGTAGATATAAAAGAACTACGTATCCAGTTTTTTAAAATTTATCAAATCAACTTTCACAGCTATTAATTACTTTAAAATTTATCAAATCAACTTTCACTGCTATTAATTATATAATAGATATTGATATTCATAAGTAAAAAAAAAAAAAACTAAATTAAGATAATATTAAAGTTGTGTGATTAGATTATATTGCACACACATACATACATTACATGGAAAATGCACATACACTCCAAAAAGGATCCCAAATAAGTAAAGCCATGGCTTCATAACCACTCCCATCTTCTACTAAACCTAAAAGGCTAAAACACACTAACATGCTAGCTAATTTTATTTGAAAAACTAACATTTTATTTGGGGTGGGAAGTCGGCGGGGTGCCTGCCGATTTTGTGGTCATGTAAATCGGCGGGGTGCCTGCCGATTTTGTATAAGTGGGAATCCGAAAAAATTTTCCACTCGATGTATATAGGAGATAAATTCTCTCTCTCCTAATATTTAAGTATTTTAGCCCAAATAATTAGCATACACTTTGTATATGTTTTTAATTTTATATTATGTACATTATGTTGATTCTTTCATAAAAAATTTATTCATGATAACACTATGGCGACTTATTTGTTCGGCATGGATAACAATGGTTAGTTTATATTCACCTTTGGCATGGATAACAATGATTATTTACTATTTACCAATAATACATTCTGTAAAATATGCAAATATATTTTGCTTATTTTGCAGTGCTTTCTGGACATTATAATTACACTATAATTACATTTATTTGTAAGACTATTGTATCTTTCTCAATATACCATGACTTTTTTGTTGCTATATTCATGTCCATGCTAATATGATTAGTGCGTTTTTGTTTTTTATACACATTTATAATAAAATTTAATCATTTTTTGTAACCACTTTAAGTAAATTAGTAATTAATGTGCTATCCATGTCATTTTGGATATAATTATAACATATATTATGATTCATTATAATAGACTCTAAATGTAATTGTCACTTTCATCCTTTTCCCATCCCCTACAATATATGTCATACCCACTCAATTTTCTTATAAAGGAAATCCATGTATTGTGTTATTACTACCATTCGTTGGTTATTTATACCCCGATTTTATTTTTTTAAAATGATATTTTAACTGTTCAGTCATGATGATTTTTTTTTTCACGATTACTGTGATTTTTTTCATTAGCTCATTTTATTATTTTTTTAAATTTTCATAAAAAAATTTAAAGCATTACATCTCTCATAATTTTTCCTAAATTAATCATATTGCTGGAATGAATGATATGTTTCTGAATCGGTACTATTAACATGTTTAAGAGTCTCATTGTATTTATTTGTGTTTTTTAATTTTTTCTATATTTACGCTTTTATTTTTCTATTTGCATGTTTTATTGGGATTAGTGTATTTTTTATATGGTTTTAAATTCTATGTTAAAAGTTGTATTTTGCTTTTGGTAAAAGTATTGTATTGTTTTGTAGCAATGGTATATAACTTAAACAATATCATATCTTTATTGCTGACCATACATTGTTATCAATCTCACATACACACATATTATATGTTGTATTTCTTGCCAATATAACACATCTATCGTTGTAATACCTAAGATTTGTCTGAGTTAGTTTGAGTAAGAGATCACGGTACATTCTGGGGAGACAGGACACCTAGTGGGCCCACCTCCCCTTTTTCTCTTTCTCTTCCCCTTTTCTTCTCTTTCTCCCATAGCCACACACCCACCCCCTATTCACTTCTTCTTCTTCTTCCTCTCATCTCTCCCTCTCATATCTCTCTCACAAACCCTCATCAAAACTCCATTAATGTTCAAGATCAATTTATCAATCATCATCTAGTATATTGTGGGTAAGTGTAGTGTATTTCTTTTTCTCTCTTGGTGTATATTCTCTCTAATTTTCGGAATTGGGGGTTTAGGGTTTATATTTGGGGTTTTTGATTTTGGTATGAGTTTGAGGTTTGTGATGTGTTCTCTAGGGTCTCAACCAACTAGGGAAGCTCTGGGTAACTCATCATAGCTCTGGGTGGTGTCTTGGAGCTCATTGAAGTAATTAGTGAGTAATGGGTTATTTGTGGTTTATGTATGATTTTGATTGATATTATGAATTTCTTGCTATGATAGTTGATAGGGACTGAGATTGGATCATATATGATTGATATTGTATACTGGTTATGTTTGATTTGGATGGGTTGTTGTGAAAATGTGGATTTGGGGATGATTTTCGAACAATTTTCTACAGAATTTCGTCTCTGAACCAGGTTGTAATCGATTACAATGACTTGGTAATCGATTACCAAGACTCTGTAATCGATTACCACGGGTTGGTAATCGATTACAGGCTGCCAAAATTTACAAAAATTTCCTTCTAGTGCGAAATTTGATGTTGGTAATCGATTACAGGGGGTCTGTAATCGATTACAGCAGTACTAAAACTCTATTTTCAAGACCTTAACTCAAAATCTTCATATTTTGAAGTTAGTTACTCAAATCCATTCGTTCACCACTACCCCAAACTTATTACTTGGATGTTTATGATGTCATTACGATGACGATTTGAATGTAATCGGATATGTGATTATGAAATGATAATTTGGCATTGGATGAGAATGGATGTGTGAGAATTTAGAAATTTCATTGTTTGTGTAATAATATGATAAAGACATGATGATGATTTGATGTCGTTGTATTTATCATATGATGCTGATGATGTGATGATGAAACAATGATGCATGAGTGATATGTAAACGGTGTGATAATGACGCGATGACGATGAATCAATGATAATTAAGATTTAAGACATAAACCATATATTTATACACGAAAGGAATTCGAAGGCAGGATCAGTTTGGATTCGACCTGAGGAGGGGCTGGGCTCCCGGGGTCGAAGGACTTAAGGACCTGAGGAGGGGCGGGGCTCCCGGGGTTCTTAAGTTATTATGTCTGAGGAGGGGCGGGGCTCCCGGGACAGTAATGAGGATATGAGGAGGGGCTGGACTCCCGAGATCCATAAAAGTAAAATACATATTGAGACATATGGAAATGTGAAACGAATTAACGTACGGGGATTTGTGATAAAGAAACCGGATCGTATGTGGTACGTATTATTGCATGAATTGTTGATGCTTGTGTATGCTATATGCGTCAATTATAAACTGTTTATAATCCTTATTCACTGAGTGTATGACTCACCCATTCATACAAAACATTTTCAGATTCAGGTGCAGATCAAGGAGCGAATCCTTCCGTTCCTCCAAGCTCTTAGCCTTGGTGAGCCTCAAGGTTTAGAGGCGTTATGTTATTGTCTATCGCTCTGTAGTGTGCTTCATAAGTCTACAAACAGGATTGTTTGTGTCATGTGTATTTGATGTAGTCTAATTCAGACTTGTTGTATTATGTTGATTCTGAGTTAAGTAGGATGTTATGTTTGGATTGTATGAGTTATGAGTATAGGGGTGATTCTTGAGAACCCTATTATATGTATGGATTATACGTGATGTGTGTTACTAAAGTAGTTGTGGTTGTTGTTGTTTAGCTTGGTATCGTGTGGAATCCAGGTTAAGGCTGACATGAGACTTGGTGTCCCATGTGCCGGTCACGGATCCGAGTTGGGTCGTGACAATCGTCTATATCTCCAACTCTTTTTAAAAAGTACTATTATTATGTTCAGTATATTGTATATATTATTTACTCATTGTTTGACCCCTTCATCATGTCTTTAACTTTGTTCATGCTTATATAGTTTATGTGCTAATATAGCTAGTTTATCTGTGTACGGTTACACTAAATCATCGTATCTTATATATTTATTTAGATAAATTACAATAGTTTTACATTGATTTATGATGTAATAACTATATTTAAATACATTCTTTTTTGTTAACAACAACATTCTTTTTATGAAAGATTGGATATGATTTGAATGCTTGCCTTTTTTGACCTTTTACATGCCCATATTATGTGATTAGCTTATTTTTCTATGCTTTATTACATCCATACAAATAATACAGTGGAATTGATTGTATACATTTTCTCTGTTACCATTTGCTCAATTATTAAATTTAACGAGTATCATGAGAATATTCCAAAATATTTGTGAAGTCTATTTTGTATCTCACAAAAAAAAAGTGATTGTTTCTATTTTTAAAAGAAATTAAAACACGGTGAAGGCTATCTATACTAGAATAATGTGTGTTCATTTTATAATGTCTGTATTTCTAATATTTATCTATTGTATTTAAACACATGTTCAAATTAATTAACTTTTCTATATAATACACATATATTTTAAATTACCCTTATTTTAATATATATATTTTGAATATTAATTATACGATTTGGTGTTTTGTTCTCATTATTTTGTGTAATGTACCACACACTTTGCTTTCATTTTTTTGTTTCATATTTTTTAGTGTGTATTGTTAGCTATTTATACTAATTAATATTAATACGTTGCAGGATAAGCATCACATGAACGTAATAAAAAAAAAAAGATGTCATCATTATATAAATTTTGTGACTATTACGATGTCTAAAATCAATGTGAAATATTATACTCCAATTTTCTTTTAATTATTTTATGGAACACATATATTGGTCTCATATACAAATGTGTTTTTATTCGGTAATTGTAACGATAACTTTTAAAATAAACTATGTGAATAATTAATATAATGTGTTGTATACCGTATACACAAAATAATTACATGGAAACGTGTGCATGCTATCTAGATAACCCCAAAAACATTATTAGGAAATTAGACAAAAAGAACCATGGTGTAAACCTCTTATAAAATTAACACACATGCGCTGCCTATATATACGTGTTGCTATCAGGTTGTTTATTCTTGCACCGCACATAGAAAAAAAAACAAGTCTCTCCATTGCATACACACTGTTTCATCATTTTCTTTTTGGTTACAAATGACAGCCAACTTTGTTTTTCTTTCTGATATACAAGGTGATAGACAACAACTTAATATGAGAGTTAGGGTTGTGAGGCTTTGGTCTGTTCCTGCTTTCAACAATGCTAATGTAGTTGGGAGTATTGAGATGACTTTTCTAAATGAACATGTTACTAATATACACTACTTCATGTTATTATTATGTTGTTCTTATTTATAAATTCTGACTTCTACTCTCATTTTCCATTTGCTATATAACATGGTGGTAAAATGCATGCCATCATTCGTAAACCTTTGGTACATAGGTTTAAGAGTTTATTGACTGAGGGTAGATGTTACAATATTTACTCACTTGCTGTTGTTCCCAACCTTGGTTCGTATAGAACTACAATGCATTCTGCCAAGCGGAAATGTTAATGGTACAACCACACTACATCCAATTCCCATCCAACTTACAATTATATAGTCATGGCCCACACATAGATTTAATAGCTAAACTAAACAAACAGCTCTATTTCAAGCGCGTGCAATCACTATTGGGTATTCAAACAGCTCTATTTCAATTATTGTTAATGAAAAACACAAACGGCTACATGATCATTGCTCAATTAATTTCTTTCATTCAAAGAGAGAGTACCATGAATAAAATTATCATTCTCCATTTATTTTCCTTGATTTCGAGCCTCCACAAAGCAATAGGAGTATTGGGACTCATCAAAATCACTTTACATGGTTACTCATTAATCGCATTTGGTAGCATTAGGATGATGTTTTCATTGGGAGGATGTTTTCTGCAGAGCACATGGTGAGATGTCAACCATGGAAGATGGATTGAGTGAGGTTATGATCAAGGTAAGAACTGTTATGGCTCATCACTGATATATATCCATTTTTAAATTTTAAATGTCTTAAAATCTGAGTGATATTCTAATATATATAGTTAGGTGACCCAAGTTTTTCTTTTATTCAATGTTTATACCTTGATGTGTGCTTTTTACCAAGAGTCAATGTGTGCTTTTCATAAGTTACTAATGTGTGTTGTAGCTGTGTTTATATAGAATGTGTCATGAACGAAAAATTGCACAAATATATAAATATGTGTTATTCATATTTTTTTTCATCACTGATATTTATTCATGTTACAATATAAAATCACTTAAATGTTATGTGCTAGTCTATATTTAATTCTAATATAGACTAGCACACATCTTTTAAGTGATTTTATATTGTAACATGAATAAATATCAGTGTTAAGAAAAAAATATGAATACCACATTTTTTATAAGTTGATCTAATTGAATGTATTGTGGTTGTACTATCTACATTTCCGTACGATAACTGAGGTTTTTTATTGTTTTTTTACTCAACAAGTCAGTGACATTCCAGAGAATGTGTGCTTTTTCTCAAGAGTCAATGTGTGCTTTTTTATAGTTGCCAACGTGTGTTGTTGTTGTGTTTTAAAAATTAGTGATATTGAACATTGCTCAAATATGTAAATACTAAATAGGTGGAAATGTGTTATTTTTTTTTTTGCTTTTTGACGTGAAACGTGTACTAATACTGGAACCTTTTTAATTTTTCAATCATGATCACTTTTTTTTTTAATTTTGTTTGTTAATTTTATAATATATAATATGTGAATATTTTTATTTAATGGTGTGTTCTATTTATATTTGTAATATATACTGTCTCACAAACGAGCAATTGTTTTATATATATAATGAATGGTATGTGATATATATTCGTGTGCTAATCTTTTATTGTATTTACTAATTAAGGTGCACACGTCATTGTAATGAATTGTTTTCTCTTTTTGTTTTTGATAAACAATTTAATGAAATGCGTGAATAGGGGGAGAAGGAGGGAAATAGTTCCGGAGGGGATAGATGTGGATGAGTGATGTGTGCACTGTGCAGGCGCGTGGGAGAATAGCGCGTAAAGACTCCTTTCAACGGGTTCCATTTTGTGTGCTATTTGGGTCCCACAAACTGTATATATACTGGTTGGATGTACGTTGTATGTATACTAGTTGTACATATAGTTAAATTGTCTTCCAAGTGCATTTTCCATGTTGGTACTAGAGTTGCTCTTGCTGAAATCCCAGGCATACCGTCCTATGTTCATACCGTCCTATGTTCTCAAACCTACTCAATTCTGTGAAATATTGAGTGATTCATTGAACTCTGACTACTTGATAGGTAATTTAAAAAATATAATTTCAATTAATAAAATCGGCTCTATTTTATTAATATGGATTTTAATATAAGTAATTTTATTAATATGGAAGTTTGTGAAAGTTTTTAAAAAAATGGGTAAGGTACCCATTTTGCTTAGCACTAAATAGGTACCCCTAAAAAGCTGCTCCGTTGACTGAAATGTCAGATCATGTTAGGTCATGTCGGGTGGACCCACGGAACACATTTTGCCCTTAGCGAAATGGGTACCCCCAGACTAAATTAAAAGTCGACACGTGGCAGTCTTACTCTGTAAAGCTGCTTGAGTCTTCTGACCTCATGTCACAGCCTTCCGATCCCGCAGGCATCCATTGGTAACATAAAAAGCTGAGTAAATTTGTTGTTTTTGGTGCAGAGATGTGTTGACTAGTTTTGAGTAATGAATCCGTGAATACCCTTCATTTTGCCTATAAAAAGAGTGTAATGGGAAGGGGAAAATGCAATTGAAGTTCTCGTATTTTTCTAATGTTCTCATACATTTTCCATCACATTATCTTCTAATGTTCTTCTCGTTGAATTCTCATACAATTTCACTTTTTTTTATAGCAGTGTGAAAATGAATTCCACTGTCACGATGATGGTCTATCAAAATGGTGAAATACATACTAGTTCGAATGAAGGTATAATTTTTACTTCTGAGAAGCCAGAATATATTAATGTTGATTTTTCTTTTACATTGGAACAGTTGGAAAATACATTATGCCAGTGTATCAATCCAAATATTCTAAAAAAAGTGACATCAATAAAATATAGATGTCCAGTTTTCAATAATGGTGGCAACATATATTATCAACTTATGCTAATAATTGATGATAGCAGTGCAAAAATTATGTTAATGATACATCAACAATATTCTGCATGCATTCATGCTTTGGAAATATATGTTGATTTTGAAAAAAATGGTGGGGAAAATGAAGATGTTCATACGCAAGATATTGTAGAGATGGAGATTGATTGGGAACAAAATGATGATGACTACTACAATAACAATGAAATTGGTAATGAAAATCCAGTTGAAGAGCAAAATGTTCCCATACTTCCACCACATTATCTAAGTGTTGATTCGAGTGTCTATCATCAATTAAATCTGGAAGCTGCTGAAGTTTCTCACTCTCCACAATTTGCTAATATAGGTTATTTATTCATTTATTTTATTAAATATAATTTATATTATTATATTGTTGTTTTATATTATACTAATGTTAATTATAACTTTTATTTGCTATAATTAACATTATTGTGTAAATAATAATACAATAATATACAATTGCTTAGAGTATTGATATATATATAACATAGCAGCAAACTAGAATTTTTTTTTATTGTTTGTATTCTTAATTAAGTGATATATTACTACGAAAATTTTAATATTCTTATTAGATTAAGTACTATATTATTATTTTATTGACAATGTTATTAATTATTTAGTTAATGTTTTATTATTCTTAATTGTTGTTAATAATATTATTATTAGTGTAATTGTAAAATACTATTTTACATATTAATGTTCTTAACTATTTTTAATTATTTTACATGTTTGCGTAGATTATTTTATTATTACTGTTCTTAAAATTACTATTTTTACTAATATTTTATTATTAACTATTGTTTTTATTTTATTACGAATGAATTATTCTAAATATTAGAACTTATTGTTAGTACTTTATTGCTTTTGTAGGAGCTCTTGTTGTTGATTCTGAATTTTTTGTCGGAATGAAATTTAATAATAAGGAAGATGTTGTTAAAGCCATAAAAAAATATAGCATTTTGAAAGGAGTTGATTACGAGGTTGAGGAATCAGAGCCAAGGACATTTTACTGTAAATGTCTTCAATATGGACAAGATTGTCAATGGCTTCTCCGGGCCAGTTTCAGGAAAAATAAAGATTTTTGGGAGATCAGAAAATATAATGGACCACACACTTGTCTCAGGTCAAGTCTATCACAAGATCATTCAAAATTAGATGCAAGCACGATTGCAGAAATTATTGAACCACTTGTTAGTGCAGATCCATCATTTAAGATTAAATCCATCATTGCAGAGGTACATTCACGTTATGGATATATTGTCTCATACCAAAGGGCGTGGTGCGCAAAGTAAAAGGCAATCAAGAAACTTTTTGGTGGGTGGGGCACCTCATTTCATGATTTGCCTTTATGGTGCACAGCAATGTGTACTGCTGATCAAAGAGCAATAGTTCAAATAGATTCGGTACCAGCGTATAATAGGAACGAATTGGTTCCGAATACGAGCATCTTTCGCAGGGTCTTTTGGACTTTCGGTCCCTGCATAAAGGCATTTAGATACTGCAAACCATTTGTGCAGGTTGATGGGACACATCTTTATGGAAAATACAAAGGGACCTTACTCATTGCGGTTGCACAGGACGGGAACCAGAATATTGTGCCAGTTGGTTTTGCTGTTGTTGAAGGTGAGACTAGAGATGCATGGACATTTTTCCTTCAAAATCTACGCAAACATGTTGTGACTCAAGATGAAGTCGGAATTATTTGGACCGTCACGAGTCCATTAAAGCAGCAATTGCTCACAGCAATGGAGAATGGGAACCTCCAAAAGCATTTCACATGTTTTGTGTTAGACATATCAGTGCCAATTTTCTGAAGAGGTTCAAAGCACCAAACTTGTTTCGACTCGTCGTGAGCATTGGTAAATTTAAATTTGTAATTTAATAATTAATATCTTATTGTTTATAGTTTGTTTGATGCCATTAATTTTTTTAGGGTATTCAAGAACTGCCCGAGAGTTTCAGCATCATTATGATCGTATGCGGCAGCGTGGACAAATCTATACGGATTGACTTGACGAGATTCCTCAAGAGAAATGGGTACTCGCATTCGACGGTGGCTATCGATGGGGGCAAATGACCACAAATTTGGTCGAGTGTGTAAATTCTGTTTTAAAAGAGGCACGAAATCTTCCGATCACATCACTGGTAAGAACTACTTACATACGATTGGCTGATCTTTTTGTTCGTAGAGGTAGAGATGCATACGCACGTAGAAATGCCGGATTTGAATTTTCAGAAACTGTTAGTAGAAATCTTGAAACAAATGTACGGGCATCTAAAGAGTTTCGAGCCGTCCAGTTTGACAGAAGATGTGAGACTTATCTAATCAAGGAGAGTTCAGGCACAAACGAATATAGGGTTGATATTAGAAGTAAATATTGCGATTGTGGTGACTTCTAAGTCAACAGATATCCGTGTCGCCATGCAATTGCAGCTTGTGACAGTTCTCGACTAGATTGGAAACCTCTTGTGGTGGGACATCCAGACACGTGGCCATGATATGATGGCCCACGTCTTTTCCCAAATCCCACGATGAAACAGACCACTAAAGGCCGACCGAAGTCTACCCGATATCAAAATGAGATGGATAGCCGAGACATGCGTGCACCACGACAATGTGGAATTTGTGGAGGACATGGACATACTCGTAGTCGTTGTCCAAATGTTCCCGGGTCTAGCTCGTAGTTGATGGTGAACATCACTGTAATTGTTTTTAAGTGTAGTGTTATTGTAGTTTTAGTTTAAAAGTGTAATGTTATTGTAGTTTTATTTTAAAAGTGTAATGTTATTGTAGTTTTATTTTAAAAGTGTAATGTTATTGTAGTTTTATGTTAAAAGTGTAATGTCATTGTAGTTTTATTGTAAAAGTGTAATTCATTGTATCTTTTTTATTATTTTACTTGTAATGTCATTGTATTTTTATTTTTAAAGTGTAATGTTATTGTATTGCATCATTTTACCGTAGTTCGATCAACTAAACTTATTTATATAAAATAGAAATATCATTAATAATATAACCAATTCACAAATACATCATATAACTAAATTAAAACTAAATAATATTAATATTTATAAACAATACATCAAATTATTATATTAAAACTAAATATTATTAAATTCAAACTAAATATCTAAATATTCATAATCCTTTCCTACCTCGAGCACCCTTCCTTTTTGCCCTTGGAATTGTTGGAGGTGTATATTTGTCTGGTGGATGAATTTCTTGACGTAAAAAATATGCATCGCGTGCGCCATCTCCAGTCATTTGTCCTTCGCCCGATCCCCCAGCTTCATATGGCATACCAGCAACACTGGCCGATCCCCCTTCTTCATGTGGCATACCACTTCATGTGGCATACCAGCACTGGCCGATCCCATATATAAATTAGACTAATATTGCATTCCCGTATAGTTGCTCGATCCACCTTGCTGATATCCAATATCAACATTACTAACACCAACAAAACCATAATAATTGTCTTGATGCGAGTGTATTCCTCCAGGCATGCTTGACATGTGCTCAGATGATGCAGTTGACAAATTTTGCATTGGAGTCAACAAAGATGCAACATCAATTCCCCATTGTTGACTTTGGGAAAACTGTGGGGTATAAGGCGGAATAGGCTCACTCTGCACTGGCCCAGGACGATACACATCCTGTTCATCATCAAATAATGGTACAAATGTTGAATTCCCGAATCGACTCTCCACGGGAATGTTCATGTTACCAGCGTCTGCACTACTCTGGGGGATGGAGAATATCCCAGTGAATAAGGTGAATGCACATGGTAAGGTTTAGGTGGTATTGGTGACGCTGCTGTTGGTTGTAATGGCGGTGGTGGCGGCGGTGGTGGTGGAGACCCATCTTCATTGTAGGGGATCAACCGTATAGGAACAAAAGCATTTTGTATGTACCAATTCATGTACTCTTGTGTCGGGGTGTAGTCAATGGGCTCTCCGAGAAGTTGTTGACCCTGAAATAAAATAGGTCCGCGCCCGTTCCACAACGTTATCCAGGGATTGTGCTTCAATACCCAATTTGTATATTCTTCTTTACTCCTTAAATCTAAACTATGGGAAAGACTAAGATTTAGATGGTTCTCGGGAATATCTTGAAAATAACCGAATTGACGCTTTACACGATTGGTTGCATGCCATTCTAAGACCTCGAAGCAAATCAGTGGCACTTTCCATCTCCATTGCATACTCTTATTCCGAATTATCTCAGGTATCAATGCCTGAATGACATCATGTCTGTATGGCTGCCACTGAAACTGCACATAAATGTACATAAGACATGAATTAAAAAATTATATTTAGTAATGGTTTAATTACTCCGGAAGTCCCTATAGTTTCATCGAATTTTCAAATGGGTCCCTATACTTAAAAATTTTGTAATTGAGTCCCTACATTTTAAAATGCAGGGACATTAGGGATCTCCGGAGTAATTAAACCTTTAGTAATCAATAAAATGTTCTCTAGCATAACAACATAACAATATTAATCACTTACTTGTTCTGTTGTCAAATCATCTAACATAAACCTCAGTGTAATGTGATCGCCAACGACTCCTTGTTGTAAATGGCTTGGATTCGTCCAACTGTCCAAAAAAATATATATCAGTAATATTTATTTAAATATAAAAACTAATTTGAAAATATGTATAGAAATTTACATCTTAGCCAACGAAAAGCTGTTATTGGTTAATGGTGTTGGAATTGGAGCCAAGTGTGGAAGTCTGGACCATGCCCAACTTTGCAGCAACATAAGAGGTCCGCTAATTTGTCTTGTTTTGATCCTTGTAGCTCTGTCTAAATTGCGGTACAGTACTGCAAGACATGCGGAACCCCAACTTAGACGTGAAAATGACTCTAAATCACCCAAAAGTTGCAAATATTTCCCATGTACATAATGTGTGCTCTTATCAGGAACCACAATGGTTCCTATGAGACATAATAAATAAGCTCTGACACGAATTATTATATTGTCTTCTGTCACTTGAAGACCATCAGAATATTGTTGAAGCCATCCTAAATTAATTGTGTAGTGCTCCATCTGCTCCGGTTGCGGTGCACTACCAAACATTTCAAAACATTGTTGACGGAGCATTAGTGGATTGGTGCATGTTATTCCGGTAACGACATCTCCATCACTACGGAGACCATAAAGTATGGCCACGTCCTCAAGAGTTATTGTGACTTCCCCACACGGAAAATGAAAGGTGTGAGTTTCTGGTCTCCACCTCTCCACCAAAGCAGTGATTAATGATTTATTAAGTTCCATTCGTCCAATTTGTGAAACATCCCAGAATCCGGTGTATTGCAAAATGTATCTAATATCATCAGTAGGTGGACTCCACGGACTAAAATGACGAGTATCCAACAGTCTATCATCACTCTAATACAATAAATTATTATAAGAACAATAACATTACAATATAATATTAGAATGATAAAATAAATATTTTAAAAAACAATTAACAGAACCACATTTTAAATTCTAAAAATTTACTGATTTGAAGAAATTAATATAAAATAATATAAATAAGTCTAAAAAATATAATTTATTAGAAAAATTTACTCAAAATAATTAAGATGATATATGAAATTACTCAGAATTAAATTTAAATACAAGTATAAAATAATTAAATTACTTAGCATATAAGTCTAAAATAATTAAAATACTTAGAATTAAATTTAAATTAATTTTTTTAGAAAAATGATAACAGTACTTTATTTTTTATCTAGTACATAAATTAAAGGGTGATGCTAAATGTACAATAAAAAACTAGCCAAACCAGCCAATAAATAATGAGATTTTGGGCAATAATTACTCAGCCCATTACAATCTCAATACTTATTTGATCCAAAACCAAAGTCAAAATAAACTCATTAGCTGTATTAGCTGGTTTTTCGTTGTACACTTAGCATTATTGTAAAATAAAACTTAAGATCTTATATTATTTACATAAACAACTAAAAAATACACTTACTCCATCCAAAATGCAAGTTGCAATGTGATCATTCTGAATCATTGTAATGTCACGCTTAGCTCTTGGCATTTTTAATATTGTAAGACTCTCACTATCAATAACAGAACTTCAAAGAATAAAAAAGAATCTCTCTAAAATCCCTCGTATGTAAGGTAGTGCAACATCTATTGTTTCATCCCGATGCTTATATAATGAAATATAAGGCGGGAAGGCTACACTATTCATTCACGGGCTATACTATTACATGGCTCAACATTTTTGGCCGCATTTCTTTGTTCAGACGCATGCTTTGTTCATTCGCGGCAGCTTTGTTCATTGTAGAAAAGCTGCTTCCTGCGCACATGCAGCTTTGTGCAACAGCTTTTTTCAATCTAAATGGTACCCATTTTGTGTTCAGCGAAATGGGTACCCAAACAATAATTTTAAAAATTTGTAAACATTCCCATATTAATAAAATATTATCATTAAAATTCCATATATAAAATATTTTCCCAATAAAAGGCATACTCTACATCAAACATAATTTTTTCATTTTTTTAAGGATGTTGTGGGTTTGCTCACTGGTATGTCCCAAGCTAAGGATTACCAACGCGATGGAAAGGCAGGAAATATGGTCGTCCTGGAGCTAATAGCTGAGAAGTGTGTTATAAATTTACTCATCCAGTATATTTTTCTTTTCTTTTTGCAAGTGCAAGATTTTATATCATTTTCTATTTTGTACTTCCAGTGAAAAGATTGAATGTGCTCTTTTTAGAGAGTACGTCGATCAAATCCGCTCATTGGTTGGGAACAAACCGTTGGAGCTGCCCGTGGTTGTATTGGAGATGGTCAAAGTAAAGAGTTTTAGAGGTGAGCTCATTATTGTTTTGTATCTCACCCATTTTAATTATTTTAAATAATCAAGCTAAGTGTTACTCTTTAATCATTTCTTGGATGAATTCAAACATTGCAGGAAAGGTAGGATTCCAAAATGTGATGTGGGCTACAAGAATCATGCTTAACCCAGACATTGAAGAGGTGCACAAATTTAGAGACAGGTAATTTTTTTTTTATCTTTACATTATAAAATTTGTAACATGTGTGATAGTTTAAATTTACTCTTTCAGCATTTCAACTGATGGAGCACCTGCTGCAAAAAACTTCATTGTATATGCTGAGCCACATGTTGCTTCCACTGAGGATGATTTTATGAAGTTGAACCCAAGGGCTGACATAGCAAAACTTACTACTAAGAGGTACTCTTCTCCTAGATATAAACTTATTATAAGTAATCATTACCTTTGATGTGTTTGGAGTTATTTGTCATCTTGGTGTTTTTAAATATAATAATCATGTTTGCATATTTAATTTACATAACTATTACTTTGCTATTGTTGTTGTTTAATTTATTCTAAGTTAACGTGCTTATTTGATTATCTTATGTTTGGGACTTATCGCCCTCGTAACCTGTTTGTTTAAAACCCATTTTAGAATGATTTTCTTTACAGTTTTCGAATTTAAGAGTATAAAAGTTTTATCACCCATTAACTTGTTTTGTTTGAAAAGAATTTAATGTGCTTCCAAAACCGTTTGTTTTATGTGATTTAAAAAGCGATATTTATTTTGAATCTTTTTGGCAGATGACAAAAGTAGTTTTATTTTGGCCAAATTGGGTACAAAAAAAAATTGAGTTTGATTTTCTTTTTCTAGTTGTGACCACTCATGTGCATTGGTTGTTATGCAACTCGATTTTCGGGTTAGAAGTTTGTGAATCCGCGTGAACCTTCCATCGAGTCTCCGCGAGGAGAATAGTTACATGTGGTGTTGTTTGATCGAGTATATGCTCAGTGTTTGTATGTATATACGGTAATGAATTTGAGGACAAATTCTTTTTTTAAGGAGGGTGGGAATGTAACATCCTCAATTTTATGACTCTTAGTTAATTTATTTATTGGATAAAATTTAGTTGATTTACAAATAAATTATGTTTTATGTGTAAACAAATATATCTACATGTTAATATATAAAAATAAGTAATCACAATAATATAAAATGTTTGTTTGTTATGTCATGTATATATATATATATATATATATATATATATATGTGTGTATATAAAGAAATATTTTCAGTTCCAACCTACCTTCCCATCTGATACCTTAATCCATATATACAACATGATATGTATCCCGATTACAAAGGGGCATAGCAAAAACTTCCTAAGATAGCATCACTAATTTGCGTTCCTAATAAATCATAGATATGCAGCAATTCTGCACCTACGGAAATTACTTCTAAATTACATATAAATTGATTCTATCTTTAGAAAGCTATATTATCTAATTACACCACTTTAATGTTGATTGGCCTTTCTATTTTTTTAGCCAAGGTAACCGTTGCTATATATATAATAATAATAATTAATATAGAGTTCATATATACATATATACGTACGTTAGTTATATAGGTTAGATATATATATAGGTAATTAATATATATATAAATATATAGAAATCGTAACTAGGAAAGGAATAATATAAATTAATATAGATTTCATATATATATATATATATATATATATATATATATATATATATTATATATATACACGTTAGTTATATATGGGTTAGATATATATAGGTAATTGATATGATATATATATAGAAAAGAAAAATGTAGGATTATAATGGATACTAATCAACTCTATCACTCCACCAATTAAATCAAAACCCTAATTGTTTTTAGAGAAAGTTTACCCATCACTTCACTATTTAAATACTCATAGGAAGAGTCAGTAGGAGAGTTTTTCTAAACACTAAAAAGAGAGAGAGAGACAAGAGGGATTTTGCCTAGGAGCTTTTGCCTAGGAGTTTTTGTCTACATCTTCAAGGTTTTGAGGTAGGGATTGTTGTGCCTTATTGCTATTCATGTATGATCTTATGTTAATGTATATCCTTAGATTTTATTATGTTATTGTATCATGTTTATTGTATTTCTTCAAGAACAAATGATGAGTTATGTTAAAGAATGAAGTATTATTTTGAGTTAATACATTTATATGTAAGCCATTAAGATAAAACGTAAAACATCTGGTAAATAATTAGTACACGTAAATGTATATATGCACACACGTAAGAAACAATAAAGAAATTGTAACACATATGATTTATATATATATATATATATATATATATATATATATATATATATATATATATGCGAAAGGCGTGGATGAGCCTTCCTTGATTCTTCAACTTGGCAGGCGTGAGTTGGAGCGTGAAGCGACCATTATTTATATATATATATATATATATATATATATATTATATATATATATATATATATATAATAATAATAATAATAATAAGAATAATAAAATAAAATAAAAATAAAACAATTTACTAGTATATGTATATTACTATTACATATTATTATTACATAAACTTATACCTATTAATATGTATATTAGTTAATAATAGGTAGATAACATGTAGAAATAATAATAATAATATGATAATGGTAGTAATATTAATAGGGAAGATAATAATAAAATATTAACCCTAATAATAATAATTATTATGAGTGGGTAGGTACTGTTAATAATAAACAAATATTATTGGAAATAGTTAATAAGTATTCTTAACAATGAGTATATATTATTAGCGTGTATAATGGTTAGTACTGAGTAAGTAACAAGAAGTTATATTAATAATAAAATTAAAGTAATAAGAGGGTAATAAAGCTAATTTAAGTTGTTAACTTTATAACTTTAGGAATAAGATAATAGTAATTAGTAATTACGATAATAAGATATTATGTTGACTTTATAACATTAAGAACAATACAATAGAATATTAAATAAGATATATATAAGTATATGAGATAATATCTGATACATGATAATGATAATAATGATAATATAGAAGACAAGATTAGTGATGAATAAAATATAAGAATTTACAAGATACTTGAGGGTAGAGTAAAAAGTACAAGTAAAACTAGAATAAGGTACAAAGTAAGAAATAATAATAAAATAAACGAGATCAAATGACATGAAATGTATCGAAGCACTAAGAATAATATTTATAAGTAATTATATATCATGTTTATTTGATAAGGTGTTGTATATATTTATTCTCCATGATGTCAGAGCAAGTAAGTGTATGTGCTATGATTATTTCATGATGTTAAAGAGTATATTTTACATGTTTGATGATGATTGCATTTCAAGTTTATGCATAATTAAAGTAAAGATAATTAAAAGTTATAAGAAAAGTAAAGAGATGATCCTCTGGTAAGGGGAGGTGATTCGCCAAGATGATGACGATCCTTCGGTAAGGGAATGTGACTCTCAAAAGTACCCCATAATTAAAGGTTATAAGAAAAGCAAAGAGATGATCCTCCGGTAAGGGGAGGTGATTCTAGCCAAGATGATGACGATCCTTCGGTAAGGGAAGGTGACTCTCAAAAGTACCCCTCTCCCGAAAAGGAACCCAAGGTGGCGACGGCCACGGTATGAGCTCATTACCAAGAAAGAAAGAAGTTGAGGGAGGTCCATATGGACTAAGGCAAAGTTAAAGTTAAAGTTAAAGTAAAGTAAAGTTAAAGTAAAGAACTAAGAATGTTATGAAAATGTTTATGTGACTAATTGTCTTATGAATGAGTTATTATGTGAATTTTTATTATGAATATGTTCAATGCATAGCATGTTTATTATGTTATTAAGAAGCATGATTAAAAGCCATCCACTTCGACTAAAGGAATTTTTAACTTAAAATTGAACAAGTCTTTATGTATGATCACAATTTCATAAAAAACTCGAAGTGGCGGAGATGGATACGATGACACTTATGTGTGCATACCCTACTGAGAAATTATAGTTTCTCACCCCTATTTCCGTACCATCTCTAGATGGAGAGCTCTGGTAGGATGCTGAAGGACCTGAGGGTCCCTCCGTTCGTAAGGAGCTTAGAAGATCAACCGCTGGAGGAAGCCGTCATACCAACGTCCAGGACACCTGTAGCCGAGGCGACGACGCTTAGAGCTTCCGTTGTTTTATACGTTTTTCCCTTATTTATGTGCTTTACCCTTAGTTAAAGTCGGACCATTGTTAGCCTGCGATATTTATATTAGTAATATATTATATTCAATAATTGTTATGATTCATGTATTTGGGAATATTTGTGATGTATGTTTAAAGTTATAATTGCATTGCATGTATATATTACATAGATATATTATGTATGGTTATACCTAGCGTGTATATATTGACGATTGCCCCTATTTTCACGATATTATATTTTCGAAAATAAATTCCCACATATTTTCCGCGTATATTATTTTATAAGAAAAGAACAAGCTATGAAATCAGGACGTGACACTTGATGATTGGCCTAAGATGACTTAAGCATTAAGTGCTAATTTTTAGGGTGTTACAGCCCTTGCAAACAACAAAGGACTTTCTACCCTTGCCTTAGTCCCACTAAGGTCTTTTACCTTAAAAAATAAGGACTTTGTACAAAAGATGAAATCTTTAATCAAACAAGAACTTAGATGCAACTAAGTTTGAACCTTGCTTGCTTTTCTCTCAAAGATAACTAGTATAAACTAGGATAAATAATAAAGATCACTCTTTTGAGATGTACAACCCTTAAACCCAATAAAAATCAAAACTTTGATAGGTTAGGAGTTTGGAGGTTGAAGATGAAGAGAAATTAGGATTCAATTCGACAGAGTTTTGGCATTTGTAAGCTTGAGTACTCTCTTGCATTCTTAGGCATTGAGGTCTTCTATTTTTAGGGAAAATAACACCTCATTTTCGAAATATAGAAGCTTGATCTCCACCCTTGATTTTGAATTTGTAATCTTTTGATCCAACGGTGAGAGCTCATTGATTTGATTTGAAATTGATCTTCCAAAAATAAGTAAGATCAAATAAAAGGAAGTTTCATCTTGGCTCTTGATTCAAATATTTCCCTTTAATCCAAAGGTTAATATTTGATCTTGAAATATGGGAAGTTTATAACCAAGCACAAGAAATAAGGAAACTTCATCTTAGCCCTTGAATTTGAATTGTGCCTTGATCTTGTGGTGTGCATTGCTTCATCATTTTTTCACAAAATCTTGCAAAATAATGCAAGCTTGTATGCGCCACTTTTGGAGAGAGAAAGACTAGGGTTTTTAGCTTTTCTTGCTCCACAAGTGTGCCTCCATGTTGGTACGAATTAGGATTTCACAATTTCTCATTTTTTGAAAATCCTAAATCACCAAACATGGTCTTCCAGAGAATCTTCTGTAGGTTGATTCATGAATCTTGAATATTCTTGAATCTTAAATCTTGAGGGTTGAGATTCTTCTGGAATCTTGAGATTCTTCGGGATCTTGATAGAATCTTCGGAAATCTTCTGGAATCTTCACAGAATCTTCGGGAATCTTCTAGACTTGAAATTCTTGACAGAATCTTCTGGTCCCACATGGAATCTTTTGGGAATCTTGTAGATTCATATAGAATCTTTAGGAGGCTCACAGAATCTTTTTAAAGTGTCCGTAAAAATATTCTGTTACTTAAATGCAAAATATGTTCTAGAATAAATTCTAGATAATTATTTTTAAATCATTTGCATTTAATTCTCCATACAAGATCTTTCTAGATTTCCCCCCCCCCCATACACATATATATATATATTCAAAATTATGTATAATAATATGTAAAATAGAGATTTGATTTTGGTTCTCTATTTTTTATATGTATATTTCGAAAATATGTATATATATATATGTGTGTGTGTGTGTGTGTATTATACATGAATATTTAAATAGAGATATTTGATAAAGAAGATTCTCTATTTAATTCCATGTATTTTCCATAAATAAATTTTTAGGAAATCATAGAGTCTTCCAACCAAACTTTCCTTAATTAGAATAGCTTTGACTTGGTCTTCAAAAATTAGAATTGCTTGTCCACCAAGCTATATGTTGCGCCACTTTTGTCCCCCATTGTTGTCAAGATGTGTCTTTTTATAATTTCATTTAATTAAATACTAAAACACACTTAACAAACAATTAGTCCAACCAAATTAAAACTTTTATTTTAATTAAGAATTTTATCATTCAAAACCTTCAACAATGAAGTAAAGGGTTCTTAGAGCTAACAATCAGTTCATGACACATTTTGTCTTTAACCAAAAGGAAATGTGAGACATTTTCAATTAATCAACAATGTAAAAAATGTGTGTTATATTTTTTTTAATGTTGTCACTAAATCCATTAAATAAATGATAATGTTAATATAGTATAATTGTACTTTCTATTATTATTTTTATTTATTTTATATAACTAGATTGTAGTAATTTATGTTGACCTTGCCACGGTAAAGGATATTACTTATGGTCTTGATTGATGGTTTGCTTCATGTAGTATATTATTGTGATCATTGTGATTGTCATGTGTTCAATGTGATTTCTAATTAAGTACGTGGATAATGACTAAATTTTTATTTTTGGTATGGAGTTATTATGTTTGTGTGGTTTATTATTTATGTTGCTCTTGTTAATAGGTATGGAATAAAGGTCAATGTGATTAACAATTTAAATTCTTGATTAACAATTTGATGTAATCATAGAAAAATTTGAATTTAAACCAAGATTAAATCATGTAAGGTAAAATATACATTTTTTATTTATTCTTCTCAATTTCCAAAGGGAGAATGTCACCCCTCTGTTGCAGCCTTTCTATCAGTCTATTAAGAACTTCAGTTACCAGCACAAAGAGGAAGGGAGATAGTGGGATCGCCTTGACGTAAGCCCCGCTGCATGAGAAAAGGCTTAGTTGGCACCCCATTTACAAGGATAGACATAAATGCTGTGGATACACAACATTTAATCCACTGTCTCCATATTGACCCAAAGCCCATATTTTCCAGCACAATATCAATGAATTTCCAACGAACACGATCATAAGCTTTTTGAAAATCAAGCTTGATTAAGAACGCAGGTCTTTTACTTTTCTTCAACCAGTGAACGACTTCGCAAGAAATTAGTGCTCCATCAACAATATTACGTCCTTCAACAAAGGCACTTTGGGATTCACCCACCAACTTGGGCGTCAATGGTTTGAGCCTATTAGTCACAATTTTTGAAATAACTTTGTATAAACAACCCACCATGCTGATTGGCCTTAGATCTTTCATATTGTTGCCAACCGCCCCCTCCTTAGGAATCAATGTCACCCAAGTTAAGTTAGCACCCTTGAGTAGCTTTCTGGTAACAAAGAAGTTAGAAACATCATTACAGAATTCATCTCCTATTTTATGCCACATCTTTTTGATGAAGTTCATGTTGTAACCATCTGGGCCATGAGCTTTAGTTGGACAACAACTCCACACCGCCTCCTTAATCTCCTCACAGTTAGGGACCACCTCAATCATCATCGCCTCCTCTGTGGAAATAGAATTTACCAATTCCTTATCAAAATTGATATTAACGAACAACTCTTCTGTGTACAGCCTCTCAAAGTACCCCGTAATCCCCTCCATAACCTCCGCAACACCCCTATGGATCTTATCTTCTACTTCAACCACTTCAATAGTTTTCTTTCTTCTCCTCACATTGGTGATTGCTTGAAAGAGCTTTGTATTCCTGTCGTTTTGATTTGCAAAGTTTGATCTAGCCAATTGCTTCCAATAACAATTTTGTCTTGCATATCAATCATCAAGCTCCCCTTGGACCTCCCTCCTCCTACGTTGCACCTCCTCCAATGCCGCACAATCACCAGCACAATCGACAGAATTATCGATTTCTTTCAATTCCAGCTCCAGCCTATTAATATGCAAATCAATGCCAAATACTTCCCTGTTCCACAATCTTAATGGAGCCTTAAGCTTGCATAATTTTTCAAGGATGCCAGGCAACTTGAGTTTATCCCATTCTGATTCCACAATTTTAAAAAAGTCTCCATGTGTGAACCATGCATCAATCACCCTAAAAGGTTTAGGACCCTAATCAGTTGTGATATCCTCTACCAAAAGGGAGTAGTGATCAGACAAGGCAAAAGAGCAACCAGAAAGCCTCAAGTTTTGAAACACTTCTTGCCACTCAAGGTCAATGAACGCCCTATCAATTCTGCTCCAAGATCTCCCATTGCTCCAACTGTATTTTCGATCAAGGAGTGGGAGTTCCACCAACTCCATCTGCTGAATCCACTCACGAAAATCACAACAATTTGTAGATAAACAAGTGCTGTCTCTACCTCCACTTCTTTCCTCAGGCTCAACCACCTCATTAAAATCACCCAAGAAGAGAGTAGGTACATTGCATTCTTGCTTAAGACCACCCAATTCATCCCAGAAGTTCTACTTCTCAATTATGCTATGAGGTCCATAAACTAAACAGATTGCACACTCAAAATTATTCCCAGACATCACCCCCTGATTAGCATACTCCTTCAACCCTTAACACATTTGTAATCTGTCAAAAAAATTTCCTCCCAAAGGCAAAGTAAACCTCCAGCCGTATTCACAGCCAGAACAAATTCCCAATTAACTCCATCACCACCCCACAGTCTACGCACAAGATGTAACATCCTAATAATTACCTCTTTATGCTTAAGTCATATCGAGTTAATCATTAGCATTTATCATCTTGTTTTAGAACTTATGTTTGAAAATAAGATTACATGGAAAATATGGCCAGTCATTTTTATAAAGAGAACGCAATTAAAAAATATCGGCTTGTACGCGACGAGGTATAATCTGATACACCGAACTATGAACCTGTGAAATACATATATCCAAAATACCATAACACAACAGTGGCGTAATACATACATATAGTTTCACGTACACAAGGTAATACACATAGAAGCGTAAATCCAAAATAGATATTACAATATTTAAATATTAGAATTTCTAAGAGAACCATAAGCTTGTACAATCACTTATAATTCCCTTATAAATTCTTCCGAGTATCATGTAGTACATAACATAATAACACATAATATATGAAAATAACAAAATCCTCAGTGTCCTAATCTCTTTAGATATCCGAGCCTCAGTCCTCTTGCCAGTCTAGATCTGTTCACTTAGCAGGGTACCTGTATCTCGATCTGAATCTAAAACAAAGGGTGGTGGAATTGGGGTGAGCTCCACAGACTCAATAGGGGGATCACTCCGGTTTATTATGAAATAAGTGAAACATGCATAAACCATATTAATGATAATTTCACAAATATTTATATCTAGTTCCGGAGTGTCTTGCCTATATACTTCTTGTTAATTATATAAATGCTATGCAACAATAAAGAATCAACATTACGCCGACATTGGTCATTGAAAACATGTTCATTAACGTGCAACGGTTGCATAATCAACATTATGCATACGGTCGCAAGTTTAAATATAACTATTCATACAATGGTTGCATAATCAACATCATGCATTCGGTTATATGTGTCATGTGTTATAACTTTCTGGATTCAATGGCACTACCCTCTTTCTTTCTACCTCCGCATACACCTGGCCCTTAGGCTATGAGCTCATACCTATCTAGTTTTCTACTAGATCTCTGTGGGGAAGAGAGGTTTGTTCACTTCCCCTCACAAATCGGTATTGGGGACCGAGGGTGCCAACCTCCCTTGCCAATCCCGTTTGTAGAGGAAGCTACTCATATATTTCATTTTCTTGATTCACATGACCTTTCACAATCTCTTTATAACATCAGCATGCATAATACACATCATATTTCAATTATATCACATATGTCATAAGAATCATCATATACATGTAATTACATAAACATAGATGTCCTCATATATCATTCTTTCATCAAATCAATCATTTTCAATAATCAATATTTATTTCTAATATATATATATATATATATATATATATATATATATATATATGTTCATCATGGTGTTCCATTTAAAAATCATATATAAGTTTAAAATAATCAAAATATCAAAAATATCAGAAAGTACAATTCTGCAGAAAATTCTGCGATCTGGTCGCTAGTGCGTCCCCTGTGGCCGCTAGCGCCCAAGTCGGTTCCCAACACCCGCTAGCGTCTGTAACTTGGCCGCTAGCGCGTGTGTACTCGCTGGCGGCTCTGATCTGGCCGCTAGCGCGTATCTCGACTCTGCACTCATATCAGTTTAAGAACAACAACCATTTTTATGAAAATAATGATATTTAATCGAACCTTATGCATGAAAACACACTATTACATAACTTAACATAAATCTAAACCCCTACCTCTTGTAGTTTTTCTTTATCCAAGCTAGAAACCACTTTCTTTTCTTGGGATCCTTGCTTAATACTCTACCTAAGCTTCTTTAATGATGGTGATGATAAACCTATTGTTTCAGATGATCTTTGTTCGGTTAGAATGGAAGGAAATGATGAGAGGATTCTGATTATGGAGTTTGTTCTTTGATTTGATGAGTTTTTGTGATGTAGAGGTGAAGTTTGAGTGTTTGTGAGCTTAGGGAGTTTAAGAGAGTTTTTGTGTGTTCTTGGAGGATGGAGGAGATGATTCTGATAGGTTTAGGAGTCTCTTCTGGAGTTATAAGGTGGTTCTGAATGGAGGGACCTATGAGCAATATAAAAAAGATGAAGGGTTGGGTCTAAAATGCAAAATGACAGAAATTCTGTTCTGTCACGATGCTGGCCGCTAGCGAGCATTGTGCGGCCGCTGGCGACAGAATCCATCGCATTATTCGCTAGCGCCTTGTCACCGTCGCTAGCGACGTACTTCTACCGCCTTACCCGCTAGCGAACTACAACTGGCCGCTAGCGAGCATATGCTGATACATGACAGCAGCAGTGGTTTTCATGTTCTAAAACTCCAAATGCAATCTAACACACTCTAAACCAATATCAACACTCTAAACAATATTTTTACACATATACAAACTTGTACACAATCATAAATACCTAAAATCTCTCGTGATTGCTTATTAAATCCTCTTCCTAGATTCTTATTCTATTATATCATACTTTAACTCATATGCACTGCATCTATCATCATCTCATACACTTAAAACACATAGTGCACATAACACATATCAAACAATGCATACACATCAAAATGCATCCCGATCACTTACATATTCCAATTACGCCTTGACCAAAGTAATTATGACCAAGTCCCTTTAATCAAGGTATAATTAGAATTTGGGGTCTTACACAAGATTCTCATCAATCTTTTCTTTTTTGGTCTCAATTAGACCAATAAAACAAATTTTCTTCTCTGTAATGAACTTCTTTACCATATCGACTTTTCCCGCACCCCCCAGTCCCCTAATATTCCAAGCAGCAATCTTCATTTGGAACACTTGGAGCCACCTGATTTTCTCTTCAAGAAAGGCTTCTTCATCATTTTCCCCTTGACCTTACCATGAACTGCATCCATGAATTCCACTTTGGATGAACTCAATCCTCCTGACTTCTTTAACTCACACAGAACCTTTGCTGCCGATTTATTTCTATCCTTGTTCCTTGTGTGATACCCCATATCATAGTATCCCTTAGGAATGACTCTCTTTAGGGCACGTCAGAACACGTCAGCAGGTTGCTGACAGAGGGGACTCGCTAGCGAGCAATCAGCTTCCGCTAGCGAGTAGTTGGTCGCCAGCGACCACACGTGGGTCGCTAGCGATGGGACCTAGTCCCACATCGTGCAGAACGAACGTCAAGACGTTGCTGTCAGAAGGCGATAGCTAGCGAGCAGCCAGTGCCCGCTAGCGATGAGCTGGTCGCTAGCGAACGTATGCTTGTCGCTAGCGACCGGACCGAAGTCCCACATTGGTTACGTTTGGCTCAGCCTTCTCCCACTCACCCTATATATATGAGAGGTTATGTCACCTCACAACTCACATCTCACACTCAGCCTTTTCAAAGTAGTGCTTTGGGCATCCTTCGTATTGAGGATAGTGTGAGTTCGACGTTTTGGGGGATACTCTGCTAGAGCGAATTCCCGACGGTGAGTATAAAGTCTTTTATGTCCTTTCTACGTGATGGTCGCCAGCGAGCAGGAGGAGCTCGCCAGCGACCTGGCCTTCGCTGGCTAGCTATGGCGTGATCCGCAGCAGTAGTTCAAAGTTTCGTTATTTTCTTCTTTTAGCGGTTCTAATATGTCTTTTGCACGACATGTGCAAATACGGTTCCAGTAGCTGGGGACGGAGCGTTCGGTCCTCTTCAGCCTCAGGATTATCCAGGTGAGTGGAGATCTTGTATGTAGTTCAGCATTTTCAGCATATATATTTGTGTGATCACTAGATAATTAGGCAAGATAATAATAAGTCATATATATTGCATGTGTTTGTAGTAGTAGAAGTAGTAGTAGTTAGTAACATGTTAGGTGGTTAAGTGTAGTGATATGCTAGGTAGTAGTGACTTAGTAGGTGATTATAGGAATTTAGTTTTCTAAGTTATGTTATATTATATATGTTGACTGGATGCTGGATGTTATATATTTCTGTATATGTCATGATAACATTGTTAATGTAAACCCTCATTTGGTTTTGATAATAACAAAACTAATGTAACTTTAGTTTGAGAAGCTTCAGTGGATGTGTTGGTATAGATCAGAAGATTGATGTAATAGATAAACCAGTGTTAGTATTGTATATATGCTTCTAGAGCTTTAAAGTGTAATGTTTGTATTTTATATGAGAAGCATGGTATAGGATTAGTGTTGTAATAGGTTATATAATGTATAATCTTGTAATACACACTAGAGAAATGTGCAATAAGTAGTTCAGAAGCTTCCGAGGAAGATCAGAAGCTTCAGAAACTGGTTTGAGAAGAATCAGATTTAAAGGAGCTAAAATCCAGAAGATTGAAAAGTCAGAAGATTGGAGAACTGTGTTGATTGCTGAAACAGTTCTATAGCTGATACTTCTGAAACTTCAGAAGCATGCGCAAGACTTTAATTTGCTGAAGTTAATTTCTGAAATTAAATATGTTAAATCTGAGTTAGTTAAATGTAATTTTAATTAGCACATGTTTAATTGGGTGGTTAGTTAATTGTAATAGTTAGCTAATAGTTTTCCCCCAAAAAGTTTGTTAGTGATCATTTGAAAGAGTTCTCTCTATATATAGAGAATCTCAAGTTGTAATCTGTAAGAGAAAGGAAAAAGGAGATAGAAAACACAAGTGAGAATACACGATCATACACACTCCTCAAAGAGAGAGAAAAGAAAAAAAAAAGGCAAGAGCTGAAAAAAGAAAGAATTGCTGTGAGAAAAAGAAGAAAAAAGGAAGATAACAAGCTTTCAAGAAAGATGCAGAAGCATTGCTTCTGATGCAATTAGAAAAGGAAGAAGATTCTGAAAAAGAAAATTTCAGATGGATGAATCAAGCTCAATGGGTTTGAACTAGAAGAAATCAAAATCTGGAAAATCAATTCTCTACAATTGGGTCACAAGAAAGAGGGTCAAGAACAAGATTGCTGAAAAATCCTTGAGGGGATATCAAGGTGGAAAGTCTTCTTGGAGGGTACATCCTAGGAGCAAGAATCTTTCTAGAGGGGATATCTAGAGAGTGTCGAACCTGAGAAGGTTGAAAAATATATTAGATTGATTGTAATTGTTTTTCAAGAACTCTTGTCTAGTGGAACTCAATCGGTTGAAGATTGAAGAACTGGATGTAGGATCATTTATGGCCGAATCAGTATAAATCTTGGTTTAATTCTCTTACCCTTTATCTCTTGAATTCATACATATTGAATTTTGCATTCATAAATCTGTTTTGGGTGTGTTTGATAATTCTGAAATCTGTGAAAGAATCTGCAGAATTCAGAAGCATGGTTATTTGCTTTTAAAACTTAAAGAATCTTGTGAAATAAATAATCTTGGTGATATAAGTGTTTTGGTGTAAATAATTGGGTTGTGTTAACAAGATTAAACATATAGAATTGATAAGAAATCAGAACTGAGATTGATTTAGAAAGGATTAAGAAAACTGAGTCAGAAGCTTTGTGTTCTTGATCTTGTAAAATCTGCAATTTGTTGTGTTTGTGTCTGATACTTCTGATATAGTTCTGATATTAATTTTTACATGTTTTAAGTGTTTTAAAGGTTTAAATCATATGTTTGTATATTGATTTAAGTCTTGATTAATTGATTTGATCATATTGACATTAAATAATTGAATTTGAGAAGTCAGAAGATTGAAACCTGCTGTTGCAGAATTCAGAAGATTGAATCTTTTTCTGAATCTTCTGAGTTCATAAGATTGATATTTCTGAATCTGTTATTGCTGTAATTGATAATTCTGAAATTGATTTTCATATCTTGATATTGTCATTTTAATTGAAATTAATTCAGTGATTTGATATATCTTTGAAAAGTCAGAAGCTTGATGCAAAAGTGATTTGAGTTAATTGGTTGTGTTAATCTGCTGCATATACTTTGAGAAACTTTATTTCTTGTGTTTGATTTTAAATTTCTGACTTGAAACTAATTCTTGACAAGTTGAGAAGCTTGATCATATTTTGAAAGTGCAGAAGTTTTAATATACAAGAAAAAGGTTACAACCAATTCACCCCCCCTCTTGGGTTGGAAAGCATAGCTTTAGAGATTCTCCAAAGAGACTCTCACACCATCAATTTTTCCAGAGAGTGCGGAGGTGTGGGTCCACAACCTTCTTCCTCCTCTAGGCCACAACACTAGGGGCGCGTGTTCACAGTCACTGTAGAGGGCACAGAGCGCTCCAACGATCTCATTAGGGGTAAGTGTTATTTTGGGACGATCCTCAGTTGTACTGTATGATTACGGTGCCACGCATTCATTTATTTCACATGATCATGCTAGGATCCTAGGATTGCATATGTCAGAGCTACCCTTTGATCTCTTAGTATCTACCCCTACTGCTGCACCCATTAGGACATGCTTAGTTTGCATGAAATGTAAGTTTCATATAGATGATAGGTTATTCATCTTCGATCTCATCTGCTTGCCCATGTCCGGTCTAGGCATTATTTTAGCATTGGATTGGTTGTCTGTCAATCGAGTCTTGCTTGATTGCCATGCTAAGTCTATTATTTTCCCTTCTATTCCTTCTGCATGTGTCACCCTTGTAGACTTGTATGTGTTAATGCAAACTCTCATTTGGTTTTGATAATAACAAAACTAATGTATCTTTAGTTTGAGAAGCAACAGTGGATGTGTTTGATTAGCTCAGAAGCTTGATGTAATAGTTAAACCACTGTTAGTATTGTGTATATGCTTCTAGGATTTAATGTGTAATATTTTGTATCTTGTATAAGAAGCATTGTATAGGATTAGTGTTGTAGTAGGTTATATAATGTATAATCTTGTAATACACACTAGTGCATCGCATGAAAAACTACTTCAAAAGCATGGAAAACTATTTCAGAAGCATAGAGGAAGCTGAGAAGCATTCTCAGAAGCTTGTGTAAGCTCCAGAACCCTTCTGAGAGAATTAGGCATAATTCTCTTAGAGTTATGAAAGTTTTAATGATAATAGGGTAAGCCATAAGTATAAAAATTTTACTTAAGGTTTTGCTAATATGTGCGCTAAGTGTCTCAGAAAGCTTTAGATTATTGCAATACCATGAGTAAAGACCAAGACAAAACATCAAGTAGCCTCAAGATCAATTGATAAAATCATAGCGGCAAAGATATCAGAAAGGATGTCTCAGAAGCGCAGAAGGTGAAAACATGTTTCTGAGGAAAGAACACTGTCGCCTCAGAAGGGTCTCAAAAGACCTTGCGACTAGTAGTTCTCAGAAGGGTCTTCCCTCAGAAGGTTCGCCTCAGAAGTCCGTACACTCTCAGAATGTTGGACTCATAAGCAATCAAGTGTCTGGACTCAAGGGATCGCAAGCAGTCTCAGAAAGCTCGCTACAACAAGCTAAAGAAGTGGGAACACGCGCACTGTGCAGTTCTGAAAAGTTCCTCATTTCGCGCTGACTGTAGCAGGGAGCCGTTCCGAAAAGAACACAGCCACATCAGCAAAGAGAAACTTCAAATTCGTGGGCACATTAACGCCTATAAATATGAGAACAAATTACAGAGTAAATTGACGAAACTTAAGTGCGAAAAATTCTTAAACAAACTGAGCAAAAACTCTGTCAATTTGAAATCATATTTCAAACTTGAATTTTTCTCAGAAGACAATTTTCAAAAGTTGTTTTTCGAACTTTGCTAAAAATCTTCTAGTTCATTATTGGTGTAAATCCTTACCTTGTGTAAGTCATTTCTAGAAGTCTACTAAGTGTAAAAACTAGGTTTGTAACTTAGTCTTGGTAGTTGTTTTTCGATCAAAACCAACATTCGAAAACGCTAAGTCCTTCTTTGTGTGAAGGCAGGTTTAAGTCCTCTGGTGTTTGAGGCAAAGTTCAAAGTCCTTAAGTGATTAAGGCAAGGAAGTCCTCGGTTTGTGAGGCAAGGAAGTCCTTAAGTGATTAAGGCAAGGAAGTCCTCGGTTGTGAGGCCAAGGAAGTCCTTAAGTGATTAAGGCAAGGAAGTCCTCTAGTGTTGGAGGCAAGGAAATCCACTTCGGGTTGTGAAGTGGTGGAAGTCCTTTACTTGGTAAAAGAATTGTTGTCTGGGAAGGCACTTTAAGAAGAATATCCAAGAACTCTCAACTGAAGGTTGGGGACTGGAGTAGGTTGGTTATAACCGAACCATATAAAATTCTCTGTGTAAAGCTTTTCTCCCTTACTCTTTACTTGCATAAATCTTTGAGAAAAACTCTACCACGATTTTAATTAAGAGGTCTCGTGAAAACTTTATTGATTAAAATCAGAAAGCGTTTAAGAACTCTAACTTTAAGTCATTTTCTTAAAACTGCTCAGAAAGGAACTTTTCTCAGAAAGACTAAGTTCTCAGAAACTTAATCTTCTCAGAAAGCAATTTCCGCTGCAAACTTTAAAATCTACTTCTGAGTAAAACAACTTTCTAAGTAAGGTTTTAAGAAGTAATTTTAAAACTTGCACGATTCAACCCCCCTTTCTCGTGCACACATACACTTTCAATTGGTATCAGAGCTCGGTCCTTAAGGGGTTGAGCACTTCGCAGTGTTAAGGAAAAAGATCCACGAAGGGAAATATGAATTCACCAGCTGCATTCATATCAGATGGGGCTTCAATAAACAGACCTCCGATGTTTCTTCGGAGACAACTTCGACTACTGGCGTGACAGGATGACGCTATTCATCAAGCACACCAGTCTGGACTTATGGGATAGGATCGAGAATGGAGACTATCAGCCTCTGCAGACAATTACAGAGGACGCTGTAGTTGCAACAGACGCTGAGCCAGGAGTGGCACCTCTAGCACTCAGAACCTATACAAGACGAGTCTCTAAGGACGAATGGACTCAAGAGATGAAGGAGAAGATACAACTCAACTTCAAAGCCAAGTATATTCTCCTCTGTGCTTTACCCAAGGTAGAATATGACAAAATTGTGTCATGTGATACTGCACAAGAGATTTGGGAAAGACTTCATATGCTGCACGAAGGTAATGATGAAGTCAAGGAAACGAAAATCTCAATGCTCGTACACAAATACGAGTCCTTTAGCATGCAGCTGAGGAAACTATTGACAGCATGTCAAATAAGATTTCTCCATATCATCAACCAGCTGAAAGTCTTGGGAAAGACTTACTCAAACGCTGAGATGGTAAGAAAAATCCTCAGAAGCCTTTCTGCAAAATGGCGCCCTAAGGTCACAGCAATCCAGGAAGCCAAGGATCTAAACCAGCTGGGTTTGGATGTACTATTTGGTTCGCTCAGAACGCATGAGATCGAACTGGAAGGGTTGCTCGGAGGACCATCCGCTTCCTCCAGACCTCATAAGGGACTGGCTCTGAACAGTCAAGTCAGAAAGTCTTCCAAAGCTTTCAAAGCTGAAGAAGCTTCTGAGTCTGACAATGATGAAGGCTCAGATTCTGACGACGACGACATCTCTCTCCTAGTAAAGAAATGAAGAAAGCCTGGAGAAAGAGACCAAACAAAGGCAAGGAATTCACTCCTAAGAAAGGAAAGTCAAAGCCTTCAGATGCCACATGCTTTGGATGTGGAGAAAAAGGCCACTTCAAGACGGAGTGTCCACAAAACAAAGGGAAGAAGAAATTCATTCCCAGAAGGAAGAAGGCAATGGCTGCAACCTGGAGTGATTCAGAAGAGGAAGCTTCTGAAGCAGCAAGTGAGGAAGAAGAAGCTAATGTTTGCTTCATGGCAGGAACTGACTACATTCTGGAAACATAATCTGAGTCAGAAGAGGTACCAAATTCTCCTCCTCTTTCATATTCATACGATGAGCTCTCAGAACTTTATTATGATCTTCTGAAAGACTCAAACGAGTTAGCTAACAGTTTCAGCGATCTCAAAAAATCTTTTAAAAGTTTAGAAGCTGAAAATGTAAGACTAACTCAAGAAGTTCAGAACCTAAGGCTTGAGAGAGACGACTTCAAAGGTAGATACCTTGAAAGTCATGACCTGTATCAAGCATTAGAGAGTTTGTCTTCAATCACAGTAGAGAAGGCTGAAAAGGCCATGATCGAACTACAAAAGACAAATGAACTTCTAACCTCTGACTTAGTTAAGATGGTAAATGGTGAGAAGATGCTAGTCTTTTGCTTAGGGGTCAAAGACCCTATAAAGACAAAAGCGGTCTTGGATATGAAGAAGTCTTTGAACCACATGATATTGATCCATTCTTAACTAAGTCACCTCGCATGTGCATTGCATGTTTTAAGAGTGGTCATGGTTCTGAAAAATGCCCTATGTTGGAAAAAGGAAAAATCTAAGCCTCAGAAGGCTAAGAAGAAAACTCAGAAAGCAAAGCCTTCTAAGAAGACTAACCCTCTCAGAAGGGTAAAACTTCTCAGAAAGCAAGTACTTCTGAAAAGGGCAAAAAAGGGTTCTGACTCTCAAAACCATAACCCTTCTAAGAAAAGAAAGGCAAAAGTCCAAGAAAGCTAACAAGCAAGGACCCAACAAAGAATGGGTACCTAAATCTATTAACTTTGTGACTGCAGGTACATCATCAAGCGCTGCTCCACCACCACGATGAGCAGTGGTACCTTGACAGTGGCTGCTCGAGGCACATGACTGGAAGCAAGCACTGGTTCAGAAGCCTCAAGCCCAAGAAAGGCGGAACAGTGCGATTCAGTGATGGCGCTAAGGGAAGAGTCACTGCAATCGGAGATGTTGGTAAGGATTCCTCTCACCAAATCTCAGATGTACTTTTGGTCGATGGCTTAACTCACAATCTATTAAGCATTAGTCAATTTTGTGACAAAGGCTTAAAGGTTGAGTTTTATGCCAAGTATTGTCATGTGATTAATCTCACAAATGACAAGATCGTTCTGGAAGGAAAACGTGTTGGTAACATCTATGTTATCCATCTGGATGATCTAAAGGATCAAAACGTGGAGTGCCTTGTCACTGTCCAAGAAGACAAATGGCTGTGGCATAAGAAACTTGGTCATGCCCATATGAGACTTCTTTCTGAACTCTCTCAGAAATGACTTGTAAAGGGCCTTCCCAGCATTAAGTATCAGAAGGATGCAACCTGCGACTTCTGTGAAAGAGGGAAACAGACCAAGGCTTCCTTTCCTAGTAAAGTGGTATTTCTACTCAGAAACCACTGGAACTGCTCCACATGGATCTCTTTTGGACCAACCAGAACGGCTTCCGTTCTGGAAAACGCTATGGTCTTGTCATAGTGGATGATTACTCCAGATTCACTTGGGTTTTCTTTCTAGCCTCTAAGGAAGAAACTTTTTGAGAAGTTCAAAGCATTTGCGAAAAGAGTTTCAACAGAAAAGGATTCGCACATTCATACCATAAGATCAGATCATGGTGGTGAATTTGAGAATCATGCTTTCGAAAAGTTTTTGCCAAAATCTGGGCATTGCTCACGAATTCTCATCTCCAGAACTCCTCACAAAATGGAGTGGCTGAGAGAAAGAATCGAAGCCTTCAGAGATGGCAAGAACAATGCTCTTAGAAAGCGACTTTCAAAAGGTTTCTGGGCTGAAGCAGTTAACACTTCATGCTACATTCAGAATCGAGTCTTTCTGAGACCAATTCTGAAAAAGACTCCTTACGAGCTATGGAAGAATAAAATACCAAACATTTCTTATTCCATGTATTTGGTTCTTCTTGCTTTATTCTCAACACAAAGGACAAACTCTCTAAGTTTGATCCTAAGTCCGATGATGGATGCTTCCTAGGATACTCCTCAGTCTCTAAAGCTTACAGAGTATATAACAAAAGGAGTAAATGTGTTGAAGAGACAATCCATATTAAGTTCAAAGAACTCAGTAAGGAAATGTCTCAGAAAGATGCAGACTTAGGAGATGAGTTTGAGAAACTAAACATCTCCTCTGAGAAAGCCAAAAAGAAAATTCTTATAGATGATGAGACTGATTTCCAACCCATGGAACAACCATCTCCATCTAAAGAAAAATCTAGTAGCATCATCGAAGCTCCAGAACCTAGAGAATCTAATTCTCCAAATGCAATGGAACTTAGATTCTTAGAAGGACAAGCTTCTGATGACTCAGAAAGAGAACCTTCTGTGTCTCCTTCTCAGAACCCTACTCCTAAAGGGATTAGAGGTTCAAGAGACTTGAAGAACGTTTCTCAGAATGAAGTCTTGGGTGATCCAGAACGTGGCGTAAGAACCAGAAGGAACTACACAAATCTTGCTATGGTTTCTGAATTTGAACCAGACTCCATAGAAGAGGCGTTAGATAATCCTAGCTGGGTAAATGCCATGGAGGATGAACTTGACCAATTCGAGAGAAATCAAGTTTGGAAACTAACTCAGAAGCCCAAAGGCAAGAGTGTCATTGGGACTAAATGGGTGTTTTCGAAACAAACTTGATGAAAACGGTCAAGTCGTGAGAAACAAGGCCAGATTGGTTGCTCAAGGGTACAACCAACAAGAAGGGATAGACTACGATGAAACTTTTGCTCCAGTCGCAAGATTGGAAGCTATCAGAATGTTGCTAGCTTTTGCTGCACACAAAGGTTTCAAACTCTATCAGATGGACGTTAAGTCTGCCTTCTTGAATGGATACCTTTCTGAGGAAGTTTATGTAAAACAACCTCCTGGTTTTGTAAATGATGCATTCCTGGATCACTCATGTGAGAAAGATCAAGAAAGAAAAGGCTCTAGCAAAGTGCATTGCGAATTCAAGAAGCATCACAAGGAATCAAAGAGAAAGAGTCAGAATAATGTTATGATCTCATTGGAAACACAAAAGAATTTCAGATTCAAAGAATCTGAGATTGATCAACAAGAAGGTTGAGGCTGCGAAAACTCAGAAGAAAGAAAGGGCAGATTCTTGGAAGACAAGTTCGATTGCTTGGGTGTCAAGATACAAAGATCTGAAAAGTCCTTGAGGGGTACATCAAGGCAGGAAATCTTCAAGAGGGGATATCTTGGAGTGGGCGAACTTGAGAAGGTTGAAAAATATATCTTGTATTGAATTCTTGTGTATTCTTGAGACAAGTTTTATTGGAACTCAATCTTCTAAGGATTGAAGAACGGGATGTAGGCACGCTTTAAGCCGAACCAGTATAAAAATCGGTCCAATTTCTTTACCCTAAACTTTTACATTCATTCGTATTGCATTTTGCATTGAGATAATCGTTTGGGTTGTGCTTAATAATTCTGAAAAATTAAAACAGTGCTAAATCGCAGAATACATAAGCATTGTGTCTTGTCTTGATAAATCTGAATTTTGTGTGATTGTCATTGATACTTTTGATATCTTTCTGAT